>CM076575.1:1617008031-1617403031 GCA_034641835.2 Pinus albicaulis | reverse complement strand
GAGCCTCTATTTGCACTGGTTAGAGATAAAATATTATGGAAAAAAATAAAATTATCAGAATGCAGAAGTTTGATGATGGGAGTCTTCTATTTCTGTTATTTGGATATTAAATACATAAAGTTCTATATAATTTGATTTTTATACTTGTATAATTTGAGTTGTTAAATCTGAATAATTTGAGATACCTGGAACATGATAGGAAAAAACACTCAAGTACACCTTTGTTTTGGGGATGAAAAGTACAATTTTGATTTTGAAAATAATTAATGCAATTTATAAAGTTTGTTATTGTGTGAATTTTCATTTTGGCTATATTATATATTTGATGTTGTCATAATGCGATATTTTTTACATTCCATCTAGTTTTAGGAATTTAATTTATTTAGTAGAAATAAATTTGATTGAAAATGAAATGTAGAGATAATATATTGTTGTCAATTGAAATGTATTATTTCTTTACACTTTTAATTATGGAAGGGAAACATGAATATACCCCCTTCTAATTGAAATTAAGAGCAACCCTTCAAATTTGATCATTGGTGGTGTTATCACTCTGTAATTTCTAAAGGCTAAAGATAGAACTGTGGAGGGAAACATCGAACCAACTTTGGAATCCAGGACCTAGCCTTCCTAGATTTAGAGAGGGCTCTCTCTGTTAGATATAGCTTTGTTTATAGGGGCATTTTAGGCTAGCTATTAGTGCATAGGGGTTTGTTTGAAGCTTTTTGGTTGAGGCAATAGAAGAGGGCCATTGGGCTATGGAGTCAAACATGTGTAAACAAACTCAAATAGATTAATAACTAAGGTCAGGTGCAACCAGGAAAGCTAGCCATGTCAATGGATCTTTACCGCTTGTGAAATGGAAAGAGGAGGATATTGAGGTTAAACATGAATGCAAAGCAAAACATCTCTAAATTCTACATTCTGGTCTCAACATGGATGCAGAGCAAACCGTCTCTGAAATTCTGCATCCAAGTCTTAGAGGAAAACATGATGTAGCACTTCAATACTGAACAGGGTACCCTATGGTAAATTCTACACAAAAATTTCTATCCACAGTAAAGAAAGAAAACAATATGTAAAACAAAAGAATCACAAATTACATGGGAGAAGCACTTCACCACAGATCATAACACAAGAATATGGAAAACAACATACTCATTCATTCATCCAAAAGAGAGTGCTTACAACCAACAGAATCTATGACAATGGTTTTTTCCCCTTCTGGGCCTCCTTTTATGTTGCTAATGCATACAGTATTTATAGAAAACTTAAGTCGGTCAGTCTGTCTACAACAGTAATTACATTCAAGAAAAACTAGACAAGTGGAAACATGCAGGCGGTGATAAGACCAACTTGGCCTGCAACAGTGGCTTTTGGCAATCTGTTATTAATTATAGAGTGGTTGGAAACTAGTTCGAGTGACGGCTAAGAGGTGGCCAATAAAGTATTCCTGACATCTGGCCTTGCTCTTTAGAAAACTGGTGTTGCGTAATTAAGTCTGGTGCAGCGCTGCCTATTTTCATTGATTAGTGACTGTGCTGATGCATTTTCTACTGCCCCTTTTCTTTCTACTGTTATATCTCTGCATAAGTTCCCGATTGGACCCTTGGTGTATTTTTGCTACCTGAGCCCTTTAGGCCGTGTTTAACCCTTCTTCAAAGCGAAACAACGTAAAAAGCCATTCACTTGGACTTGAAATCCTTTAGGCCTTTGCTCTGAAATACATCGCATCCACACTAACATTTCATGTCGCGCTTCGCAGTCTTCACCATTTACCATTGTGCCTATCCTTTCAAGTTTTGCGATTTGCGATCACGATTGGGAGATGTACCCTACTGCAAGCTCCCTCGTTTATATTGTAAAAATTGCAATTATAATCTCCGTCGTTGATGCTCAGATCCAACGGTCTTTGCTGCTCCTTCGTTGTGTTTCGCTGACTTTGCATCTTTGGTTGTGCACATTCGTTTCCTTTAGTTTTTTGTAGAATGCTTGACTCGTTTCACGGCTTGACCCAACGTGCACGACTTGAACCTTTGATGTTTTTCTTCCTTAGTTGCTTCTCTGCTGCCCTTTCTTCACTAATGGTCTAATGCTACTCCTTTCTTGACTTACAAGCAACATTTTCCTCTTTCAACTGAATTAAAAGGCAAATAGATTCATTTGATCCTCTTGAAAGCCAGGATCTCCCTTTATTTTCTGAAAATAAATGATAGTCATGGAATATTATTTTCAGAATGAAAAAAGATAAGAAATAATCAGTCACCTTGTGATACTGTGAAATACAGGAGTCTAACAGTGGCTGTAACTAGGGATGGTAGCTCCTTTAGGAGGTGTCAAGAACATCGTAGACTAGTGGCCTGATCCCAAATCTGCAACTTGATCTGCTACAAAAACCTCTGTGGTTGAGAAGGCTTAGTTCAAAATCAACACTCTCTGCAAACTGAAGTCTGGAAAATACTTGTACAGGAAAATGGGAAGAAATCTGAAACTAGAATTGGAAAGATGCTCAAAGTGCTGAGCTTATAAGCATACCTACCTACCCTACTCTATTGAAATGGTTGTTGTTCTAAATGATACAATAATGCCAGTGAAGCCAGTCAAGTAGCAGCAGAAACATACGGACAACTTGATTGTTTGTCAGGACAATCAGCAATATAACTTGATTATGTGTCCTCATAACCAAAGTTATATTGTGCAATGGAAACTGTTGATGTATTTGATCTTTATAGAGAATGCATGGTTGAAAGCTTGAACTAAAAAGAACCTTCATATACTCTACTATAGGATCAATTAAAGCATGATGTATAATACATGCTTCTATGCCTTCAATGACTAGTTGATCAATTGTATCCCCAATATTAAACCTTGAAACCACATCTTCAGTCTGGGACTTGAAAGCACAATCATCCTCAATATGTAAGTCGAGAGGTATTACAATTTCCTCTTGCTTAGGGGAAGGAAGATTTTCCAAGAATTCTTCACGATCTTGGAAATTATATCACTGAATTTGAGAATTCAAAAGTTCAATATGAGTTTCATATCTTTCAACAACTATCTCCAGAAAAAAAATTTTAGCCTTAGGATTAAATTTTCTTGACTTCAAAATGAGGAAGACAGCTGCTAGAAAATCTTCATGAAGCTAAAAATCTGATAATTGATTCCTGAATGCATTTAGAACTTTACTAGATAGAAGGTCCACCACAAACCTTGTCATTTTGTTCAATAGGAACTCTGGTCAGTATGTTGTGGAGTCGCCATGAATACTCAAAAGTTGGGTTCTTTGAATCGTGGAGTCACCAGGTGAATAATGTAGCCTTCTTGTGTCTGGTCACTTTCCACCATCAGTAATCAGATCTGAACTTTGATGTGATTTCTGAGGAAGATAACTTTTGTTCTCCCCAGTGGAGTTTCCATTATGTTATCACTCTATAATTTCTGAAGGTTGAAGACAGAACTATGGAGGGAAACATCAAAACAAATTTGGAATCCAGGACCTAGCCTTCCTAGATTCAGAGAGGGTTCTCTCTATTATATATAGCTTTTTTTATATGGGCATTTTAGGCTAGCTATTAGTGCATAGGGGTTTGTTTGAAGATTTTTGGTTGAGGAAACAGAAGAGGGCCATTGGGCTATGGAGTCAAACAAGTGTAAACAAAATAAAATAGATGAATAACTGAGGTCAGGTGCAACCAGGAAAGCTAGCCACATCAAATTATCTTTGCCACTTGTGAAATGGAAAAGAGGAGGAGATTGAGGTTCAATAGGAATGCAGAGCAGAACATCTCTGAATTCTACATTCCGGTCTCAACATGGATGAAAAGCAAACCGTCTCTGAATTCTGCATCCAAGTCTTAGAGGAAAACATAATGTAATTCTTCAATATTGAGCAGGGTACCCTATGGTAAATCCTACACAAAAATTTCTATCCGCAGTAAAGAAAGAAAACAATATGTAAAACAGAAGAATCACAAATTATATGGGAGAAGCACTTCACCACAGATCATAACACAAGAATATGGAAAACAACATATTCATTCATCCAAAAGAGAGTGCCTACAACCAGCAGAATCTATTACAATGGTTTTTTCCCCTTCCAGACCTCCTTTTACGTTGCTAATGCATACCGTATTTATAGAAAACTTAAGTCGACTAGTCTGTCTACTGCAGTAATTACATTCAAGCAAAACTTGACAAGTGGAAACATGCAGGCAGTGATAAGACCAGCTTGGTCTGCAACAGTGGCTTTTGGAAATATGTTATTAATTACAGAGTAGTTGGAAATTGGTTCGAGTGATGCCTAAGAGGCGACTAATAAAGTATTCTTGACATCTAGCCTTACTCTTCAGAAAACCGACGTTGGGTAATTAAGTCTGGTGCAGCACTGGCTATTTTCATTTATTAGTGACTATGTTGATGCGTTTTCTACTGCCCCTTCGGTTTCTACTGTTATATCTCTACATAAATGGCCGACTCGACCCTTGGTGTCTTTTTTCTACCCGAGCCCTTTCGGTCATGTTTAACCCTTCTTCAAAGCCAAACAACATAAAAAACCATTCACCCAGAATTGAAATCCTTTAGGCCTTTTCTCTGAAATACATCGCATCCACGCCAACATCTCATGTCGCGCTTCACAGTCTTCACCATTTACCATTGCGCCTATCCTTTCAAGTATTGCGATTTTCAATCGCGATTGGGTAATGAACCCCACTACAAGCTCCCACGGTTATATTGTAAAATTTGCAATTACAATCTCTGTCGTTGATGCTCAGATCCAACGGTCTTCACTGCTCCTTCGTTGTGTTTTTCCGACTTTTCTTCTTTGGTCGTGCACAATCGTTTCTTTTTGTTTTTTGTAGAATTCTTGACTCGTTTCACGTCTTGACCCAACGTGCATGACTTGACCCTTTGTTGTTTTATTACCTTAACTGCTTCTCTGCTGCCTTTGCTTCATTAATGGTCTAATGCTGCTCCTTTTTTTAATTACAAGCAACATTTTCCTCTTTCAACTTAATTAAAAGGCAGATGATTCATTTGATCCTCTTGATAGCCAGGATCTCCCTTTATTTTCTGAAAATAAATGATAGTCATGGAATATTATTTTCAGTATGAAAAATATAAGAAATAATCAGTCACCTTGTGATACTGTGAAATACAAGAGTCTAACATGTGGGTCATGTCGACTTTCAATAAATTGGCTTCCTTGGAATGGCATTGTCTGTAATATGCACGTCCCCCTGGTATTGATCCCTCTCTTAGCAGGTCGTTGAGCCTTTATTTCCTTTCTTTTATTTTTCTAAAATTATATATTTATTTGGATTTTCGTAAGATTAAATATTCGAACGAGTAATCGTTCCCTTTATTGGGATTTTAAGATTATTATACAGTCAGGTTTTTCTCTACATCAATGGATGGCATGGATATACATGGACCTGGATCCCATAATTTGGAGGTGATTATACGCACCTTTATGGTTGTCGAGATTTCATACAATCATAGTATAGTTGGTATACATTCAATATATGATTCACATACTCACCATGAGAAGTCCCAGGAAGTTTCTCCTCAACCTACTAATTTAGTGCATTCTATAGGCATCATAAAGAATGATATTGTTGTGTCTCGCCCCCTGGTCATCATTCCTTACATGTGAAAGTTGAAAGATTTTCCCCTGAGATTAAAGAACTCCATTTGGCTTTGATGTTTTAAGGGAAAATGACCTCGTCGGCCGATGGGAGTTTGCTTAGATGGATGGGTTGTGGATGCAGAGTTGGGTGGAAATTCTCTAGAAGTTAGTTTTGTCTTATAGACCTAAAGTATGTGTTCTCATGAACAAGTGGTTCTCCATACATTTTCTTCCTCAGGAGGACGTCGAACGCATACTACAATCTCCACGAGTACTTAGTAGGAGTTTCCTCAATCTATACCATTGGTACATGGGTTTTAACCCACTTATAGAAGTTCCATGCATGTGTTTGGTTTGGGTATAAAATTTCTAGGTCTTACCCTCTAATTATGGATGCAACAAGAAATCTCGGCGATTGGTAACAATTTGGGTAAATTTGTCTTCCTGGATGAAGCAATATTATGTGTGATGGATAAGTGAATTGCTTAGATTCTGGTAGAATAAAATTTTTGGGGAGATCTGGTTGTAGATATGGATCTATTTTGGGGCTCATCCTCATACCGATAAAGGATCAACTATTAGGGCAAACCTTTTTGGTGTATGGCATGCCATCTCATAGTTCATGTTCTTGCTCAATGTCCTCAACATTTTCAGAAACAAGTCTAATATGGGAGGTGTCGGGGTTTGATGGTTCATGGAATTGAAAAGTGAGGTGATTTGGCGGCTTCGGGATTATCTCTAGATGGTGACAAGACTCATATTAGACCTAGGTACAAAGGAGATATCCCTGCCATCCTCCCCTTTATATGATTCTGGTGATCACATATCAGTTAATGTTTTCGATAATTTTGTTTTCTCTTGTGATTCATTGAAAAATGATACTCAAAATCATTTACAAACCCTTTGATAAGTATTGGTTCAAGTGGTCATTCTACCAGTTTTAAAACCATTTCAATTTTGGCTAATGTTGCTAATCCATCAGAAATTTCTATTTTTGGAGGATTTCGGGATGGTGATGCGACACATATAGGCCTTGATGACTTTCCTGTTCTTGACAACCCATCTCCCATCCAATTCGAGAATTTCTTAGGGGTTCACTCCCCTACAAACTCGGATGGGAGTGATATTGATTTACTCTATCAAAAATTGGCAATGGAATTCCCTCCTTTGACCATTAATAAGACTATGGACTCTCCTACTTTTCCCATCATCAGCCCAAAATCTTCTATGAATGTAAATATTCGAAAAAACCTCATGGTCGAGGCAGGATATCATCAGTCCGTAAAAAAATAATTAAAAAGACTTTGAAAATTTCCAATGATTTAGGCCTACATGAGGTCTCTATTATGGAGTTTTAAGAGTCATGGGACCTTAGAGCATATGTTCTCGCTGATAAATTTTCCTGATGAAGATAATATCCCTAAATATTATGGGTTTGGGGAATGCCCCAAAACCAGATTCCCTGAAATACTTAATTAAGATGATAGGTCTTATGGTTACTCAGATACAAGAAATGATGGTCATGGGGCCTAAGGCCATGGCCTTTTTCTGAATATGTGTCCTAGATAGAAGATTGTCTCGACATACTCCTATGGTATTTCTAGTGTTATGCCATTCTTTATGGAATCCCAACTTGGTTGATTTTATGGCTTACAAACTTCTTGCAGGGATTTTATTGACGAGTTTTATTCATGATTCTAAACACCGCATACATATTCTCAACATATATGCTCCATACAACTCACAAAGATAATTTTGGTATATAATGGATGATTGTGACATCGTGAAGACCAAATCATTGATCATTGTTGGGGACATGAACCTCGCAGTATCTAGTGAGGAATGTTGGGGCTCTAAATGAAAAATAGAACCCATTGGTTCACATTATATTGATCTATTTGTGGAGAATTTTCTGGTGGAAATACATTCTATCCCTATTTACCTAGCATGGATAAATGGTCGTACTACCCCTCAAAACATCACAAAACAGTTGCACCGTTTCCTCGTGCATGAGAACTTCCTACAGAAATGGGGTCACATGCGGTCATGAGTGTCTCCAGTTATACTTTTTGGCCACGCTCTTATCATCCTCTAGTGGCATGTAGACAAAATATGGAAGGGGATACCTTTCAATTTTAATGGGGACGTGCATATTACAGACAACTCATAATTTGGTATGTGGATGTGGAGTTTAAATCACCATTTACCGAGAGATTCAATATCATTTCTACTTGAATGGTAGCGTTGGATCGAACATTAGGGCAGAGGTATATGTACTATGGGGTATTCTATATTGTGTTAGGTGGTTTGGGATTGATTCTATTCACATTTATGGAGGACACTGCTAAATCAAATCATTGGAAGTCAAAGAATTTTCAACTTAGGGTTGGTTTCTGTGAAGTTCAATTTTGTGGATACGAGTCTTATGTGTGAGGAGAGCAGTGAGTTTGTTTTTAGAGAATATTTTTCAATTTGGAGCAGCCAACCAAACCAATAAATGAAATTCGCTTCCTATTTCCCAGTAAGTTTTATAGCCTATACACCTACCTTTTTCAAATTCTTTGTTAGGAAGTAGGGGTAACTTAAAAAAGAAGTTACACTAATGTAGAAATAACAAGTTAAAATCAAAATCACTAGTACAAAATAGCTAATTAGTTACTAAAAAAATGACTAAAATTTGCATATAAACGACTATTTTTCGGTCGGTGACCAATAGTAGCTAATTTACAGTATCTTATAACGCGACCAACTTTTAGTCGTTTTTAGCTTAGTCATTAATTGGCTATCTCAATTTTGTTGTCTAGTAGTATATTTGATCATTAATTTATTCATTGATTTAGTCATTAATTTAGTCATTGATTTGGTCATTGTTTTAATCATTGATTTGGTCATTAATTGTCATAATTAATGACCAAAATATACAACAAAATATATTACTATATAATCACCTGAAAAAACCAATTAATGACCAAAGAAATATGACAAAAATGTTGGTCGTGTTATAAGATACTGTAAATTAGCTACTAATAGTCATATATATGCAAATTTTAGTCATCGTTTGAAACTAATTAATGACTAAAGAAATATGACTAAATTTTTGGTCGTGTTATAAGATACTGTAAATTAGCTACTAATAGTCGTATATATGTGAAATTTAGTCATTATTTTTAATCACAAATTTATCATCTGTAGTGGTCATTTATCCTTTTTTGGTAGTTTCATATTCATTATATAAACGACTAATCTAGTAGTTTATATTCATTTCATTTACTTTCATTAATAATCATTATAAATGACTAATTTAGTCGTATATTTATTTTATTTGTTTTCATCATTAATCAATATAAACTACTAATTTAGTAGTTTTAAATTGATTTTATGTGTTCATTATTAATCAACATAAATTAATTTGTATGGTTTAAAAAATATCATACATTGAGCATGTTCATCTAATATGAAAACATAAAGTTGCATATGTTAATTATAATACTAAACAATATCAAGTGAAATTATAAATAATTTTAACCACATAAATTATATTATATGAAATGTTAAAGTCTTACAATGAGTTTCCAACTTAATATTGGTTGGACTACAATTTACACATGAAATTATGTTTCATCACTTCAAAACATTATCATTGCGTTGCCAAGGCATTGCACGTGAATTCACCAACTCTGAAGACCTGAACATCAATATCTATATGTGTGTCTTATGCGGGATATCGGCTCTAAGGGTATCACCAGACCAGTTCTCTTCTCTCCCTTTTTTTGCATTTGTCGCTCCAATGTTATTTCTCTCCTCTTCCTTCAATTTCTGCTTTTTACCAGCAATAGTGAGTTCATTTTCTGAAAACAAAAGAAAATACAATGTAGAGTGTAAGACATGAACGACAATGAACACTAGAATATGAAGTAAATTTGACTATAAATAGTTTATACGATATATACCTCAACATCAACAATGTTAAAGCCATTTTTCCCCATACAAGTAAGAAACCCGAACAAATTTTCTTCAGTTGGGCGATAGTGGCCACTATAATGTGGCCAGATGACCTGTATAAACAAATTAAAAAAAATGTCACCATATATAGAAAAGAACACCTTAGTAACTTAGTATTCAACTTTCAAGGAAAGCTTATGAACAATCATGTCAACTAATTTATATGCTAAAAAACTCAAGTTGTAGATAACTTGTGAAAACAAATAATACGAGGTGTGATGTTTAATCCTTGTCATTTTATTCACAAAAACATTTCATTTTCTAACACATGAACTTGGTCAAGTATATAAACAACATGTGCTCAAATAACAACATGAAAGTAAACTTTTCTGATATTCATGAAAATATTTTACCACAAAATAGCTATAAGGATTCTAATAAATATCGTGTAATACTAATTTCATCTTCAAGCTTTGGTTTTTGTTTAAATGGACATGATACCAAGTATTTTCAATTTCACAGTTAAACGACAAAACAAAATCAAAAGAAACGTCCAAAATACAATCAAACAATAAAGAGAGGATATCATGGAATGAAAATTGCAATTATAAAAAAATTGTTTACCTGTCCACCGATGTCGTGTCTGGCATTCCTAAAACATTTGATTGCCCAAAATAAGCCTGAGGTGAAATAATTAGAACATTAAAATCCATATGAATTCCTACTAGAAACATTTCCAAAGTTGATGGCGCATGTGCCTAAAGGATCTCTAACAACAAGTGAATCATACCCAAGATGTGTTATGAATTGTCTCCCCATATTGTAGGTGAATTCACCAACTTTGAAGACTTGACCATTAGTATTTATGTGTGTGTCTTATGCAGGATATTGGCTCGAAGGGTATCACTAGAACCATCTCTTCTCTCACTCTCTTTTCATTTGTCGCTCCAGTGTTATCGTTCTCCTCTTTCTTCAATTCGTACTTCTCACCATCAATAATGAGTTCATTTTCTGAAAACAAAAGAAGATACAATGCAAAGTGTAAGACATGAAAGATGATGAACAATAGAATATAAACTGAAGTAGACAATAAACTATTTATACGACATATACCTCAACATCAGCAATGTCAAAGTCATTTTTCCCCATAAAAGCGAGAAACTCGAACAATTTTTCTTTAGTTGGGCGATAGTGGCCACTATGTAGCCAGATGACCTATATAAACAAAGAAAATAAAACATCACCATAAAAAATAAAATAAAAAACCTTACTAATTTAGAATTCAACATTCAGGGAAATCTTAGGCACAGTCATGTGAACTAAGTTACATGCTAAAAAACTCAAGTTGTACATAACTTGTGAAAACAAATAATATGAGATGTGATGTCTAATCATTGTCTCACAACAACATTTCATTCTCTAGCGCATACATTTGGTCAAGTATATAAACAACATGTGTTGAAATAACAACATGAAAATAATTTTTTCTAATAGTCATGAAAATATTTTAACACAAATCACTGAAGAAGAAGTCTTTTCAAGGACCAATGGTCTAATGATAAGTTGACTGACAAGTCTGCTTATCATGCATAGAAGATGTCCTTGGATTTGGTATTAGAAGATAAAGATTTCATGGACTATGTGCAAGGGAAGATTCATGAGCATCCATCATATTTTCAAATTAGGGGAATTTTGAGGTCTAAAATGGGCCTCCTAAGGAAATTATAAAATAATAGTGGAAAAAATCTAATAAGATTTGATGACATCATCAAAATTTAGAGGGAAAAATGAAAAAACTACTTTTTCAATTCATATTTTCAACTTATCTCCCAAAGTTTTTACTCAAATTTCGAGCGGGAGTACTCGTTGGATGCGGAATTTAATTCCCCATCCAAGGAGTACCCATGTTGCATACTTTCGATGGGTCCTACTACACGAAAAATGAGAAATACATTAAAAAAAACGTGATTACAATCACGTTTTTTTATGTATTTCTCATTTTTCGTGTAGAAGAGTTCATCGAAAGTATGCAACATGGGTACTCCTTGGATGAGGAATTAAATTCCGCATCCAACGAGTACTCCCGCTCGAAATTTGAGTAAAAATTTTGGGAGATAAGTTTAAAATACGAGTTGAAAAAGTAGTTTTATTATTTTATTATTTTTAATATTTTTACTTTTTTACTCCAAAAATGGTGAATCATCCATTATGGATGACATCATCATCTTGAATCCTATTGGTTGTTATAAAGTTTATTTTTGTTGTACATTTTTCTTATGAGGCCCATTTTAAACCTCAAAATTCCCCTAATGATGAGATTCACAGAAATCAGGATTGATCTCCTTGCCATAGGATAAGTAGATGATCGAGAGCTCGTCCTCATTGCTCTTGGAGGACTTCCCCGAGACTAGTATGTATTTAATACTACGATTCTTAATAATAAGATGATTCTTGATTTTGATGAATTGTTGACTAGATGCACTCAAGGGGAGACAAGAATGATGGAGAGAGATCATCCCTTTAATGGAAATAGAGGTGATCCTACTACCTTCGTCGCTCGTGCAAATAAGAAGAACCATGATGGCCCAAGAAATCAAAACCATGGTAGAGCGGAGCCCAAAGGAAGGAAGGGAAGATGTTACACTTGTAACAAGTCTGGTCACTATGCAAGAGAGTGCCCTAATAGAAGGGACTCTCCCAGGGATGATGACAACAACAACTTCAGGTGGAATGGAAATCAAAGGAACAATAGGTTCAAAGGAAAAAGGAAGGCTCCCTCTGATTGTAGTGGAAATGGGCAACCTTTCAATGGGTCAAGAAATTCCAGGTACGGTGAGTCTAATTTTGTTGATAATAAGAAAAATGAATATATTATTGTATTTTCCCTCTCTGTTACATCTCCTCCCGACACCTTGGATGTCTGGTTGATTGATAGTGGTGCTTCAAGGCACCTCATTAGTTATAAAGAAGCCCTCTTTGATTTGATTGAGAAGGATACTAATTTAGAAATTATCCTTGGAGATAATGCCACATATCTCATGAAAGGGATAGGGATTGTGACCCTTCATCTATCTCAAGGTCAGGTCGTCTGTTTACAAGATGTGTTGTACGTACCTGATTTGAAGAAAAACCTTATGTCTATTTCGGCAATGGAAGACAAAGGGTTCAAGGTGGCATTCGTTGATGGAAAGGTACGCATCTGGAAAAGGAACTTCAAAGAATCTCTTACTATTGGTTTTAGAGTTGATACACTCTACTCGGTTGGAGGAAGTCCAATGGGGGCTATGTGATGTGATACAACTCTTCAAATGGAGTTATGGCATCGGAGGTTTGCACATCTTCATTACAAAGCCCTTCCTGAAGCAAGGAAGGTGGTGATAGGGATGCCTGAATTTAAATATGATCATGAAGGTATATGTCAGGGTTGTACAGAAGAGAAGCATACAAGGGGACCATTCCCCTCAAGTGTCATAAAGACAACTGATATCTTGCAATTGATACATTCTGATTTATCTGGTATGCTGCCTGTGACATCCTTGGGAGGATGTTCCTATTAAATGACTTTTACAGATGACTTCTCTCGCAAGACCTGGATATATTTCTTAAAGGAGAAGAAGTTACAGGACTGTGTTTAGTAGTTATAGGATTGTGTGAAGTGCTAAGTATAATAAGTGTGCTCAGCAAAGTAATGCAACACAAATAAGGGTATCATTAGAGTATGAAAATGGTGGACTATTCATCGAAATGAAATAAGACGTGTGTGTATGTTGAAGACCAATGAGCAAGGTGAAGTGAAGGTGCAAGGTGTGCACAGGATATGATATAACAAGGTGTTGATATCTCAGTAAGGATCACATACAGTAGGAGAAGGGAAATACAGTTATACTGAGCTCTCTAATCCTGGTGTAGAAAAGAGTAGGACAGTGCAGAAAAGAAGGATCGGCTTAAAGAGTCAATGAAGAAGCAGTGACAAGGTCTTGGAGGCATACAAGGGTCAAGGGTCTGTGTCATGGTCATGGTACTTGTCATCTAAAAGTATATAATAAGAATTTCTTGTGGGTTTTCCTCTCCAAGAGGGAGAGGTTTTGGCCCTGGCTCGAAGAGCCTAAATTTGTGTCTCTTTTGTTTTGGTAATTGACTTGATGAAAGACATAATAAGCTTAGAAGAGAAGACATAAGTAAAAGAAGTAAGCTCAGAAGTAATTATCAAGAAGAGAATTTGAATTAAACCTAGCCCTACCTAATTCTCAACAAAGGCGCACACAAACATTAAGGAAAGTCACAAAGAAAAATTGTTTTACCACCTTAGAGGCATCCTTCCAAATTTGCTCCTATACTATCTTATGGAGTGAATTTTTTCCTTTCCAATGAACCCTTATTTGTCCCGAAACTCCTAGTATTTGTGAGATATTGAATTTTTAAGACTAAGAAAATTACACCTAACAGTGAGCCGACCTGCACTTTGGCACACATGTCGGCCTCCCATTCTAGAAGGATGTTTCATTTAAAACATGGTAAACTAGTATAAATATAAACCTCCGCTCCTCAGTTTTTGACAATAAAATTCAGTACGACGCTCACAACATCCAGAAAAAATTAAAAAATCAGAAGGAGAATTTTCTGATTCTAACACTGGGAAAATAAAATTTAAAGCAAAAGCAACAGATGACATAGCTACCAAACGACAAATGTTATTGGAAGCTGGCACTGTAATAGCGGAAGTTAAGGTATGTACTCTGTGTAATGCAGTTTGTAATAGTCAAATTATTTGTGACTCGCATCTTTCTGGGAAGAAACATGTTGCTCAGGTGAAAAAATTAGAGTAAGAGGCTAAGTTTGCGTTGAAAGGTAAAGATCGAGATAATATCTCCACGACTGATGTTGAACATGAAGTTAAGAACGGGGAATAGAGTAGATTGAGGTCAAAGATGTTTTGTGAGAAAGCACTTTCACATGACCTTGGGCAAGAGCAGGAAGCAAAATGGTTACACCCGAGTATATTTGAGCGAGATAAGTTATGAAGCCTCATGGAAATTAATAGTTAAAATGTAGTACTTTGGCATTCCAAAGCACTAAAAGTTGGGACATTTATCAAGTTTATTGGGCCACTGCATGTTTCTCAAGTTCTTAATCCAGTGCACCCCTGTTGTATTTTCCAGATAATTAAATTTGAAGGCAAGGTCTCACACAATGTGGGATTTTTAATGGATTTAAAAATTTTTGTTTTAATTCAGCAACAAATTTTGGCACTTCAATTTTTGAGATTGGGCCACTGCAATTTTTTTGGTTATGTGTATTAGTACTTGTAATATGACTATCAAGCAAGTACATATATGGTAATATTATTATTGATCAAATGTTTTCTAGGAAACAAGAAGCGTGTATTAATCGATAGATACAAGCAACTGTGATGCTATTACTTGACATGCATATACATCATAACAATTCATGCATAGAGGAACCTATACTCGATGGATAGTCTCATGTCATACATTCATTTGTCTAGTTTTTGAAATTGTTATAAATGTGAATTTATTTACTATGTTTTGTCAAAGTTCGGGAAGAAGGGGGAAAAGTAGGAAGTCTTTTGGACCACTGGAGAAAACTTGTAAATTTAAGGGATATCACAACGACAATAGATCCAGGAAGGATACCGATCTTAAATGCATCTAGACAGACCTGAGGATGAGGTGAAAAAAGTAGAGTATAACCGCAGGAGTGACTTGGAAGTCGAGGAATAAAATTTGTTTAGGTCAAAAATCTGTGATGGCTATCTATTCCTTTTGACTTGTGATAAGAATTGTGCTAGAAGACAGAATTTCAGATTGCAAACCAAGCTACAACACTAGTATTTTTGGTGGTGAACTTCTTGATCAAACTGTGGAAGTTTATAGTGATTCATGCGTAGTAACTATAGTAGTTTAAGACTGTGTATAGACTCTTGGCTCAAATTTATTTGTTGGACAGTCCAGACTTCACATTTCTTTGAAGATTTCGGTGGATAAGACAGCAAGATACTCTCTTTATTTTGGACATGTAACAAAAATTTCCATACCTTCGAACCTGTAAGAGGAAGCTACAAAACCCTTGGACCAGTGGAAACCAGAGCTGTGGACAAAGCTAAAACACTGTTGTGAATTGCAGTCCTCAAACAACTTCGGTCTTGAGGATATTCTATGGAGACTTGAACCTACAGAAACCAAGCTAATTGGCAGCTTGGTCTTGTGAGGAGGGCTCATCGTATATATTCCTCAGATCTACAACTCGTATCTCTGATTTGCTCAAGAGTTTAGATCTGTGTGTGGAAAAAAGGCTATTCGGACTTGTGGGAAACATTTTGAGCTTGGTGAGAAGGTATATCTCAGCATTTAGACTTGAACCAATTCTTGACCTCTACACATGTATCTGGTGCTTGATCAGTTCTCTGTTGCGACACATTCTAGGCTAAGAGCTCTAAATTAAGACCGTGTGTACTAAGTCCAAGCCTCTTGCACATAATTTAGATTTCTTTTGAAGATGATCTTGGCAAACATTTTTTATAAGGCTTGAAGAAAACTTGTTTTATCTTGAGGACAATGGTTAGCAGCTTTAGAACAGACTTTGGGCATTATTTGAAGTGAAATAATAACAGGCCTGAAGGGATTTTTTGGTGAATTTCTTTTAAGGTATTTTTGAAGGCTTATAACTGCTTGTTCTTTGCAATATTGGAGACATTTTAGGAGTAGGTTGTTGAAGAAGAGTTAAGGCCTAAGGACTTGGAGCACCTTGAAAAGAAGTAGAATATATCTTGTTGAAGATCTATTTGGAGCACCTTGACGACATCTTGGAGCATCTTGTGAAGACACTTTGAAACTGAACTTGGAGATATTATTATCATGATGCATCGTTGATGACACCATGAGGTGACTTGGAGAATAGAGCTATTACATGTCTAATTGACACAAATATATAGAAATTATGATGGTATTTAAAGCATCATAGGCTCATAGAATATACCAAACTCACATTCTCCATATAGGAATAAATCAACAGTCGATCATTCCCATACTTGAAGTATCCTTGCAATGACACTAGATTCTTATGTTGGGCTCTTGATAGAGCTTCTACTTCAACCTTAAATTCATGCTCTATCTGACCACATTCCCCTGTCAATATTTTAATTGAATTTTTTATGCCATCTTCCAGAGTGGATCTATATACCAATCCAAAGCCTCCACAGCTAATGATGTTTTCCTGCTAAAAATTACCAGTAGCTTTCAAGAGATCAACAATAGCAAGATCCTTACGACAATGATTCTGGAATAACAGCACAAAGTTATAAGTGAGGCATGTAAAAATCCATCTTGTCTGCAACTCCCTACTCTGTTACCTGTCTTCTTGATTGATTCCAAAGAACTGCAGCCAAAAGAAAAGCAATCCCAACACCAACACTCATGGTTATGCCAAGAATGGTGTTTCTGTCCAACCTATTGATTATGTGTGCAGCAATAGGTACCCCCGGTATTGGCACACGCGGACTGCAGGTGGTAGTAAGAGGCTGGCCATAGAGACCAAAGTTTCCTTCAAAAATAGACTTGTTAAAGGTATCAAATTGATGTCCAGAAGGTATTAACCAATGTAAGTGATTATTAGAGACATTGAACCTTACTAGGAATGTGAGATCCTTCAAGGATGGTGGTATGATTCCAACAAAATTATTGTTTAACAAATCTAAGGTCTCCAAATTTTTCAAGTTAGATAGTGTGTCTGGGATTATCCTCGAAAAATTATTATGACTCAAATCTAGAATATGAAGCATTTTCATCTACCCAATCTCAAGGCTTAGAGTGCCACTGAGATTGTTTCTGGCCAAGTATAGAGAAGGGGGAAGATTAGAGAAATGATTGTAATGTAGCCCAAAATCATTTTGATTTTGCTTTACATATAAAGAGGGCTCAAAGGGAGTTTGAGCTGATACATGGGTATTTGTATTGACTTAAAACTAGGTAACTCCATAAGCTTCTTTGGAATTTGTCCTGACAGAGAATTATTTGACATGTCCAAATAAAAAAGATATTGAAGAGTGTTTAACCAAATAGGAATAAATCCATTGAGATTACTCCGGGAAAGATCCAAGACCTATAAATTTGGACATTTCAGGAGCCAAACTGGAACTTGCTTGGAAAGAGCACAATTTCCAAGACTTAATGTCCAGAGCATGGGAAATCCATGTGTATCAGTTGGAATCATATCCCCATTAAAATTATTTGACAGAACCAATGTGGTAAGGTTATGACAGTCCTGCAGAGCTGTTAGGACACTTGTAATATTGATAAAACTGTTGTTTGAGATGGAGAAAAAGGAGAGAACCTGAAGGGATGCCATACCAAGAGGAATTTCACCGCTTAATTTGTTTCTTACCAGGCTCACATATTGGATATTTTTGCAGGTCCACAAGCTAGGCAGAATACTACCAGAAAAATTGTTGCTAGCTAAATCTAGATAAATTAGTTCAGGCAGGCTTGTTAAATTCAGTTCAATAACTCTCGTGAGAGAGTTGTTTTTCAAATTCAAAACTTTCAACTTCTTGAATTGGGACAGGCGAGAAGGTACCTAAAAGGAGCAATCTCATCAAGGGTACTTGGAGAATGACTTCTAGAGTAGGTTTCTGGTGGAGCTAGAATGTTGTTATCCCTTGTAGATGTTAGTTATCAGCTAGCTTGCTGCCAATTCAGCTGATGCCTTGGCGAGGGTGTTAAATTTAGTATTATTCTCTGTGTAGATGTGAGATAATGATGTATGCTCAAAGAGTGACATTGTTTTTTAGCCAAGTGGAAGTCAACCTATCGATAATGATGTTGTCTACCTTATCGAAGAAAAAACTACTAAAATACCTACACCTGATACAATGGGGTTGAATGCCTCAAATGTTGAAAAATGGGTGCATAATGACCCCTTTGTCTCAAATGCCATAGATAAAGAAGACAATGAAATTAAAATAAGGACATATGATGGTGTCATTGGTGCCCCTGAAGACAGTTCATATTGCCAAAATTATGAAAGGGTATATGATCTTTAGGAATCCAAATTTGAGCAGTATTTTGAGTTTGAAGACCCGCCTTAGGAGCCCTTGGAAACTGGAAATGACTACAAAATTGATCGTCGACTCCGTGAGGGTATGTTTGTTTTCCTAGATGCTAGTGGAAGTGATAAACATACCTCTGGTACTAACATACATAGTTATCTGTCGCTGCAATTTGGATGAAGCAGTCATAAAATGGTAATGTTTAAGACCCCTCCTATTTGTGATAATTATGACAAGTTGTATAAAGAAGGGTTTGAGTATTTAGTGAAGGAGTTACCCTTCATTATGGTGAATTTTCTGAAGATGCCCATACATAAATTTTTAAGTTTGCTGAACTTGTAAATCTCAAGTTCTATGGGAATGCTTCAACTCATATTTATGGAAATACTCATGTGCACCGTCAATGTCATGAAGCTATAAGTATACTGAAATTGATCCTGTCAACCTTGGATTTTTGCATGATGTCTTAAAGAAAACATGCATCCAAAACTGCTGAATGGGTTTTTGTGAATTCAGAGTAAGGTTCATCTCTAACAAAAGCTTTGCATGGTGATATGACACATAAATCCATTCAAATATTTGAAGTATTGGAAGTAGAATCTTTGATATATAAGGTTGTTTCAAGTACATCTCTCCAATATTGTAGGCCAACATAGTTATCTACAGTAGAGTGCCAGCAAAAAGTGTTTCCAAGCATAAGATGCTCCTCTATGAGGAAAAAATAACTAATTTCAGAAGGGAGAGATTGTGCGATAGCTATGATCACTATATGTTGAATATCCTTATACTGTATTTTGAACCAGATGAGATATCAACATGCAAATTTTGACATATCTCTGCTTTGAATATTGCTGAGGCGCGGAGAAAAGGGACACTGTACAGACAAAAAGAGAGAACCTAAAGGGATGTCATGCCAGGAGGGATTTCACCACTTAATTTGTTTCTTTCTAGGCTCACAGAATGGATATTTTTGCAGGTCCACAAGCTAGGCAGAATACTACCATACAAATTGTTGCTAGCTAAATCCAAATAAATTAGGCCAGACAGGCTTGTAAAATTCAGTTCAATAACTCCCGTGAGAGAGTTGTTTTTCAAATTCATAACTTTCAACTTCTTTCATTGGGAAAGACAAGAAGGTACCTGAAAGGAGAAATATCATCACCAGTACTTGGAGAATGAATTCTAGTGTAATTTTCTGGTGGAGCTGGAATGTTGTTCTCCCTTGTACATGTCAATTATCAGCTAGCTTGCTGCCAATTCGGCAATGCCTTAGCTAGGGTGTTAACTTCAATATTATTCTCTGTGTAGATGTGGGAGAATGATTTATGCTCAAAGAGTGCCACTGTTTTTTAGCCAAGTGGAGATCAACCTATCAATAATGATGTTGTTTGCCTTATCAAAGAAAACAATGCTAAAAGACCTGCACCTTATACAATGGGGTTGAATGGCTCAAAAGTTGAAAATGGGTGCATAATGACCCCTTTGTCTCAAATTTCATAGATAAAGAATACAATGAAATTAAAATCAGGGCATATGATGGTGTCATTGGTGCCCCTGAAGATAGTTCAGATTTCCAAAATTCCAAAAGGGAATATGATCTTCAGGAATCCAAATTTGAGCAGTATTTTGAGTTTTAATACCCACCTTAGGAGCCCTTGGAAACTGGAAATGACTACAAAATTGATCGCAGACCTCATATTATCTGATATCTTTTTCTAAATTCTAGCATACTTCATTTTTACTTGTAACTTATCCAACTTTCCATGCCATGGATTTTTTATAGCCATTTACTAAGCCTCTTACTACATAAGCTTCATTTAGATCCCCTGATGATGGGTGCAGAAGTTTCAATTGGATCCGCTGATGATGGGCATAGTGTCCACTTGAAATGTTGGGAAATTTCTACATTCTAACACAGTTCATATGCAGAAAGTATGGCACAATTATGGCTAGCAATGAAAATATTCATACTAAAATCATACTAATTTTTCACTGGATTTGAAAACTGATCAATTTTTCATTTTCCTATTCTACTGTTCTCTAAATGAATTTGCTCATTCAACACAAATTTAAATAAAATCATCAGTCATATATATGCTTGAAACATATGGTAAAAGTAGATAGTGAAAATGGGAGAAATTAAGCTCCAAAATGTCATATGCACATCCTTGAATGTCTTATACCTTCCTTTGTGAGCCTTAATCCTAGTAATCCATAAAGTACATAAAGAAAAATTGAAAAATATGATATAATTTCATCACAACAGTGGCTTGTTAGATAGTCCAAATTCTCAAAAGTCACAAGTTAGATTCATCTTATTGCTCAACAAAAGAGATTAAAAAATTATTGGGGAAGGTGACTTAGCATCCTTTAAAAAGAAAATTCAATAGTAAACATCATTCATGTTGGAATGCTCCATGCAAAAACAATGATTGTAAAAAATATATATCTAAAATAAAAGTTGGTTATTTACTCATCCAACCATATGACTGGCAAACTAAATGTTTCATATTTTCCTCCTCTTCTAATGTTCATAGATATAAAACTACTCTGTATTTTTCCATTTCCACAACAAAAAGCCAATCAATGCATTACCTTCATTACGAGGATTTTACAACTCAGTTTTACCTAACTATTCATGTTCTTATCCTTTTCTTCCTTGAACTAGTTTCCTAGTTGTTACGACCTATTCTTAGATATTAGATCTTTTCTTATTTTATATTTATGACAACTTAGATATTGGATCTATTTTTTGTTGATTTTTTATGTAGCTTGGGAGGTACTCCAAACCCTGGTGATCGAGGGTTGGAGGTCAAAGCGCCACAAATGGGCTTGTGGGCTTGAGATCCAAGCTTGGGGGTTTTTCACCCATCATGTTTGGGCCAAAACCATGATGAGAAATCAAAATGTGATGGATGAGGATGATAGTGATCGATGATACGATTCCAAATCATCGAGAATTCTTCGAATCCAAGTTGTTGTTAGAGAGAAATGAATTTTTGAAGTTGAATAGGTAATTATTGGTTGCCAAGTCATGTAGGCTTGGTGTAAAAGGGTTCCAATAGATGGGTCTCTTCAAGAAAATTCGTGGAGGCTTAAAAGGCTATAAATAAGAGGTGTGTGATCCTCATTTTAGCATCCATCCTTGTGCAACATCACACAAAAATAAGCGTTGAAGGGCAAATACATATCTCTGATCTGGCCGTAGTGAGAAGAGGGCATACCAGCATGGGAACAAATCTGTTTTAGGGCCACAGGAAGGTGACCGAGTAGCTGGAGAAGGGTCCATGCTGAGTGCAGGACCGAATTTTTGTTCTTGAAGGATGAAGTAAGGGAGGGTTGTTTTGAGGTGAAAAGAAGGTGGGCAGACTCTTAGAAGCGATGTCGCAGCCCTACACAGCCTTGCTATAGGATGCTGCAACTGTTTGAAGGGAGGTCGAAGAGCTGGTGGAGGCTATAACAGCCTAACATCATCAACGAGGGTCATATCCTTTAATAGAAGGGTGTTTGTGCCTCCTTAAGGCAATTCTGGGCAGAAATTAGAGGATTGTTAGGGACTGGTTTATATGCTCCAACCAGGCCTAGATTGCAAAAGTGGAGCTACAGCAAAACAGTCAACAAGTTATGTGTCTTTGATGAAGTGTTTTTAGGTGTTGGATCCTAGATAGGACCAGTTTTGGATCAGTTTGATAAGGAGCCTATGGAAGTCAAAGAGGAGGGGCAGACCTTGTGGTTAGAGACGCTAGACCAGTGATATTTTCCATAGTGAATGAGCAACATGCTTGCAACAGAAGATTGTTATGCATTGGGTCACAGTGTTGAAAAAATAGCCAATATTGAAAAAATACAATTTCTTTCCACCTTTAAAGGGTTTATGGAAAATATATCACATACTCTATTCGCATTGCAATTGAAAAGAACTCTAAGAAATAATTTGGATTTTTTAGAGGGAATATGGCTTGCCATCCATTGAAAGAAAACACTCTCAAAATGATTCACTATAGTTTGTTTAACAGATGACACTCACACATCATATGGAATAAATAACCTAGGCACCTTCAAAGAAAGTATTCTTGCAACTTTTGAGATGGCAGGTTGATAATTAGTGTTAATGCAATATTCTTTCACTAAATCCATTGTTTTGCAACCAGTCAAAAGTTTACTCCCATTAATTTGTTGTTCAACCTATTTTATGCTCTTAATATGACTAGAGCCTTCAGTGAGATTTGATGGTTGAGCAGAACAAATCAAATGAAGAATCTCATTTTCTCCCTCACTTGTAAAAATATTTTGAACATCTAAAAATCAATAATTTGCAACTGTTGTATTCAAATAACCCACACATTGATTTTGTTAGACTTCCCAATAAGGATATGAAACATTGTCTATAGTTGTGGACAACAAATCACATTGCCTAGGCATGGTACTAGTGAGCTCCAACACTTAACTACCATTCCACTTACTATATGTTTCTACTTAAAAAAAAATTGAAAGCACAGAGCCTTGATAAGACAGGGACAGTTGAATTTCTAAAGAAATGGTGTAAGAGAGAAGGAGAAAGCAACGGATTCAATGAATCAGGAGAAACACTAGGGGAAGAAGGCACAAGAAGAAGATTTATTTCTACTTCCTTTTGGATTGCATCTGGATCAATTGAAAATTGAAATGGGTGGTTTTGTATCTCTGGCATTTGGTTTTGCCTTTGATTTTGGTATTGATGGTAATCTTACCAAATAATGGAATGCATCTCGTTTATGTTAGAGGCGAGTGAATATTTGTGGAACAATCATCCCCAGTTGTAGCTCCAAGTTCTTCCTTTGTTTATGTTTGAGCTGTTGAGTAAAATTACAATTAGTTTGATAACCAATTGGGACTTGGAGGGAAATATGGGTGGTGGTCCATGGAGGTATGCTTGATCAGGGCAGTTATTTTATGCTGAAGGAGCTAAGGATATATCTAAATATTTATCATATTGTATGTATTTACCACTTCATAGTTACATTCACCCTAATAGTCTTCATGTTGATAGGTCTTCTACTGAAAATACTGATCTTCAACAATGTGTAAAAATGTCTTTTGTTTCCAATGAGGAGATGATAAAGTGGAAAATGTTAGCACTGAATCTAGAGATTTATAAGTCAATTATATGTCTCAAATTAATGATACATTCTCATTTGAAATTGAAACAATGAATGTTCCCATTGGAGAGGGTATTTATGGCTTAGTCGATTTCACCCAATATGGTGAGATAGACAAAAAAGTTGGATGCTAGAAACCCTTTCGGACTAGCCAATCAAGTGAAGTGATTCAGAGAAAGGCTTCTAAAAGATGCCAAATTCTTTCCACCCATATATTCTTTACAAAAATATTAGTAAATATCATATTATGTTTCTTATCATCTATGCTAAGATGAACTGCCAAAATAATTACAAGTCCTCTACTTGAGTAAATAAGAATAGAAAGAACTTTTCTATATCTCTATACCCCTCAGGGTGCCTCAAATGTTTTAGAAACAAGTTTTTGATGTAACCTGTCAAGAAAATCTCATTAACTCACAACATTTGACCAATCAAAACCTCTTAACTATGGACAATACTTCCTAAATGTAGTAACTTTAACCAAATCAATGTCTTACTATATCATGATTCATATCCTCCTCACTCAAATAGATGATAGAACACCGCTCTTTGGATGAATGCCCTCAAAAGTACCAAGAAATGGTTGAAAGTGCAATTTAGAAAGAAGTTATAAATGCATGATTCATTGCCAATCAAAATCAATTTCCGACCAACACAACACATTCAAAAGAAGAATTCAACTCTTAGAATAATATTACATAAAGGACTCAAAACCACTATTTTTGTTTTTCTTCAATGAAGCAAAAGGAGAAGAGCAGAAATTTACACTGTAATCGAGCGAGAACCTTCGACAGATTTACGATTCAAGAGTAACTTCCATGATCATCATTCAGACAAGTCTCAGCCATAATGTCATTAGGATGAGTTTTCCACCACTGCCTATTATGACCGACTAGGCATCTTCAACAACTTATTTTCTCCTCATCAAACTCTAGAAGAAGATGAAACCTGCTCCAATGACCATAAACAATGCATGGTGTCAAACGAGTAACTTTGATGCACAATTAATTTGGTATTTACATAGTATCATTTACATTATAAAAGAGTTATTTATTTCTATCTTATTTATGTAGATTCTCATGTTATTTATTCAAAACAAATAACATGTGGTGGTTGATAATATATTCAGAAAGAGATCCAAAAACTAAACCACTAACAGTTCCACAGGGATGTTGGTTTGCAAGGATTCAGAATATTGTCAAACATAGCCCTCAGGGTTGCTGACTGGTATTGTCGTGAAAGAGAAAAGCATTTAAAAATGATATAAGACAAAATATAAATTTAGCATTTGCAAAGTTGTTGGGACAAACTCATTCCATCAATCCAAGGGGAAAAGCACTTCATTTCTACCTCTAAAATTTGTGCTTCAAAATATAGATTCAATTATCAACTACAAACCCCGAAGTTACTTGAGGACATCACCCATTGTCACCTTGGTGATCATCCTTCTCAAATAAGGCTAGCTCTCCTCCAACATAAGGGAGGAATCCATGATAAGCCTACATATATGTCCTTCAAATGCTAAAAAAAAATATTTGCAAAATGATATTGTTTTTGTCTTTTAAGATTTAAAATGGAAAGCTAGGCAAGGCCTAGTTCCTAGTCCCTAGGCTATAGACTCTAAGCAACAAAAAAAACCTTAAAAGTGATGAAAAATATGTGAGTCGTGACAAAACAACCGCACAACAAGTTTTATCAGTTAATAATGTATCCAATAAATATGTAACAGTGCTATCTCCTAATACATGGAACATTTGAAGATAATGTTCTCCCCGAACTTGATCTCTTGTAAGCCACATAGCTGAAAATTCCCTTTGAGGTGTGTGATGCAGTGAGCTATCTCAAACCAAAGCTAGTGGGAGCCCATTCTGAATGAACCAAGGGGAATACTAAGGTTGTGCATCCAATGTCTAATAGTATAGATAGGCCTAACAATAAGAGTCACTTAGCTACATAAAGCACTCAAAATAATAAAATGACATATTCAAGCTAATGGCCTCAAGGAGGGAAATCCAAGTAATTTTGATGTAGTTTGTAGATATCCTCTCTAATCTTCTAGGTTAAGTCACATTTAGATAGTAGGAGTCTACTAGAGTCTCCAAATATTACCTAAAAAGGGCAATTTGATTGATAGAAATGGCCACTAACTGAAGCAATTAAGAATAACCCACAACAATTACACCAAGGAGGGGTCTATTGTAGCAATACCCTGAACTCCACCTAGATGATAGATTGAGGAATTGCATGTTAGCAGCAGATGAAGCATCATAATATAAGGGTTTATAATCTCTCTATCCTATCCCAATCAACGCAAAGCAAGCTAGGTCCCCAGATCTTGAAGCCATAATGGGTCATGGCTCTAATGATCATGTCCAAAGAAGTGCATCTTGAAAGAGATGTCCTATACCACTATCTCTTTAGCCAAGAAAACCATATTCCTTATTAAGTTGGGGCTAGAACGCATGCCTCAAGCTAAGCTAGACTCCTAAGATCTGACCCCCAAGTATGTGTAGGTTGTAGTAATATGAATCCCATCCCCTCCAACGTAAAAATGGTAGTCAAGGAGAGCATGTTGAGACATGTTGAAGATCATAATCTTAGTCTTACTAAGTTCAAATTTAAACCATCAAAGATCACAAGAGTTGGAGAAGGCCTCAATTTGTCTCTACAACCCCTTAGGTGAGGTGCCAAGAGGATCATGTTGTTGAAAACTAAAAGCAAGGAGATCAAGAGATCATGTAGAAGACAATCAGCACCATCCTATATGTGCTCCTAAGAAAGGAGTCCATCTCATCGATATAGAACCCAAAGAGAGTTAGTGAGAGAGGGAATTCCTATTTGACCTCTATATTACTCCTAAGGTAGTCTAAGAAGATGTCGATAGCGCAGAAATGACCAAGCACTAACTCATATAGTCTCATGATAGAAGCCAATGTCGTATCACCTCTAAAACAATGCCTCTCTCATGACAGAGTCAAATGCCTTACAAAAGTCAACAAATCAACAAAATATTTTCAAAGAGAAATGATGGGCCTCTCTAATAATGACACAAAGAGTGAAAGATGTGGTCAGTAGTTTGGTTAGTAGATGATGGGCCTCTCTAATTAAGGATTCATCTTGACAAAGACAAGAGTGTATATTTTTAAGCCTGTCCAGGGAGGTCTATCTCGAATGCAGTCATTACAGTCCCATCCTATTTCAATGACACTTGGCATCAAGCAACTAAAACTCCCAAACAGATGATCACTGGAGTTCAAATGATTTGAGAAGACAACTAACATGATGGCTATAGGTGCATCTTTTGGAACGTTGTCAGCTGCAGAACTAGAGGCTGAGAAGAGACCTTGAGCAGGGCATGAAAATGTAAATAGGACACCACATAAATTATGCCTGCAATCATAAACCAAGTCCTGAACTAACTAGGAACCTGAAGGGAGGAAAAGAATACAGAGAACAGTGCCTAATTTCATAGCAGAAGTTTCCCAAGAGAAATAATTGGTGTAAGGTATCTCTCCTGTGTATAATATATATAGGTATGTGCACTGGAATTAAAAAACAAAATTAAAGGAAGGGGGGGGGAGGAAAACCTAAATTTGGGCCAAAATCAAATTTTGTTGTTGGAACCAACCTTTATTTAATGTGATTTGTACACATGTGAAATGAAATTTATGATGGGATTACCTGTGCGTGTAAATTCTTGTGACCATTGCTAGGAATAATTTTCTCATCCTATGGGGGATTTCCTATTGAAGAGCCCATTTGTTTGCACAACAGACACGTGGAAGAAATGGGGTGCTCAACCCAGCTTATGAGGACCCAGAGGATGAGTTTTCCCACCTTCAAAGGAGCCAAATGAGTTCACTTTGAAGCACTGTACACTCGGAGGAATCTTGGAGGCGTAGTTTTCCCTTTGGTCATTCCTTTGCCTTGCTTTGTGAGCCATGTGCCCACTTCATAATAGTTTTATGACCCTTATAATAAATATTTTGAAGGTCTATACACCATTTGAAGGGTCATTTGTTGGAGGTACATGAGCCTATATCAGAGAAAAAAGGTTTAGTGCCCACTTTGAAAGACATTTGGAGGTGGAAATCCCTTGTTTAGTGGAGGATTTGTTACAGCTGTGGAGGAACTTCAAGGTCCCCCTCTCCCACTTAGTCAATGGAATTGGGAGCCCTTGTACCCACCTTGGAGGAGAATGTTTGGGGTTTCCTGCCCACTTTAGAGGCTTTTGGTGGGAAGATTTAAAGACTTCTTAGATAAGCTATGTTGTTGATGGGCCTTGGGAGGCTGGATGCCATGCCAACAAGCCCTTCATCCCCTTCATTTATGGAGATGGGCACTTTGTGAGGGCTCATTCCCCTTCATCATTGTACATGTGGCATGAATTCCCCTAAATTCATGTAATTTTCGTTAATTAATTGTACAAGAGGGACTTTGCACCTCCTTAAGCTAGAATTGGGGATTTTAGCTTAGTAAAATAATATTTCAATGCAAGGAAAATTGAGCACCTCCTCTATAAATATAGGTGCTTTCCTTTGATTTTATCATGGTTGGATTTGGGGGAGAAATCTCTTAGAAGATCTAAAATTTATGTGATTTTTCTCTCTTACAATTTGGCTATGGATGGAAGAGTTGAGTGACTTTTCTTTCTTGGGTGCAATTGGAAATTGTGTGGTCTATTTTCATGGATGCTTATGGTAGATCTTGGACGATGCTTGGTGAAGTAAGTTGATATATTTACTTCTCTTCTTTTTTTCTTTTTTTCTTTTTTTTTTTTCAGGAAACCCAATAGGGAAAATATTCCTCCTTGATGTGGCTATTTTATTGATTGTTATTGAGCACTTGGATCTATTACAAAGTAGTCTTTATCTCTTGATAAAGTGTTCTTCTTCTCACAAAAATATCAACTAATATAATTGATCTTGGCTTTCCTTGATCACAACTTGATCTCGGTTCCTGCACACAATTCATCCTCTGTTGCCGCCTTGACTTGCTCTGCAAACTCTGCTCTCTTCTCCTTAATCTTTCACACTTGTGACTTACTACTTCTTAGGACACAAGCTCTGCACACAATCAATCTCTTATTCCCTAGCGCTCTTGTTCCTCCTATTTCTTAGGACCCAATTCTTGCACTCTCCACAATCAAGGCTCCTCTCACAAACTTGTGAGTTGTATTGTCACACAAACCTTTGTGCATAAAACAATTGTCCTTTCCTCTTGTATTTTTCCTCTCTTTATAAATTTGATCCATGCTAAATAGTAAATTAGGCTATTTCAGATTTAGAACTTGAGTTTTTGATTGACGAGTTAACTGAGAGTGTCACTCTTTCTCCCTCCAATCAACACTGGAGTTCTTAACTCATTCGTCCTTCAATCAAGAATGAAGCTCGAACACGTTCTAACTGAACTCATAACTGCCACCCAATCATGTATTTAAACTAATGAAAACTCCTCTTATTACTGAAGCTCGAACTCCACGCATGCTAAATTGATGATTATTCCAGTAAACTAGAAATAACTCATCCTAACTGAAGTCTAACTCATGAGGAAAATTCAAGGTCTTCACTGGCTAAGGCACAAGCCAAAATACCTTTCTCGCTACATTTTTGACAGTAAATCATTTATTCAAGTTGTTTAATTGAAAAAATCCTCGGTGCAGCTTACCTATAGCACTCTCTTCTTGAGTTCTTGTGTTTGGATGGTGATCTTTTCTCTTATGTTGGATTTCTTTCTCAAGCTAATGCTATGGGTTCATTTGTAGTGTGATAATTTTTTTTTTTTTTGAATAAGACTAATTTCTATTATATAGTACAAAAAATTACAGTCATGTTGCCCCTTGGGGGGAAACCAACTCGCAAATATAGTTCAAAAAATCAGAAATGGAGTTTCCCCAGGGGGAAACCAACTCATAGAGAGTACCATAAAACATAGGAGAAGCTGCCCCAGATGGGGAAACCAGTTGTTGACATAGTAGTCATAAAACTAAGATTATTGTGCATAAGAAAAGTAAGCAAAGAAATTGTAGCAAGGCCTGAAAATACTGAAGAAAAAGGAGCGATGGCACTATTGAAGTTGGTCCTTTGCATCCTGTTGTTGCATATGCGGAGGTTCTTCCACAATGTAACACCCATCATCAGAGAGATCTTCCTCCTTCTTGGAGAGCTGAGGAGCTAGCTCCGGCATGGAGGTGGAGCGAGCGCCTATGTCTTCCGCATTGTCAGGTTGCCTAACGCCTTCAACAGAGCTGTTGCCCATGCTGTAAGAGGTTTCCTCCAGGTTTTTGACAGGTAGGGCCACCATTTTTCTGGGCATTGGGGAAGAAGAGAGAGAGAGTGTGGATTTTCTTGGTCTCTTCCTCGAACTAGAGCTGGAATTGTCTTGTTGAATTTCTGGAATTCGAATTGAGAGACGGGCTTAAAGAATCTTGGGGTCAAAAACCTTCGATACATCCAAGGCCACCGAGAAAGCCACAATGCGCTCCACCAAGAGCAGAATTGAAGGGCGAGAGGGACCACCACGACCACCACCACTATGGAAACGCATATGATGGTGGCGAGGCATGATTTCTGTGGAGTGCTAGGGATGAAAGGGAGGGACACAATGAGCGGAAAGAGACTGATGAGCAGGGGATGGATGTGCAGCAACGTGAAACAAATGAGCAGAGGGCTGATGGATGGCGGCGTGAGCAGCAGATGCACAGCAGGGACAATCATAACAAAGAACAAGAACTTGCAAAGCAAGCTTGAGAGAGAACCGGATGGAGGTGCATGAAGAATGCAGGGGGGAGATGGCGCCATTGCCCATAAAAGGTCAGTGAATGCAGCGAAGCAGTCAAGGTAGAATTGAATTCTCAGTACACCAAAGTGAATGCCCAGAAATGAATGAGGCCATCAAATAGCTGAGGTTATTTAAGGCTCTCACGCCTGAAGCAAGTGCTGCCTTGCGGTGAAGCCAACTACATGATAGTAGAGAGGCCATGTGGCCTTCCACCAAGGCCTGTCTATTCACCCGCATCCAAGGATCTGTAGTGTGATCATTATTAAAGTGTTAATTTTTTCTTGTTTGGCTACATTAGGCTTTGTTGAAGTGTTTACAGTGAACTTTACAATCTTGTGTTGAATTTATTTTTAAGTTTTTAAAGCTCATGGGATAGGTTCATCTCCAGTGTGATCATTATTAAATTTTTGTTAAGCTTTTTGTTTGGCTAGATTAGGGTTTGTTGAATTGTTCACCATAAATCTAAAAACTCTTTGAGATCTCAACAGCCAACTATTAAATTGGCCCTATCTCCACACAGAAAATGATAAAGAAGCCTTAATGCCATAAGTAACCATAGAAGTAAAACCAAAACATCCAAAAACTGGGAAAGAGATTGTTAAAAATTTTAAAAAAAATTGCATAATCTTAAAAGAAGAAAAGAACATAATAAAGAGGAAAAAATATAAAAAGACATACGTTCTACCAATACAAAGAGAGATTCTCCAACAATGTAATTAAATTTCAATGCATGCTATGCCATTTATATGGTAGAAAACCAGCATAAATATAAAATAATCCAAAAATAAACCATCGAAGAGAACATCAACGTGCATCCACAAATCAATTTATGAAATGAAATTTTCAACAACCAACTAAATTCCATAACCCTACATAAAAAATAGAGGATACTAACAACAACATGGATTACCTGCGTCTAGTATGTAAAGGTCGTTGTAATATCTCTTCAGATTCATCTTGAGCTTTTCAAAAACCTCCAAATATAAATATACGGTGATCAATGATTGCAACATTGTGCCCCTCACGAGCTGTTATTCTTTCGCCACTTATGTTAGGTTGCACCAATGTATTTGCAGTGGTGCCTAGTTCTCTAGATGAGTACTCTACTTCTTTTTTCTCCGGCATGATCCAACATCTTGCTCTTTGTTTTGTTATTTTTGGGGTTTTCTTCACTGTTTGCCCTAGATGTAGATGATTGAAGAGGTCGAATGGGGCGAACAACACTATTTTTCTGAAATGATATTCACTATGGCACCCTTTTTAGTTTCATATAGTTACACAATTGAAAGGATATTCATTATGGTGCCCTTTTTATTTTTTGATAGTTACACATTTGAATATTTATTATTAGTTAAAAATATTTTAAATTAATAAGGAAAATATAATCCTATATAAATGGGAAGGATAATTTTATTTTCATTTAATTACAAAATTGAATATTTATAATTATTTACATATATTTTATTTTAAATTAATAATAATTAATTGGAAAATAGAATCCTATATAGATTAAATTGAAAATACTTAATTGGAAAATATAATTTTATATTGATTGGTAGGTTAATTTTTTTAGATAGTTATAAAATTGGATAGTTAGGAAATCCAATATTTATAATTATTTACATATATTTTAAATTAATAACACTCAATAGTAAAATATAATTTTATATAGATATGTTTACAGTTTTATATAGATTTGTTTTGGAAATTTTAAAAAAAATGAGAAGTGAAGTGGACAAATTATTTACTAGATGGGTAGTAACCACTAATAAAACTACACATTTCTAGTTTTACTTTTACATAAGTGTTAAGGAACACATAAATAATCATGGAAGTAACCCTAGTTAAGTATTCATATCCATTTTTTATGCAAATATTTACTCAAATTATACTGGAAATTAAATTATGGTAAATATGTTATTAACTAGAGTATAAGCTATCTTCAAAGATTTTATTTTTAGATAATTTTCCTAGAAATATTAAGAATAAAAGATCGGTGAAAATATATTTTGAAATCATGCATGAATATTGCAACCATATCCACGAATTATATATCTATATATATATATATATATAGAGAGAGAGAGAGAGAGAGAGAGAGAGAGAGAGAGAGAGATAATATTAATAATAAAAAGTTTCTTATAGTTAAAATATGTGGGTTTGTTAACATGACTAAGTGAACATGGGCAATGAAAATGACTAGGATTTGGGGTTGGTCCATGCTTCTTTACTCAGTCCGCCTCCGCGACAGGTCCTGTGGGTGTGATACGACTAGGATTCAGGGCTCACCGCTTGCTCCTCCTCCCAACGTGCCCATACATGTCGTTCAAATATAAGTGGTAGACATTATGGTGGAGAACCACCTATAGGTGAGATGGTAAGGCTTTGGAGTTTGTTATGGCAGGTCATCGGTTTGATTCCTGCCAAGGCCTTCCAACCTTTAACAATTTTTTAGCCAATGTGGAGGCGCCACGTGGTGGCCTTCAGTTGGGCCATGTGGAAGCTTCCCATTGGGCCACCAAAATACACTGCAACCAATAAAATTCGGCCAAATCACACTTCAGTATCAAAATTGCAATTTTTCATTTCTAGAGTGACACAATCACTACTACATTTGGCGGAAATTCCGACACTTGGTTCTGACGCTTTTGACCAAATGTCGGAAATTTCCCCAAATTTTTTCCATCCCGCCCGAAACCGTCGCTATACCGAAGTTTATAGAAAAGTGTCGCAATACCGACACTTAGAAAAGTGTTGCAATTGCGACGTTTGGAGGAAGACGTCGCAAATTGCGATACTATGGCCCAACGTGTCGCTATTGCAACGATTGCCTCTAAACATCTCAAGTGTGACACAATGTCTAAGTGTCGTAATTGCGACGTTTGGAGGCCTTTGTCGCAATAGCAACACCTTTTCCGCCGTCGGTATAACGACACTTATATGCGCACTAAATAAAAATACGAAACTTATATGCGCGCTACATAAAAATGATTTTATTGTTTCGTATACGTCGCAATATCTACATTAACGTCTGATATCACGCGCGCATTCGCCCTCCGCTCTTGCAGAACAGCATTCACCCTCAGCTCTTGCAGAACAGCTTTTGCCCTCAGCATTCGCCCTCAGCTCTTGCAAAATGGTAAGTTCTTATTTCAGGCCCTTCCTCCTATAGTAGGGTTGAATCTATTTGGGTTTTTTTGGTTAATTCCATTGGATTGTGTTAGGTTGTAGGGTTCTCTCTAGATGTCAAGAATCAAGATTCAATACCCTCTATTATCTTCATCACCCAATACAAGATTTAAATTTTTCCCAAAGAAACGCTTATTAATTTGGCAGCCATTATTTCTCCCCGCTTTAAAAACCCTACATTTAAATGAAAACAAGCATTGCATTTCAACTACAAAAATCTATTAGTGTTCAAATGTACATGTGTGCTACATTAACGTCTGATATCACACGCGCATTCACCCTCCGCTCTTGCAGAACAACATTCGCCCTCAGCTCTTGCAGAACAGCATTCGCCCTCAGCATTCGCCCTGAGCTCTTGCAAAACAGCATTCGCCCTCAACATTCGCCCTGAGCTCTTGCAGAACAACATTCGCCCTGCATTCGCCCTCAGCTCTTGCAGAACAGCATTCGCCCTGCATTCACCCTCAACTCTTGCAGAACAGCATTCGCCCTTAGCTCTTGCAGAACAGCATTCGCCCTCAGCTCTTGCAAAATGGTAAGTTCTTACTGCAGGCCCTTCCTTCTAACTTACTGCAGGCCCTCCCTTGCAGAATCAAAGTTGTAGTTTCTAACTTCTTGTATTGGTTCATGAATCTTGAAATTCAAACATTGCATGTCTTCATTGCTTCATGTTTGAATAATTTGCATCATATCGTACAATAGGAAATTAGGAATTATGATTATTATTACTTTATGGATCTGTTAAGTTACTTTTAAGTTTGCATGGTTTAGTGTGAAATTATTCTAGTCCCCAAACACATATAATCAAGGAATTATAACGTGATTTCAAAAATTAAATATCAACAAAATCGTTTAAAGGATATTGAAAGGAAAAAGGTGATGGAAGATAGAAAGTGCCTTACTTAAATGCTCTAAGGATTTTTCAATAGTTGCTCCAAAAGCTTCACTTCAAGGCCCTTCAAGATCGTCTCCAACAATGCTATACCATCAGCTTCAACAATGTTGCTCCAAAAATGTCCTCAAGGTCTTCACAACAACTTTAATAGAAGTTGCTCCAACAATATATTCAATAAGGTCTTCATTGTCAACTCGTCTCTTGTTTGGGTGCCTTAATGTGCAATGACATGTTTCCAGAACTGAATTCAATGCAAGGCATATTTGAAACTCTAACTCTGTCTTCCGGTGTCTTATTAGAAATTATTTCAGTTTTCATTTTGTGTTTTCAAGTTAGATATTGTTTTCAAGTTTTTACATTTATAATTTTATCGCAATGTGGCAGACTGATCAGAGCAGTGCAGGAACAACCCCGAGACGGGATGATCGCGGAAAGAGGCCAGCGGAAGAACATGTAAAGTGCCAACATTGCTCTATCTTCAGGTATTTTAGTTATTTACATAATTGAAATAATATTAATTTTGTTCAAATATGCAGACACCTAGCCATGGTACGCCCGATGATTCCCTCTTTGAGGAAGAGCTTTCTTCATCCCTATCTCCAGTGTTCTTGTTGCAAAAAAAGGCACGAAATGCAAGGTCGGAATTTAATACTTTGATAGACGCGCCTCAAACACCTGAAACAGAAGAGAAGATAAAACAACTTATGAGCCAGCTAGAAAGATATCAGGTAATAATAAAAAGTCAAAAGGATTTTTTTTTTGTTCTGCATGAGATGAATTGTGATAGTTTGATTTTTAATTTTTACATTGACTAAACTAACAAAAAGTTCTTTTGTATGTAGCGTCTTCTGGCATTTGCTGAACCCGGTGTTGGTGGTAGTGGGACACAAGGGAAAGAGATTTCCCAACAACCCTCTCGTACACCTTCTACTCCTTTAGGTGCTAGCCAAGAAACACACCATGCCCAAGCTGACACCCAGCCAACTGCTGAACGTGTTGGCAATGATGAGGCTGATATGGCCAACTACATTATTGCGTTTCCTGGAGCTACACGTGTCAGCTCCACAGGGACCATTAATGGCACGTTGTTGGTGAACGATGAGGGTATCCCTATAAAGCATGTACAACTCCCAGGTAAATTTTAATATTTTAACTATTTCATGTACTTTATCTAAAACATATTTATCATGATTTTTATTTTTAAATTAATGATAATATCTTCTTCTTTTTTTTCTGTGTAGGAAACAATGAGTTCTACAGGTATCTGGAGAGCCATGCGTTGGTAATTTTTGGCCCAACCATACGCACAGGGTGGAATTCCTAGAGTTCCAACCTGAAAAAAGAACTTCTAGATTATCTAGAAGCCCTTTTTGGGGTCGACACATTTGACAGAACAGCGGTGGCTCGGGTAGCCAGCAAATATTTGAAATATACCAGGGACACCTATAGGACGCAATTGAAATTTAACCCTAGATATGAGCGTCCTCTCACAGTTCCAGAGAGTGAGTGGAGAGCACTCATCCATGAAGGAAAAGAGAAAAGGGCAAAGAAAGAAGGAAAAATGCCAACTGGACCTGCAAGGTAAATTACAACTTTAATTCAATAGCTTTAATTTTCTCTATGTCTAAAATAAAAGTGTGCTACGTCATATCTGACTTTAATATTTTGATGTTAGGTTGCCTGACACCTCAAAGGAAACCAAAGCTAGGATTGAAAAAAAGGGCCATCACAAGCTAGGCCAGGGCGGCTACTTGAAATTGGCCGCAAGAATTGTAATTAAGTAGGTAAACATCTTATAATTAATTGTATCGCCTTCCAACGTTTTTGTAATCCTATCAAATATGATTAAAAATACACAATCATATGTAATGTAGGGTGATGACTTCGGAACATAAACTACAGAGGAAGATAAAAATATCGCTTTACATTTCGACTATCAAGCCGTAGTTGAACGTCACATAAGCTTGGGGCAGGTCCCAAGATCCAGAATGCCTAATAAGGTAAAACATTAACCTTTCAATATGTTTGTTTTCATCCATAAATTTAATGTCTAACAACTTTGTTTAAATCAGGGGAGCAACACTACCGATGACGCAAATAACCCAATTTTAGAGCCAAATGTAGATGATCCTCACGTGCAACCTGATCATTGTAGTAGGGACCAAGCCGACAATGCTACTATCAGTGAGGGCCGTGACGGTAATTAATTTCCACTTATAATTTTTTCTAATTATACCTTGATGGTTGTCCTTATAATGTTTTTTGTTTAAATGACAGAGAATGTTTCCCTTGAGGATCTTACCACCAGAGAGGAAGACAAGGCAACAGTCCCAACGACGACAACTGGTGCACCAGGTAAATAATCTCATTGCAATTTTTTTTATTAATATTACCGAACTAGTTCAATGATATTTAAAAACTGACAATTAAAATTTAATATTATCTGTTTTTGTAGGTGATGCCCTCACTGGATGAGACCAGACATCGTGACTACGCAACTAGGTCAGCAGTGCGGGTCGAAAGGCACGAAACAAGAGCAGAGCATGATGATATTGATGATGTAATTAGGAGCTTTAAAAATAGGAAGAAGAAAAAGAAATTTTGATAATGTAAAATATTGTATTATTATAAGACAAACGTTACCAATGACCATACTTGGAACGTTTTTTGCGTTATATAAAAAACTCATTTATCATACTATTTTTATGTCAAGCATTAATTGCAATGTTTCCTTGCGTACTTTTTTTTGAATTGTTTTTTTATTAGTTATTGAATATTTTTTTTTTATGCTCATGAAAGTAAAAAATGAAATATAGATTGGGTATTGGGGAATTGAGAGTGATGTGAGGGGGGGGGAGGGGCCATAAGAGCTTCCACCTTCACGTGGTTGGCCTTGTTTAGTAGAGAATAATTTATTGGAGCGATTTAATCTTGGAGAAAACCTCCCTCGATCCAGTGTAGCAACAAAAAAGTCACTGTTGACTTAGTTGCTACTCTTTCAGATCGTGGGAGGCTTGTTCCAAGTTCATGCGATTCCAATAAAATATTCTTGAAATGAAGAGGAGAAGAAGAAAAAGAAATTTTGATAATGTAAAATATTATATTATTATAAGACAAACGTTACCATACTTGGAACGTTTTTTGCGTTATATAAAAAACTCATTTATCATACTATTTTTATGTCAAGCATTAATTGCAATGTTTCCTTGCGTACTTTTTGTTGAATTGTTTTTTTATTAGTTATTGAATATTTTTTTATGCTCATGAAAGTAAAAAATGAAATATAGATTGGGTATTGGGGAATTGAGAGTGATGTGAGGGGGGGGGAGGGGCCATAAGAGTTTCCACCTTCACGTGGTTGGCCCTGTTTAGTAGAGAATAATTTATTGGAGCGATTTAATCTTGGAGCAAACCTCCCTTCATCCAGCGTAGCAACAAAAAAGTCACCGTTGACTTAGTTGCTACTCTTTCAGATCGTGGGAGGCTTGTTCCAAGTTCATGCGACTCCAATAAATTGTTCTTGAAACTAAGAGGAGCTTATTCAGGTATGTTTTGACATTTTCAACATATGTTCTAACATTATCATAAGAATGCATCTTAGAGTAAAAAATACTACATCAATTACTTGTATTTATTGTATAGATAATGATGGATTTTGATTGACTTGGCAGTGCAGGTACAAATCCTCTTGCATAATGAGCAATACAACTTGTCAACCAGGGTCATGTCCAGGATATTTTTGCTTGTGCGCTTGACCAGGTTCGTAATGTCACATTTTGTAAGTTCCTTTACAGTTCATAATTGAATATTAAGCTTGTTCATGATTATTATCTAGGTTTTTTGTATGTGTTTTTTCATCTATTTGATTGTAAGCAACTCTAGATGTTTCCTGTTGTTCACTATGATTTCTCCCATTACCACTCCCAGGATGAATCCGCCTTTATTGTTACATAGGTTAATTTATTTTTACTATGATTTCTCCATTTAAGATTTCATAGGTTACATCATGTAAAGTTGTCAATCTCAGGTTGGTGATGAGCTTTAGTTCTCTAGATTTGGGGCTTTTCTGATATTTTCTGCCTCATGTCATTCCTGCATCACCTCGTTGTTTGAGCATGCCAATTGTCTACCACTTGTACCAATTGGCACATGTCAATCTCTGAGTGGTGCCAAGACACCACCTATTTTCTTTATTTAGGGTTTCTAACATAGCTTCTAGAAAACTTATCTGCCACCGCTTGAATATCGTCACATAATACTCATGGTTTGGATCATGAGTGATGAAATTGGTGGTTTGCTGATTCATCCTCCACCCCCATATAGTCATCTTGAGATATTTCAGAAGTTTTCTCGGGTTTCCTTTTTTCACCGTTTCTAGTGGGTGGGATGGTGTGGGGTGATCCATCAATACTGGTGCTCTTGTAGTAGGGAATTTGTTTTTGGGGATATAAAGGAGCATTTGATGTGGATATCCCATTGGATGCATTCATAGATGGGCACGAGAGGTCAAGAATTTAAATTAAAAATATGAAACCTCTAGCATGGCAACCTGAAGGCTGCGAGAGACACTGGTTAAAGATTGTTTTGTGCTGGCCTTAATATAGTCGTGATTTATTTCTATTATCTTAATGCAAATATATAGTCCGGTCTCATTAAAATGAGTATTGTGGTTGTATTTCTCTTTGGTTGTTTCTCTCTTAATGCTCCAGAAGTTGCCAAAAGTTGCGATAGTTGTTTAGTTTGCCTGTTACAACTTAAAAGTGGTTTTTAGCAATGGGAGTCGTGTTTTTTAAGGTTCATACTAATACGAAGATATTGTAATTCTATATTCAGGATAAGAGAAGATGGCCTCTGCTTCGGGCAGTATGACAATAATTGCCACATCTACCTCATTGGGTAACAATGGAAAGGGGAAGAAGTTGGGTGCAAGGTTTGATAATTATGGCAGACAATTGTCTTCTCTTTCAGTTTTTTCACCCATTTCCTTTAATCGCTCAAGCAGAAGAGGGACTCTGAGATTACGCGACAGAGAGAAGGTAGTTAATACAAGAGCTATGGAAAAGGATTTGTACTTCAACAAGGATGGCTTAGTGACAAAAAAATTGCAGGTCAGAGAAAAAATTATGTTTAAAGGAAGGTCACTTGCATGTGAAACTTCACTGCGGTGGATCTTTCCTTGTCCACTTATATTCGATTTTAATGTGTTATTTTAATTTTTCATGGAGGGTTGTTTTGGCATATGGTCTGGCATTCAATTGCACACTTACCGAAAGCATTGTCAATTTGTCTTGCAGGTGGTGTGAACAAACTTGCTGATCTTGTTGGAGTCACCCTTGGGGCGAAGGGAAAAATGTTGTCTTGGAGAGCAAGCATGGTTCTTCGAAAATAGTTAATGATGGTGTGACAGTAGCTAAGGAGGTAATTTGTAGATGTGTGCTCTGGTTTTCTTTTTAACGTTGTATTAGTTCCCCCTCTTAAATGTCTTAGATTTGGTAGGCATAATTTGAAAACTCAAAGGTGAAAGGAACATATTTGTTACCCAGTGGTCTACTTGGCCTATGGACTAGCCACATTAGAGTAATGCATAAAGCTTTTCACAACAATAAAAGGAAAGGGTTATGGCTGAGCCAAATTTTATTGTTATTGACAGTGTAATGAAATGTATCTCAATGCTATGGTTTTGGCCTTTTTATTGGTTGAATTAGAGGACCCAGTTGAAAATATTGGGGCCAAGTTGGTAAGGAAAGCTGCGGCAAAGACAAATGATTTAGCTAGGGATGGAACCACAACATCTGTTGTTCTTGCACATGTGGGAATATTGAAAAATTCCAGAACAATGAATGGAGAATAAATCTCCCTTCTTTTAACACAGAGAAAATAAAAATTTCTTTGACAGGAGACAGAGTTTAAATACTTTGAAAACAAACTTCTATTCCCTTCAATAACTCAAAAAAAAACTATCACACTTCTTCCTCATTGAGAGGGATTACAAAATTATGACTGCTACAAAACGCAGTGCATAAAACCAACTCACTGTCTGTTCAAAACAAACATACTCTGTCTCTAAAACACTCTGCTGTGTTTTTCCCTTTCGCACTGCTGTGCATACACACTTAAAAAGTTACACTCAATTTTTCACTTTTTACACACTGCTATGTAATAAAAAATTTACGTACTGTCTATAAAAAAAAATACCAAGCTTTTTCGACCTTTTTATTTTTATATGCCGGAACATATAAAACATATTATAATAAACCCTCTTTTAAAAAAAATAAAATTAAAACTAAATTCTATGGCCCACCTTTCATTTCGCATATGATATATATATAACATATGTATATATTAAAGCATACATAAAATTAAATTATCAAAACATTAAAGAACCCTTTCCGTCGGACTTCAAAAGTCTGAATAGATTGAATTTCAAACCAAATTCACGTTCCAAAATGGGATGCTGACGTCTGCCTAATTTGTAACGCAAATTCTCAATCCAATGTGCCTTATAAAAAATTTGGGTCCAGTTTTCAGGTTTTCAGATTCCCTTCAATTTCATGCGATCCAATATTAATGCTCCACGTGTCCTCCTTTTGAATTTACAAAAATGGGGGGTAAATTTTTGTTTGTTTAATTTCTGGTTGGTGAATTGCGTTAATGTTGGTTGTTGTGTTTAAATACAATCCTGTACAGAAATATGGTTGTGGCCGTCTACAAAAAAAACTTGCAGGAATTTTAAATGCTGAATTAAATTTCTGGATGGCGTGCAAGCAACCTCCAAAAAAAAATGTTGCTGCTGCATCCGTCCTTCTGCTGCAGCAGTTGAAGTTAAAATTCAACAGCACATGGTTTAATAAGTGAGGGTGTAAAGGTAACTTTTTGTCGATAGTACTGGATTAAGATCATCTATTCATTTTTGTAGGGTCTTCTGGTGTTTCGTTTTTTAGTTTTGGGTTGGGCTTATTGAGTCTAAGATAGTTTTTGAGTGAAAAAATTACTATCAAGTATTAAATAATTTTGGTTCTTTTGTCAAAATTTATGAGCTTGTTAGGAAATACAAAACTGACAATGGTTGTATCTTAAATTTGTGGAAATAATTTGAAATGAAACATTTTTGTTTAGGTTGTTGTAGCAGGTGAAAACTCCGTTCAAATTACTAGGGGCATTGACAAGACAATAAAGGCCCTTGTTTTGGAACTCAAAATTTTGTCAAAGGAGGTAAACGCTTGCCTTTTGAGTAGGCTGGTTTTCCTTTTTGCTGATGGTTTGGTGTATCTAATTGAATTAGTTGCCGAAGGTATTTTTGGTTGCAAACTCCTTTTCATTTTTCATACAGTATTGGCCTTGTGGAATACATTTTATTGTGTGGTCTTGTTAGATCTACAACATTTGTAGTTGTTTAGTCTTATTTCCGAGGTGCACTTTTATTATGGAAATAGTTGATGCAATATTGTCATTTAATCCTTACTGCAGGGTAGCATGTTGAGAAGTTTCTTGTGAAACATTTGGTATTCAAAATGACACTTGATCCTATACAACATCATGCACTTGAATTCAAAATTAATATTCAAAGTGTGCCAGACAATTCTTGCAAAATTTCAAATATTTATGTTGTTTTAAACCATTATCTTTTCATGTATTGGATGCTGAAAATGTGAAAAATACAACTGGTGAATAATTTCTAGCAAAACAACCACTTCCAAGACATGATTTAGAAGTAGAACATATGTACTTATGAAGCATAGAAAAATATCCTTGATGCATTGTCAATGTTTGGCTAGGGTTATTTTTGGAGAAAATAACTCTTTATTCCTAGAATAGTGATCTTCAATACAAGTAAATGCCAGAGAAGAGAGATCATCGTGTGACATAAACCTATTAACAAAAGTGAACAGGGAATGATTATTAATTACGGCATACTAAGTTATCACTCTGCCTTCAAAACTAGCGATGTTGGTTTATTGATATGGTCTGATGGTCTTTTTATGTTTTGGACATATCACACTCCTCACATGATTAGCGTTTTTCTCTGTTCAAGGATCTTGGGTACTTTAATTTGTATTTGGAACAATGGACGTTGGTACTCTATCTGTTGCTTTACTATTGTACATACTGCTATTTCACTTTCTTATAGATGCCTCAGGCATATTTGGATGCTTTCTTAGATTGTCGATAATCTCCATGTGGACTGTTAATGGGTTTTATATCAAGTACCTGTATGTGACATGGGGTATTTTTCTATCACTTTCTGGGGTGGGACTTCCACTTTTCTAGATGGATATTTGGGTTCCAATCTTCAGATGTGAAAATTTAATGACTTCATGGACTGTTTTAATTCATATAATATATTCAAAACAACGCTTTTCCTCTTTTAAAGTTTCATTAAAAAAAAAAAAATTGAACCCGCCGTCGGTATACCGACGCCTTGTAAGTGTCGGAATTGCGACAGCTTAAAAACGTCGGAAGAGCGACAGCATAAAAATGTCGGATGAGTGACGTTCAAAACGTCGGACCACATTTCGTCGGAATTGCGACAGTTTACAAATGTCAGAAGAGCGACGTTCAAAACGTCGGACCACATTTTGTCGGAATTGCGACAGTTTACAAATGTCGGAAGAGCGACGTCCAAAACGTCGGACCACATTGCGTCAGAATTGCGACCGTTTACAAACGTCAGAAGAGCGACGTTAAAAATGTCGGACCACATTTTGTCGGAAGTGCGACAGTTTACAAACGTCGGAAGCACGACGGTTCAGGAAACGTCTGAAGAGCGACGCTTGTTTGGAAGCGACGGAAAAAGTGTCGATAGTGCGACACTTTTTAAGTGTGTCAGAACTGCGACGGTATGGAAAACCACGTTTTTCCCGCCCTCGAACTGTCACTCTTGTGACGAATATGTGTTGGAATAGCGACGAATTGGCAGTAAAAAATTCCGCCAAATTTTCTAGTGAGTGTTTTCTACCAGCCTTGGGGTACTAGTGATTAAGCTGGTCCAGGAGATTCAAACAGAAGAAGACAGTATGGTGAGAAGGATAAACCAGAAAATTCATCTCCAACAAACGAGGGAAGAGGTTTACAACAGAACAGTGAAGGTTCAGGAGAATATAAAGAAATTGTTTGACAAAAGAACCAAAGCTGCTGATTTCAAAATTAGGGATAAAGTTCTGAAGTGGGACTCAAGAAGAGAGGATAAAGGAAAGCACAACAAGTTTGACAATTTGTGGCAAGGTCCATACATCATCCAGGCCATTGTGGGTCCAAATTCCTTCTTCCTACAAGAATTAGATGGTACAGAGCTGTTTGGGGGTTCTGTCAATGGCAGGATGCTCAAACACTACTTTTGCTGATTTTTAATTTCCAGTTTCCATTTCCATTGTACATACCATTGCAGTGTTTTATTTTCAAGAAAAAGGAAAAAATGTTTCAAAAAAAGAGAGAAAGGAGAGGTTCAGACATGCTTAAAACATGAACCTCTGAAGTGCAAAGGATTGGCTCTAATATGATCGAAACCTGAGCCAAAGAAAGTAAAACAGCTGGTCCTAACATGCCCAAAATCTGGACCAGCGAAGAAAAAGAAGAATCAGCTCTAACATGCCTAAAACTAGAGCTGAAATGAAGAAAAGAAGTGACTCTAACATGCTCAAAACTTGAGTCACAAAGAGAAGAAGGATACTTCAAGTTTAGATTTCAAGCCTTCAAAGTTTTGTTTTCAGTTTTCTGCAAATTTTGTCCATGTGCAACTATCTTTATGCCTTGGACCCACAGCAAGTCAGACAGTCTAATCCTGGCTTGACTTTTTTTTTAAATTTCTGTTGTAGAATGTAGAGAAGAAATCTGCTGGACAATTTAATCCCAACAAATATTAGATTAGGTAGAGAAACATGTGAGACCAACAATTTAATCTGGTCTCATGGAGTAATAAGGGTAGAAATAGAATAGGTTTATTTTCTGTTTGTAAAAAATAAAATGATGTAAAGGGTCTGCTAGCTCAAATGCACCCTAGAAGAAGAAAAATGCTAGGATTGTAGTGTGGGTAGGTAGATTGATTGGGAAAGTTTTTCTGCTAAATTGATGTCTTCACAATTGTGGCAGCTAAAAATCAAAGAAGAAGGTGGCTTAAAGCAGCAGGCATCTGGCCTACACCAAAGATCATTTTATGACTTCTTGACTCCTTTAAGAAGAAGCCATCCCCATGTGGAGCCACTATTAGCCCCCCTATAATTTTTTGACAAAGCAAAGTAGGGGGCTAAATTGTTTTTTGAGCCTTCAAGGAATGCATCTCCCTTGAAGACACATCATCCTTGAAGTCTCCTGTGCCTTTGCCTTTGATAATTTTCACTGTGCTGACTCCCTTTATAAGGTCTCATTGTTTGCAGAAATTGTGCTCCAAAAGGTCTATATTTATCCCCTGTATCCCTGCAAAGTATCCCCTTTTCAACCTTTTTTCCCTCTGTTAAAGTCCCCCTTACCATCTTAAAATCCCCTTTAAACCTTCCAAATACACTTTGTTTGGTTTAATTCCCCTTCATCCCCCTATCGTTACCCATTTTGGCTTTTAATTTCGTTGAAATGGGCCAAAAATCATGTTTTCTATGTAATTGAGCCTCAACCCCTTTCGACCTAGTCCCCTGTACATTTCCCCCCACAGAGCCCAGTGCTATGACCGAGCGCTAGCCCCGAAGGCGCTTTTCGCATTTGTTCATCCGGCGCGTTTACAGCTGTTGATCTTCACAGAATGGACGTCGATCGTCGGCCCCCGCAGCCTCCGTCGTTCTTCCCGTTCACTGCCCGATCGAAGATCCATCGTTCATTTAAATTGTGATCAACGGTCCGAAATCCCCCGTCTTGGTGGTCCCCGTAGTGCACTATTTCAAAACCACCTGGTTTCTATCGCACCACCTTCGGGCGAGGGGCGGTATTTTCTGATCGCGGAGCGATTCCATACAGCTTCCGATGCGTGGCACCTGTACGGATGGAAAACCACCCTCCCATCACTCATTAAAGTTCGTCTGTGGACACGCAGCGATATGCATATCAGCCGTCCGATCCAGAGCCCTCCATCCAACGATGATTGATCCATGAAGCTACGCACGTGATAGCCCATAGCCGCTGTACCCCTGGCCCACTGTCCATCGCCCTCCGATGCATTTTTCACCATTGATCTCCGCCGAGATCGGACGGTCTAGATTCAATCACACGCCCGCCGTTGAATCGGGCCCTCCACATCATCCATCCACGTATCTTCATCGTTTTTGTCGCCCGTCCCTTTTATAATCCATTCAAAGATTAAATTTTAATGTTTTTTACGTTAAACGTCTGCCTCGACACCTTCCACTGTTTTTTGCCAACCTTCACCAAAGCATTTCTCCACCATTCCTCTGCATTTTTTCGCCATTTCTCCGTAGTCCCACTATCATCCTCGCAGTCGTCCACATCATCCCACCCCCGTACATATTTTTCGTAACAGGTTTTCGTGTTTTGCAGGGTTACCAACAGTAAATGGCCGCCATGATTCAAGGTTTCTGTCACAGTGAAAGAAAACACAGGAAAAGACCGTGTGCAGAGGCAGAAATCATGAAGAAAACCCAAGGAGGTCCTATGACAGGACTTGCATTAAAATACCGGGGTTTTACTCTGTGAAAATGTCCAAGGGCCATTAACACACAGATTTCACAGTCAGATATTTAAATTAAGCAGCAGAGAGCTTAAGGCATGCAATTGAAGATATATAAGCCTTATGTTCAGAGATTTAAAGGTAAAGAATCAGATTGAAGACCCATGGATCACGCAAAAGGTACTGCACGAAAATCAGTGTGTCAGGGTTTCTACATCGGCAGAATGTTTCTTCCCGAGCACGGACACAGTACACATGATAGTTTCAGTATCCAATTGGGTCCAAGAGAGATTTTCCAGCCCTACAGCAGTCCTACGCTATCAGAAGCATTAGTTGCACAGCATGGCAGACTTAAATCATTGATTTATTTTTGTTCAATTCACCAGAAGTACTACAGATGTTCTGCAGCCAAAGTACATCAGAGACATACCGAGAGTAATGGAAACTTGACGAAGATCACTCTTTCACCCAAGGGTGTCCCAGATTAATGCATATAATTTATACAGAGTGGGCTTCAGCTTTCTTCCTCTTCTGAAGTTTTTAATGCTGCATTTAGTTCTTCACCTACCTTCTCTGCTCCTCCGGAGCTATAAATTCATGAAGAAACTCATTGTAAAGGTTGTTGATTCAGTTATCAGAGAATTGAAAGTAGTTCCTTTTGAGACACAGTCTCTGTGTAAAGTGTTAGACAGGCTGAGGAATATGATTTCAGACTGAGTATTCAGCTATTGGCAATGTTGTACTTGACTAGTATTTCTATTTAATATGACAAGCACATTTCTTTGGATCCTGATCTAAAGCAGCAATGATGTTTTCCTATCTCTGTGTTTATATTCATTTCATTTCGTTTCTACTGGCTTGCATCAGAATATTGGCATAGGATTTACCCTTGTTAGGTACCTTATGTTTCTGCTCTCCTTGCCATTGATGTTTTTCTTCTAAATGTGTTATCTAAGAATCGAATTCAGTTAATTTAACCAGTGTAGTGGATGTTATTGCCTGCTCTCTGATGTATGAATTAAATGTATCTGTTCTTAGATGTTTCTCGTTCTGGATTTAGTTGGAAGATTTGGGAACACTGAGGATTAGAGTTAGCCCTGTCCAATAGGATCCTTGTGCGACCAACTAGTCTTTAAATTTGTGCTCTGAATCTGTGTTATCTCCTCCTCTCCTACCTTTCCACATCACACAATCATATTTAAAGATCCTATGTGTTAGATGACTAGCCCAATTGAAAGCCTGCCTATTGATTAGCAAGCAAATCCTTTCCTGAATCCATTGCCCAATGGTTTTGAATATTTCCTGGAACACTTCACCTCTGGCTTATCCCTCTTTGCTCATCCTTGTCTTACATTGAACCCTTCCTTCCTGATAACCAGCAACCAAACAAACAATCAAACAAACAAACCCTGTGCCTATAACTAGCCTAACATCTTAAATCTTGAACTTCAAAGTCATATAACTTTGATATATCATAGAGAGATCCCTCTCTAGACCCAGGAGGGCTAGATCCTAAGGTCTGAAAGTGGTTTGATGTTGTCTCATATTTTGGTCTTGCCAATCTAGCCAAAACATGGGAACCCCAACAGGTTGATTCAACCATTCTTTGTATGCTTCCTCTCTGATCCTTGATCTTAATGCAACCTTCTCTCGATTTGACATTGTAGTGGGGTGCACAAGAATATGGTATGTGGGCTGCCCATCATCACTAGAACCCTAATTTAAAAAAATATTGAACATTATTAGTACAATATCAATGATATTAGTAAGCACGAAAATGAAATTGGTTTGTTGAAATTTCAGTATACCAAACAATTATTACCATCATTGATCCAGGATTGCGGTTAGAAGATGCCATGTTCCAATTGGCAGGGTGAAGAGGTTTTCCATTTTCACCTACCAACTGCTTGCGATATGCTGCTTTTGATAAGAGCTTCTGACGTTTTTAAAAATAATATGGAGTAATATTTTTTGCATCTAAACTCGATTATGAATCTTGATCGTGCATATAATTTGCATACATTTTTAGTCAAATTGACATGTATTAAAAATATTAAATTCAATTAGATAATAAAAATATAAATAAAATTTGAACTTACTCGAGATGGAAAGGGGGAAATTCACAAACGAATTTGATTAGCAATATGGAATGAGTTGGAATTTGAAGAATTGACCATTTGATATTATTGAGTTTTGTCCCTATATTTCAGAAAAATCAAAAATATTTTCTTGTGTGAATATCTAAAATTAATCCCAAGAACCATATAACCATAATATGAATTTCGATATAGTTTTGAAACCATTTTTCAAGAACAAGATGACTTGAAGCGGAAAATATACACTATGAACTACTGTAATTCATGTGGATGCATCCTAAAGGATAATTTAAGACTAATATGCCATTTTATGTGAAAATAAAATTACAGATAGCTTTTAAACCCCATCGGTGCGCTAATAAGAATAAACTGCATCAGTATGTTTAAATAATAGGCTCACCAAGGCTTTTAAATAATACCTACACTGGTTTTTGGCATTCAAAAAAAAATAAAAAATTATCATATCAATGCTCTTTCACATAAAAACACACCATTACGTTTAAATAAAAAACAACACCGGTACGCAAATGTTTCATGAAATTAGAAAATAAAAATGAATTCAACCATCTCGGTGCTCTTTTCAATATATACCGCTCCGTTGCATTAAAAAAAATAATCGCACCATTTCTGGATTTCAAAAATGGAAAAAAATTGAATCATGTTGGTGCATTGAAAAAAAAATAGTGCCCCAAAATTGTCGGTGCACTTGAATATCAAATGCACCGATGTGCAGATAAATTGAATTAGAAAAACAATATGTGTGTGTGTGTGTGTTTTTTTTTTAAATTTAAAAAACGAGTGGTAATTGATTTTTCGAAATCTAATTTGATAAAGTCTTTTAAATAGTAAAAATTTATTCACCATTTCATTATTTTATCCAAAATATCAAGGGAGTGATTTGCAAGAGAGATACTAGGAGCACTGTGCAAAAACAACAAAATACTTTGGAGAAATAAAACTGTTCAGAAGATTAGAAGCCAAAAGGTATGGTGATTCACTCAAGAACCTGCATAGTAAGTTTTAACTTTTATTGTTTATTTTACTAATAAAAAAAATTACAATTTATGTTAGGGTTTAATTAAAAAAGAGATAATTTGTAAGAGAAGATCAGATCATAGCTGCAAAATATTTTGGATCCACCGAAAGATTAGAAGTTGAAAGGTATGGTCACTGAAAACCCTGGATAACAATAATATTAAATTTTACAGTTAAAATATTTTACAATTTTTGTTAGATTTATTTACAATTTAGAAAAAAAATTAAAAACCTTGTATAATATAAAATTTATTGTAGATTTTACTAGTAAAATTTTTTATGATCTTTGTTCCTATTTAAATTTAATTAAAATTCAGAAAAGAAAAAAAATTCAATACTTACCTTAAACCCTTGCTTCTTCCTACAAAATTTCACATTAGGGTTTAACTTTCTCTACCATTTCACAATTAGGGTTTTTCAATTTAGGTATTTTAGATTTAATGGGTTTATGTACTTACTATATATAGGGTGTTTGACATATAAATTAGGGGAATCATTTATTGAATAAGATCCAAATCTTATAGGCTCTCTCTGATTTTTTCTAAAATGCCTATATGTTGTGTTGTGTGCCATCTGTAACATAATGCAGTAGTGATACATGAGTAATACAACACACTAATAAATTATAACACTTGGTTCTGTCTAGTTTTTTCATTGTTGCTCCTGATGTAAAAAAATACCGAGGAGGGGGGGGGGGGTGGGGGAGAGGTGGGGTGAATTAGTATTTATAACTCACAGTATACTTTTATTTTTTCCTTACTGATTTCTATACGTGATTTTGAACCCAACTAGCGTATACACACGACTATCTTTAAATAAACTTGCGTATGACCAGAGATCTTATTATGATAATAATTCTTTACTTAGATCAGTGCATCATTCATTCATCAGATGTTTAGTAAGCAGTAAGCATGTGCATTAAGAACAGAATAAATCATCACACATAATTAATACACATGAACACTAGGATTTAAGGTGGAAACTAAATGCGGGAGAAAACCACTGCTGTTGTCGTCTCTGTCTTCAATATTTATTATAAAGAAAACTACTTACAGTCTTGTACTGGCGCAGACTCATACCAACACGTAGGCACCCACCTGGAGAAGGCTACAACCTTCTCTCATTCTATAGCTTCTACTGGAAGGGAGCTCCAACCCCTTGATCTCGTTTACCAGCTACCACTGGAAGGGAGCTACGACCCCCTGCTTCTCGTTTACCAACCACTCCTGGAAGGGAGCTACTACCCCTTAATCTCATTTACCAACCACTATTGGAAGGGAGCTACTACCCCCTTGCTGAAGGCTTCAACCCTCAGACCCACTGCAGACCACGGTTCATCAATTTTCACACTGGATCCAACAACTTCCACACAACACGACTTGTAGGCCTCTTTTCATCAAATTTCAGACTGGACCCACTCCATACATTTAAGCTCAATCATCAAACTGAAACTCACACCCTTATCAGATCATTCACTTAATCATAAATCACTCAACCAACAAATGATCTTTGATTATAATCAGCTAGCAACATAATTAGTATTTAAACAACCCATATCTGTATGAAGACATCATTGACAGACAACAGTAATACAACAAAACATATCAGAAATTTCCTTCGCACACTTCAACAAAACCCTAGATTCCATATGTTATTTTGTTGAAAATGAACCTGCATATGTACACACTTTTACAGAGACGAACTTGCGTATATATATGCCTTTATAGATACGGACCTGCGTATAGATCTGAAACTATTTCAGGACTGTGCAACTCTTCAGAATAAACAATCAACTCATATCTTACCCTTCACTTCAACAAACATTCGCCAGATCACAGATCTAAATATTTCATAAACAGATCTATAAAATACATAGTCAGTTCAGGTCTAGAGATCCCAATCCATTATTGTATTCATAGGTGCATTATTACTTTAGATTTATCAATAAACTATAGCCCATTCCATTTAGATATACTTTATAGTGAAGTATTCATTCAATACCCAAAAACATGCACATGCATGCACTGTGATTTTCTTTTCCTTATATAGGTTTAGCCTTTACTAATACCATGGGCCAAAACCACACAAGTGATGATTTTATTCTTGGATGGAATCAAATAGACGACAAAATGATCAATACTGTGGACTAATACCATGGTAATGCCCCCTGGTATCATAAATTTAGAGCGCAAAAGGCATACGCGACTTGGCTTCTTCGTACCCGCATGTATATGCAACTTTGCTTCATAAACACTGTGTATACACTGTGACATATTATATTTATCATTTCTCTGATCCTAACTGGATTTCCTTTCTCTACCACATCTAACTTGACTTGTAGATACATCATTTTCACATCTTCTTCTTATCAAGGATAACTCATTAAGTAGGTTACCATCAAGGACAACATATTGCATCATATTGCCAACAATCTCCCCCTTTGGACTTGATGGGAACCATGATGGTGTTTGATCACCACAACAGATAGATACATCAATCATAACCATTATTCAAACACCAAGATACTCTCCCCCTTTGACATCAAGGGCAAAGGGCAGATCAACACCAAAACAAGGTTTCTCTTCCCTTGTAGAAAGAAGAGCTTTGTAGATCTGATGTGCACAGAATTTATGATGCTCCCCCTGAGTTCATGCTGAATCTTCAGATAGATTTTTTAATGAAGTACATGAATCTATAACTCAACTAAGTATGATGATTCCTATCACCAAGGAATCATACTTAGATCAATGATCCAACCAAGTGGAATTACATATTTGACTCAACTACCCAACCAAGTGGGTTTACAAATTTGAACAAGTCCTTACATGACTAAATATAACAATTTTACATCATATGTTTCAACATGACCTTTTCATCAAATACAAATATGAATTTTTTATAACCAAGACCAAAAGATCTCAAGAGAGATCATAAATCAGCAACCAACATAATGCCAACAATGTATTACTCTTAGCAAGGCTAATTATCCCCCTGAAACTGTGCTCTTGATCACCACAACAACTCATTCATCAAAGTATCTTCATCAATTAGATAATCAAAACTTAATATCATATCAGCAGATATAACCATCAACATTAGATCAAGAAATTTATTATTGTCAGCAGCATATCAGAAGTTGTTCTTAAGTCCGCCTCATTGTTTTTCTTATCAGAGAAAAACATACACAACTATCACCATTGGAACTCGCGTGTATACGTGGATTTAGTTCATGAAACCCACATACAAAAAGTGAAATACTGAAAATTTCACAACTCCATCTCCCCCTGGAATTATACATTCTATACCTATCTTCTGTTGTCACATCAGATGCACTGTTAGAAATAAATACAACTAGAATTACCAAAAAAACCATGGGAATCACCATATTTTGCCCCCCCCCGTGATGATACATTACTGATTCCTATAATGCATCTCACATTACTCCTGCAGTCATTATGAGAAGTAAAATTTAGAAACATATGACTACAATAGGGTCAACATTCCCTACGTTTTTGACTGATGCTTCTTCTTTTTCTAGCTTTGCTTTAAATTTCTTATTGTGTGCTGGAAATTCTCCAATTTCTCAGATCTGTTCATCATATTTAACCTGCATTCTTTTTCTACATGCACATACTTGTTATAATCATAACATCTTATGTGTCCAGAAAAGGGAGCATAGGATTCATAATATGTTTGTCTAATCTTTCCTCTATTACAATCAACTGCTTTATGACCAAAATTGTTGCATGAAAAAAATATCCCTTAAAGAAACCTGAGTACCCGGGAGTTGAAGGTCTTTTTGAGTAGTGTCTATCTAATTGTGACCGGAAAATTATGCTTTTTCAATTGGTTGCAACATGTCCATAATTATACATACAAAGCATTCAACATTATTGATCAAAGGAGAAAATTCACTGATACTTCTATAGTTAGAAGCGAATGATTTCATTTGGGAATTCATGATTGTCGATTGGCTTTTTGTCTCTTTAAACACTTTAGGTTTTGCATTGATATCCTTTAAATCTTTAGCATTGTCTTGTGAACTATATTCTCCTTTAACAGCTTCATGAAAACCAAGACCAAATTTAATAGAAGGATACGTTTGATTACTAAGAATATTATCCAAAATCTTAGTACTATCTTGAAACCTCAAGTGTTTATCCTTTTCTTCTAATTTACCTTTTAAAATGTTTACCTCAACCTCCAATTTTTGGCATTTCTTCTTCATACTTTCTTCTACCCTTCTTCCTTCTTCTACTTCTTCATTCAAAGTTAGAATTTCTTCTTTCAACTCATTTTCTTGTTCTTCAAATGTTTGTAGAAGTTCTTCATTCTTCTTATTTTTTTTTTCTAGATCTTCTTCAAGAGAGATGATTTCTACTTCAAGTCCTTCACTGTGATTGATTACTTCATCTTGTAGCCTTTGATACTGGTCTATATTTTCTTTGTTTAGTTTCTCAATTGTCTTTCTTTCTTGTAACTATTCATTCAATCTAGAAATCATATCTTTGTAGATACATTCCTTCTCATTAAATAAAATCTGTTGATCTTCAAATTTAATCTTGAGATTTGCAATTATTGCTTCTAGATCCATAACATTACTTTCACTTTCGTATTCACTATCTTAAACAGTGCATGCACAAGGAAGTGAATCACGAGAACAAAAATCATACCTGTTTCATCTTCTTCATTTTCTGCTATACACGTTTTATGAGATATATTGTTTCTTTGAGTAGCCTTCTTCTTTTGCTTCCTTCCCATTGTGATGGATCTCCTTCAAGCGATCAAGCTTCTTCTAAAGGACCTACTTTGATACCAATTGATGGAAAAAATACTAAGAGGGGTGTGGGAGGGTGGGGAGGGAGTGAATCGTTATTTATAACTCATAATAAACTTTTACTTTTTCCTTTTTGATTTCTATACGCGACTTTAATGAACCCAACTAGCGTATACACGTGGCTATCTTCAAATAAAATTGTGTATGACCAGAGATATTATTATGTAGATAATTCTTTACTTATATCAGTGCATCATTCATTCATCAGATGTTTAATAAGTAGTAAGCATGTGCAGTAAGAAAATAATAAATCATCACACATAAGTAATACACATGAACACCAGGATTTAAGGTGGAAACCTAATGCGAGAGAAAACCACCGCTGTTTTCATCTCTGTCTTCAATTTATTATAAAGAAAACTGCTTACAACCTTGTATTGGCGCAGACTCATACCAGCACACAGGCACCCACCTATAGAAGGCTACAACATTCTCTCGTTCGCCAGCTTTTACTAGAATGGAGCTCCAACCCCCTGATCTCATTTACCAGCTACCATTGGAAGGGAGCTACGACCCCCTGCTTCTCATTTACCAACGATTCCTGGAAGGGAGCTACTACCCCTTGTAGTTGTTTCCCAATCGCTACTGGAAGGGAGCTACTACCCCCTCACTGAAGGCTTTAACCCTCATACCCACTGCAGACCACGTTTCATCAATATTCACACTGGATCCAACAGCTTCCACGCAACACAAATTGTAGGTCTCTTTTCATTATATTTTCAGACTTGACCCACTCCATACATTTAAGCTCAAAGAACATACATCAAACTGAAAATCATACCCTTATCAAATCTTTCACTCAATCATCAATCACCCAACCAACGATTGATCTTTAATCATAATCAACTAGCAGCATAATCAGTATTCAAACAACCTAGATCTGTATGAAGACATCATTGACAGATAACAGTAATACAACAAAAAAAATCAGAAATTTCCTTCTGCACACTTCAACAAAACCCTATATTCCATACGCGCTTTTGCTGAAACGAACCTGCATATATACGTGCTTTTACAGAGATTAACCTGCGTATAGATCTGCAACTATTTCAGGACTACGCAACTCTTCAGAATAAATAATTAGCTCATATCTTACCCTTCACTTCAAAAAACATTCGCCAGATCACAAATCTAAACATTTCATAAATAGATCTAACAAATACATAGTCATTTCAGGTCTAGAGATCATGATCCATCATTGTATTCGTAGGTGCATTATTACTTTAGATCTATCAATAAACTGTAGCGCATTCCATGCAGATATAATTCAAAGTGAAGTATTCATTCAATACCCAAAAACATGCACACGCATGCACTATGATCTTCCTCTCCTTATATAGGTTTAGCCTTTACCAATACCATGAGCCAAAACCACACAAGTTTCGATGGTATTCTTGGACGGAATTAAATAGATGACACAACGCTCAATATTGTGGACTAATAGCATGGTAATGCCCCTTGGTATCATAATTTTAGAGTGAAAAAGGCATACGCGACTTGGCTTCTTTGTACCCACATGTATGCGTGACTTTGCTTCATAAACACTGTGTATACACTATAACATATTATATTTATCATTTCTCTGATTCTAACTGGATTTCCTTTCTCTGCCACATCTGACCTGACCTGTAGATACATCATTTTCACATCTTCTTCTTATTAAGGTCAACTCATTAAGTAGGTTGACATCAAGGACAACATATTGCATCATATTTCCAAAAAATGCACCAATGTGTCTATTCCTAATAGCACTGTTGAGCCTCAGTATCGCAACAATAATGTTGCAGCTCCCAAGGCTACCAACTTTAATTATCAACCCAGGGTTCGTAAAAACTTAAGAGGTATCGACACTATATGTGCAGCATACAATGTGTCCTTATTTTGTTGATCTGATGTAATGGAGGGAATTTCATGAATCAAAGCCTAATCTAATTGCAGAAATGGAAGTGTTGCTTTGAAAAGAAATTAATCATAGGCAAGAACAATAATTTGTAATTGAAATCTCAAGAGCATGAATTCAAATAAATAGGCCTAATAAACTTTGTAAAAATGCATGTCCTAAGTGTTGTTTATTATTCCTCAAACATGGATTTATATCCTAGCGGTGATGATTCAAGCCTAAGAGACATAAACCAAGCTTTGGGAGCAAATATGGTCAAGTTTACACGTGTTATAAGAGTGCTAGAGGAAGTTTTGTTTTTGCTACAAGAAGTTATGTTTTGGAGATAACTCACTGAATGACTAAGTAAATCAAATGAGAATTGGATGGGACAAATATTGTTATTATGTAGGATGTCTTAGGTCTCTATTCCAAGTGGAATCACTCCAAAAAAACCTTGTTCACACGTGCTAAAAAATAATAGAAAATTACTATAAAAACTAGAAATTCAAGAACTAGTGAGCTAGTTAACCTATCAAATGCCTAACATAATCAGGTAAAAATTTAATGAGGTAATTTTTTCTATTAAATTTAATGTTTTTATGGCCTAATCCAAGTGGAATCAACCCAAATTAAGCTAATTAACCCATTATAAAAAATAGAATAAAATTACTACTATTTTGCTACAAGGCATTTCCAGAAATCCTATATTTGTGAACTAGTAACCAAATCCAAGTAGCTCAGGATGAAAATGACCTTAAAAAGTTATTGTAAGGATGAATAATGCTTGTGAATATGTAAATAACATGCAAAATAACTCACTTAAATCATTTAACTCAATCCTACAACAAGAAAATCATCAATACTAAATACAGAAATAAGCAAAACAAGAATAAGAGATGCATGCAAATAAGAAGGGAAAAGAACATAAGTAAATTGTGCAAGAGGGCTCTGAAGCTCATGGGATGGAAAAGCCCAAGGAGAATCAAATTCCTATGGAATAAAACAAGCCTTATAAGCTAAAAATGGCACAAATCTTCATTATTTGAATCAATCCAAGTACATCCTTGTAAGAAAGTAAAATGGAGCTGTTAAACAACAAGTTTTCTCCACAAGAAGACTAAAAAATACATGCCTCTAGAGGCCAATTAAAATTGGTACATATAAAAAATGATGAGGAAGCATTCTCCTTGAAAGGAGAAAGCTTTCCCCTCCAAAATCCCTCAAATAGTGGATTTGGTTCCCAACATTAGGATTATACATTATGTAGAAATTTGCTGAATAATGAAGATTTATCCACTGAGATTATCCTGGTCACACACTAATTCGAATTCATGCATAACACATAACCTCTTCTACAATTGATCATCAATTTGCGGAAATAGAAACAGTCGCATTCGCACATAAACACAATATGTAATGGGGAAAGCTTATAGCTGAAAAACCCCAGCTATTTTGTATATTATAATGGAAGAGAACATGTAACAATATCAGTACAATACTCCTCACAAGTACTCAGTACTTTCTCCAAAAGTTACACACAAAACTAGCTCAGTTTTGAACAAGTCACAGGTTCAAAACTCATCCACTATTTGCCTGCCTCTACTGCGCAATCCAAGTTGGTGTAATGAGAGATCCAAGTTTGAATCTCCTTGGCTTCAACTGTGCAATCCTCATGGGAAATATCCTCCAATGCTTGTGCAAATCTCATGCACAACTAATGTCGCAACTAATAGCAAACTCACCCTTTCATCTACCTCTTCCACTGGTCTTCACTGAACTGTCCATGCACTGTAGTAAACTGATGTGTTCTTGAGTTGAATAATGAGTTAATAATTACTGAATTAAATACTATTTAATTCACTCCACTCATCTCTAGTGTATTAGCCAGTTAAACTAAGTACAACTAGTTCAACTAAGTTAAACAGAACACAACTCCACCAACTGTCTCATCAACTCCACCAAACTCCGCCACTTGAGTTCTAACTGAAGTCAACCATGCATGAGTTCACCAAACCCCTAGGAATAGCATAATTCCTTCTGTCAGGTGCATGGGCCACATCCGTAGCTCCAACTGAAGTGCTGCAAGAGGATAAACTGAAGTTTATAGTCCAAATATTATTAAGGGCTAATAATATTTGACTGACCTATTTTTAGACAAGCAGTCTAAAAATAGACTTCGACCTGTATGTATAAAAATAGAGGTCCATATATTTTTACCAACTCGACCAATCATCCAAGAATAGCATACTGCAACTCCTAGACCATGCTCCATATGTCTAAAAACAGACATAGTCTAAAAATAGACTTTGCGCCAAAAATAGCCTGCGGGCCCACTTAGTGAAGGCGACTTCATTTCACTAAGCTCCATCATCTTGTTGCATTTTCAAAACTCCCTCTCAACAAGATATGGATTATCTGCAACCCCTATCCTGCCTCTGTGGTATTCGAATTTTCTCCTGGTGAGCGCCTTCGTCAAGATATCAGCATCTTGATCCTCCGTGGGAATATATGAAAGTAACATGATTCTCCGCTGCACACAATCTCCGATATGATGGTACCTGATGTCGATGTGTTTGGATCTATCATGAAATACTGGATTAGCCGAGAGTTTAATGCAACTCTGGTTATCACAATAAATCACAGTAGGCTCCAAGTGCGACCCGAACAATCCGACGAGGATCTTCCTCATCCAAATAGCATCGCATGCAGCCAAGCTTGCTGCCATGTACTCGGCCTCTGCTGAACTGAGTGCCACGGACTTCTGCTTCCTGTTGTACCAGGAAACTGTTGTCGAACCGATACTGAAAACTCCTCCAGATGTGCTCTTTCGGTCCGTTGGGCTCCCTGCCCAATCTGCATCAGTGAAGCCGCTAAGCTTCGCTCCAACCTCCTGTCTCTACCACAGACCATATCCCGATGTGCCACTAAGATAACGCAATACATGCTTTCCTGCCTTCCAGAAGAGCTTGGTAGGCTTAACCATAGCTTGCGAAAGCTGGTTAACAGCATAGCATATATCTGGTCGTGTATTGACCAGATACATAAGCGACCCCACCAACTGTCGATAGATAGTGGCATCCACTACCTCCGCTGAAGTAGCATCCTCCTTCCTCCAACCACCAGGAAGAGGAGTGTCAACAAGCTTGCAGCCATGCATGTTGAACCTCTCCAGTATCTCCCGGGCATACTTACCCTGAGAAACAAACAATCCTCCACTGCGCTGCCAAATCTCCAATCCCAGGAAATAATGAAGGAGGCCCAAGTCCTTCATCTCAAACTCTCTAGCAAGATCCTCCTTGCATGAAAGTATCAACAGCTCATCACCCGTCAAAATAAGATCATCTACATACAGTAAAATGATCAGCAACTTCCCCTCCACCATAATCTGGTACAGGTTAGGATCTGCCTCGCTCTTGGAGAATCCAAGTCCGGTGAAATAACTGTCTATCCGTGTGTTCCAAGCACGAGGTGCTTGTTTCAACCCATACAGTGCTCTCTTGAGTCTGCACACATGCGACTCACTGCTGAAGATCTCAAAACCTTTGGGCTGCTCTATGTACACCTCCTCCTCAATGACTCCGTTGAGGAACGCAGTCTTCACATCCATCTGATGGATGTGCCACCCCATCTGCGCTGAGAGAGCCAAGATCGTCCGTATGGAAGAGTACCTTGCGACAGGTGCAAAAGTCTCCTCATAATCGATCCCCTCTATCTGTGAGAAGCCTCGGGCAACAAATCTTGCCTTGTACTTCTCCACACTCCCGTCAGCCGCCTGCTTCACTTTGTAGATCCATCACGAACCCACCACTAATTTCCCCTCCGGTCTTGGGACAATCTCCCATGCACTGTTTCTGACAATCGAATCATACTCTTCCACCATGGCATCTACCCATGCGGGGTCCTCCACAGCTTCCTCGAAAGAGGATGGCTCTATCATGACACATTTGCTCACAAGAGCCATGTATCTAGTGTACCAATCCGGTGACTGTCTCTGTCTGCGCTGTGCTGTAGGTGGTCCTACAATCTTCTCTGCATCTCGAGTCAGTCGCTCAGCTTCTGTAGTGTGCTTGCGCCCTCTGATGGTTGGCGCTGCATGAGTGGTCTCTTCCACTCCATGAACTTCCTATTGTGGCTGATCCACATCCGGAAGCTCATCCTTAGGAACTAATAGCTCCTCATCTGCATGCAAGTGTGGCTCCCTCTCAAGAGAACACTGCATGGCTTTCTCCTCCTGAAATTTGATATCCCGTCGCACAACAGTCTTGCGACTGTCTGGAAAATACACACGATAGTTGTGGGGCGTATCAGTGTACCCCACAAATATTCCAACCTCTGCGGTCGGATCCAGCTTCTTTCTGGCATCCTTCGTCACATGCATGTAGACAAGTGAGCCAAAAATCCTCAAATGAGAAATGTCAGGCCTCTTGCCAGAAAATGCCTCCTCCGGTGTACTCATGCCAAGTATCTTGTGAGGACAACGGTTCTGCACATACACTGCAGTATTGCATGCCTCAACCCACAAGTGAAGGGGTAGGCCCTGATCATGCAACATCGCCCGTGCAGCACCCACGATCGTTCTATTCTTCCGCTCAGCAACCCCGTTCTGCTGTGGGTTATGGGGTGCGATGAGCTCTCTCCGAATCCCTTCTGCGCTGCAAAAGTCCTTGAATTCAACAGAGATGAATTCACCACCATTGTCGCTCCTAAGAGCCTTCACATGCTTCCCCGATTCCTTCTCAACCAACGCCTTGAATTCACAGAACTTTGAATATGTCTCGCTCTTCTTCTGCATGAAGAAGATCCAGCACTTCCGAGAGAAATCATCCATAAAGATCACATAGTACTTGTGCTTTGCTGTCGAAGCTACTGAGAAAGGACCACACACGTCTGTGTGAACTCTCTTAAGGATCGTCGTGGCATGACTATCCTTCTCGTGAAAGGTGGCTTTCACATATTTTCCCAAGGTACAACCCTTGCACTGATCTGACTGTGCAAGAGTGCCCTTAGGAAGCCTAGTAGAAATCTGCTGCAGTATCTTCAAAGCGCCATGGTGAAGGTGGCCAAATCTCCTGTGCCATAGCTCGCCATCATCATCCCGACTCACCACTGCTTCCGCCTTGCATGCCATTGCTGTGCAGCCATCTACTTGTAATTGATAAAGGTTCTTGACTCGAACCCCTATCTTCTGGGTCTCTCCAGTTGTCTTACTGCGCAGGAAAGCCTTTCCTTCGCTGAAGACCACATCATACCCCTTTTTTTCCAACGTCGCCACAGAGATCAGATTCTTCATCAATCCTGGAACATGCAATACTTCCTTCAATATGAAGGGTTTACCAGACTCCCTCTCAAAGGAAATGGTACCGATACCGGTCGCACTGTATCTACCATCATCGCCCATCTCGATGTGCACTCCAAGATCTTTTTCCTCTAGATCTGAAAACAGATCTCGATCTCCGGTCATGTGAAATGACACACCACTGTCCAAGAACCATATTGATCCTATCACACTTGAGACCAAGCATGCGATCAGTGAAAAATACAGTTCAAACTGGGAGGCCAATGCCTCTCCCGCTGCAGATCCAGCAACCTTCTTATTTTTCTTCTTTTGCGGACAATTTGTGGCATAGTGTCCGTGCTGGTGACAGTGAAAACACTTCACCTTGGACATGTCTTGCTTCTTGCCTTTCGCACCAGACTGAGAAGCCTTCTTTCTCTTCCCCTTCTTTGCTTTTGCAGCCAAAGCGCAATTTTCTTCATCAGATACCTTTGATGAAGATCTGTCCCTGGTAGTCCTCCTTATCTCCTCCTGCATGAGATCCGCCCAAAGGCGCTCCCATCCCGGAAACTTCTCCCAAACATTGATAGAGTCCTGATAGGAATGCCAAGCCTTTGGAAGACCAAGGAGATCCAGTTCCACCAAGTCCTCTTCATCGAGAGTCACCCCCACACTTCCGAGCTCATCTATGCATTGAGTGAACTTCATGAGGTATTTGGCGATATTGTCGCCTTTCTCCATCTTAATGTTTCTGAGTTTATCCTTGAGCGCCGGCTTCATTTGGTCACTCTTACTCTGGAATAGATATGTCAATGCTTTCCACATCAAATATGGAGAATATTTTCCATGCAGGCTGGATACAATGTGATCCTTCACGGCCTCCAACAGAATCCTTCGACATTTCGCCATCTTCTTTTGCCAAGCCTCGACTTCAGCAGGATCAGTAGGCTTTTGGACATCCATATCTATGAACTCCTTCATCCCATTATCTTCTAATACTTCCTCCATCCGATCTTTCCATGCAACATAATTCGAACTGCCTTCAAGAGCATATTCAAGTCGCAAACCGTTGAAAGACATTTCAACTACGGCACCAAGAAAACAAACTGCTGCAAAATTTGAATTCAAAACTCAAAAAACCAAACTGCTTTTGGATCTGTGAGAACAAATTATTTCTAGCACAGAGATCGACTGTAAGGGCATTTACTGGATATATCACCTTTCAAAGAAAGGATGGATCCAGAGGCTACCTGGCCCTCGTACAGACTCTGCCTATAGAAATAAAATGTAATCACCGTAATAGATCCGATGATCAATTTCGCTATGATACCATGTAAAAATTTGAATAATAGCTGAATTATTCACCGAGATTATCCTGATTACACACTATTTAAGCTTCATGCATAATACATAACCTCTTCTACAATTGATCATCAATTTGCGTAAATAGAAGCAGTCGCATGCGCACATTAAAACATAATCAAGCACACATATAACACAGTATGTAATGGGGAAAGCTTACAGCTGAAAAACCCCAACTATCTGTATATTATAATGATAGAGAACATGTAACAATCTCCGGTACAATACTCCTCACAAGTACTCGATCTTGTCTCGAAAAGTTACACACAAAACTAGCTCGAGTTTTGAACAAGTCATAGGTTAAAAAACTCATCCAATATTTGCACTCGCCTCTCTGCGCAATCCAAGTTGGTGTAATGAGAGATCCAAGTTCGAATCTCCTTGGCTTCAAACTGCGCAATCCTCATGGGCAATCTCCTCCATTGCTTGTGCAAATCTCATGCACAACTAATGTCGCAACTAATAACAAACTCACCCTTTCATCTACCTCTTCCACTTTGGTCTTCACTGAGCTGTCCATGCCTGTAGTAAGCTGATGTGTTCTTGAGTTGAATAATGAGTTAATAATTACTGAATTAAATAATATTTAATTCACTCCACTCATCTCTAGTGTATTATCCGGTTAAACTAAATACAAATAGTTCAACTAAGTTAAATAGAACACAACTCCACCAAGCTTGTCTCATCAACTCCACCAAACTCCACCACTTGAGTTCTAGCTGAAGTCAACCATGCATGAGCTCACCAAACCCCTAGGAATAGCGTAATTCCTTACGTCAGGGTGCATGGGCCACATCAGTAGCTCCAACTAAAGTGTTGTAAGAGGATAAGCTGAAGTTTATAGTCCAAATATTATTAAGGGCTAATAATATTTGGTGACCTATTTTTAGACGAGGCGAGTCTAAAAATAGACTTCGATTCTGTATGTCTAAAAATAGAGGTCCATCTATTTTTACCAACTCGACCAATCATCCAAGAATAGCATACGCAACTCCTAGACCATGCTCCATATGTCTAAAAAATAGACTTTGCGCCAAAAAATAGCACAGCGGACCCACTTAGTGAAGGCGACTTCATTTCACTAAGATCCATCATCTTGTTGCATTTTCAACACATTAAATGACAAGGATCACATTCCTAGATTTTCTCAATCATCCAGAGTTCCACAATATCTCAATAATTTCATGATATTTTGTTAATTTATTCTTCAATATTGATCCTCTTGTAGTAGGGAGAGAGTCCCTAAATTATATTCCTCTCAAAATCTTCATAATCCGCCCAATATTCGCACAATATCCTTCAAAAATTATTTATATTAGGTACAAATATGAAATTATCTCTAAACCTTCCTAAGGATATTTTAAAGCTTAAACAATAATCGATTATTGTGATATATATTCCAAAAAGAAAAGGAGCAAGCTCACATTACGGGGAGGGTTTAAAGAGGAGTAGGCTTAAGGAGATAAGAGCGGGAGTGCAATCCACGGTTACCTAAAGCCTTGTTTCCAAAATTTCCTATTACATTGTTGGCATATTTCCTTACAAACTATAAAAGTAGAAAAACAAATTTAATAACATAATGGAAAATGATTAATATATGCTGAGTGAAGATCCTTCTTTGTATTATGAGATCTACTAGTTATTGATTTGAGAATTTGAGAATTTGTTTCCATGTTGTGCCCTTACTTGTGCCCTTTGTTTAATGCCTTGATGATTAGAGCATTTGTAGATAGAAACTATTTCTTCCTTCTTCCCCTTAAAGTGCCTATTCAAGGCCAAATCCTTTTATCTTACTTGAAACTTCAATTCTTGTATTGTCTCTCTTACTTTTTCCATCATGTATTTGTTGGCTCTGCTCAAGACACACCTCTCGTTTTGAGAGGTTATTTCTATTGAGTTCATATTCATTCGTTTGGTTTCGAGGGAAAATTTTTGGTCGATCTCGTTGATGGTGAGAGGTAGAGTGATGGTCCCTTTGAGCGTTGGAGACAAAGAGATTTGGTTGTGCTTCCGGATGCACTACGATGACTAGGTGAAGGATCGATACGGGAGCGCATACTTAGCGCTGCTGATTGGAGGATCTTGCATGTGTTGAGGAGATCTAGGCTGCGTAGAGGAAAACTTAGCAAAGAGAGCAAGCATGAAGAAAAAAAACAAAGCCAAAATGAAGTTTTTGGAGAAGAAGGGATAGTAAGCGTTTGAATGAAGCCTTTGTTGAGTCTGGAAGGAGAAGCTCGAGATAGAGTGCACTGCTATTAGATGAGTGTGCAAGAGCATGGAGAGATGAGAGTGTAAAGGATGGATAGGGATGGGTTCGAGGGATGATGGAAGGGGCATATAACGCGAGAGAGAAAGGAACGTTCGAGCTTTCCGGGGAGCATAGTCTTGACAACGATCAAGCATGAAAGGAAGAGGGATATGGATCGAGCCCAATACGGAGGATCTTGCACTAATATGCTTAAAAAAAAAGAATCTTAGGCGATAAAGTCGATGAGAGAAGGATCGAAGCACGATAGAGAGGAATAAGCGAAGGTCGATTCTATTGAAAGGAGAGGAGATGAAAGAGATGAGGGGGGATTAAGTCAACGGCTCTATTATCACCAAAATGAGGCCGGTTGAGGCTGGCTGAACGGTCAATTCAATGTAAGCTTGTTTCAAACCACTTAGGGTTGGAAGTTAGCCCTTCCAACCGAGAGAGATCTCTCGGAAAAATATATGATATTCAATAAGTAAACTTAAAAAACAAGATGGCTAACTCTCAAATGTATTTTGGATTATTTTTTTGTAGGTGAAATACATATGTTGGCTACCAATGGGCATGGAGTCGGTGTTGGAAATATGATGTAATGTGTTGTCCTTGATGGAAACCTACTTGATGAAGTTGTCCTTGATGGAAACCTACTTGATGAGTTGCCTATGATAAGAAACCTATGTGTTAAATAAGTAAGAATGATATAGCTACGGATCGGTTCGGATGTGACAGAGAAAAGAATTCCGATGAAGTGCCGAGAAATGATAAATATAATATGTCTCAATGTATATGCTACTTTTGTGAAGTCAACCCATGTATGGATGCAATGTATACGCTACTTTTTGTGAAGGCAACCCGCGTATACATTCGGGGTTCAGCATATACGCAGTTTTTATGAAGAGAATTTGCGTATACACGCGGAAACGAATGCTCCAAGTCACGTATGCCTTTTGCGCTCTAAAATTATAATACCAAGAGGCATTACCATGGTATTAGCCCACAATATTGAGCGTTGTATTGTCTATTTTGATTAGTCCAAGAATACCATCGGTAGTTGAGTGGTTTTCACTCATGGTATTGGTAAAAGCTAAATCTATATAAGGAGAAAGAAGATCATAGTGCTAGGTGTGCATGTGTAAGGGTTGTTGATGAATAAATTTCTCTAAGGAATATCTCTGCATGGATAAAATACTGTTCTTAATTGATAGATATGAATCTATGATGCACCCATGGATATAATGATGGTTCAAGATCTCCGGATCGATGATGATGAATCTCTATAATGGCCCTGCGAAGGAATGACGAAGAACATGGCGCAAGTCTGTGAAGAAAATGAATAAATACGGGTAAGTTTTATAGATCTGGTCTATTCGCAAAATTTATTTTTTACGGATCTATACACTAGTTGTTTTCAACAAAAGTGTGTATATATGCGGGTTTGCTTCATGAAAAGCGCGTATGGCGATTAGGGTTTTTACGAAGAATAAAATACACGAAGTATACGTGGGTTGATGTGCAAAAATGCGCGTATGTATGCGGCTCAGGTGAAGCAAAGTAGCATATGCTATTTGAATCAATGACTCGTTCGGGGGTTGAATTTGTATCGCATATCTATTACGAAAGTCGCAGGGTATTGAATGAATACTTCACTCTAAAGTATATCTACATGGAATTAGTTGTAGTTTATTGATAGATATGAATTAATAATGCACCTATGAATTAAAAGATGGATCGGGATCTCTAGACCCGAAATGACTATGTATTTTCTAGATCTGTTTATGGAATGTTTAGATGCGAGATGTGACGATGTTTTTCTGAAGTGAAGGGTAAAATCGAGATTTGTTTATCTATTACGAAGAGTTACACGACTCGCAATGTTTGCGAGATCTATACGTAGGTTTGTCGTAGCAAAGGCGCGTATATATGCGGGTTAGCTTCAACAAAAGCGCATATGGAATCTAAGATCAGTGCTTGAAATAGTTTCAAATATATACGCGAGGTTTGTCTCGTGAAAGCGCATATATACGTGGGTTTAGTGAAGTAAAGCGCGTATGGAAGATGGGGTTTTGTGAAGTGTGCGAGAATGAAATCTTTGATCTGTTTCTTTGTTCTCTGCTTTCATGTCGTCAATGATGTTTTCATAAAGATCCGGGTTGTTTGAGTGCTGATTATCTTGCTAGTTGTTTATGATTAAAGATCATTTGTTGGTTGATTGGTTGATGATTCAATTGATGAATTGAATGGGTTATAAAGTTTAGGTTTGATGTATGTTCTTTGAGCTTAAATGTATGGAGTGGGTCCAGTCGAAAATACGATGAAAAAAAGGCCTACAAGTTATGTTGTGTGGAAAGTCTGTTGGATCCAGTATGAAAATTGATGAAATGTGGTCCATGGTGGTGCTGAGGGTTGAAGCCTTGATGAGGGGGTTGTAGCTCCCTTCCGAGTGGTAGGCTGGTAAATGAGATTAGGGGGTAGTAGCTCCCTTCCGAGGAGTGGGTACGGTAAACAAGATCGGGGGGTTGAAGCTCCCTTCCGGTAGTAGGCTGGAGAACGAGAGAAAGGTTGTAGCCTTTTGCGGTGGGTCTGCACTGCGTCTTTGGTATGAGTCCGTGCGGTACATGATTGTAAGCGTTTTCTTTATAATAAAAATTGAATACAAATACAACAATCTGCGGTGGTTTTTCCCGAAAGTGGGTTTCCACCTTAAATCTTGGTGTTCATATGTGACGATTTATTACGTTCTTCTTGCACATGCTTACTGCTTATTAAACATCGATGAATAAATAATGCACTAATCTACGTAAAGAATTATTTGCATATTAAGATATCACGGACATACGCAAGTTAGCTTAAATATATCCGCGTATATACGTGATTTGGGTTAATTAAAGTCGTATATAGAATTACGTAAGGAAAAAGTAAAAGATTTAAGTAAGCTCTAAATGCTTTGATTCACCCCCCCCTCTCGGTATTTTTCCCAACAATTGAGTATCGAAGCGGGTCCTTACGAAGGAGCTTGATCGCTTGAAGGAGATCCATCATAATGGAAAGGAAGCAAAAGAAGAAGGCTACTCAAAGAAAGAAGATATCTCGAGAAAACATGTACAACAAAAAAATGAAAGAAAGACGAAAACGGTATTGATTGTTGTTCTTGTGATTCACTTTCTTGTGCATGCAATGGTGAAGATAGTGAAAACCAAATTGAAAGTAATGTTATGGATCTAGAAGCGATAATTGCAAATCTCAAGAGTAAAGTTGAAGATCAACAAAGATTATTTAATGAGAGGGAATCTATCTACAAGGATATGATCTCTAGAATGAATGGACGAGATAACCAAGTATCAAAGAAAGTTGCAGGGATGAAGTAACCAATCACGCGTGAAGGACTTGAAGCAGAAATAATCTCTCTCAAAGCGAATCCGGAAACATCAAATAAGAAGAATGAAGAACTTCTACAATCATTTGAAGAAAAAGAAAATGGGTTGAAAGAAGAGATTCTAAAATTGAATGAACAAGTAGAAGAAGGGAGAAGGGTCGAAGAAAGTATGAAGAAGCAATGCCAAAAAATTGGAGGTTGAGGTAAACATTGTAAAAGGTAAATTAGAAGAAAAGGATAAATTCCTGAGGTTTCAAGATAGTACTAAGATTACGGATAATATTCTTAGTAGTCAAAGGTCTCCCTCATTAAATTTGGTCTTGGTTTTTCATGAAACTATGAATGGAGAATCCGAGTTCGCAAGACAAAGCTAAAGATTCAAAGGATATCAATGCAAAACACGAAGTGTTTAAAGAGATAAAAAAGGCAGCAGACAATCATGAATTCTCAAAAGAAATCACTCGCTCCTAAATATAGAAGTATCAATATATTATCTCCTTTGATCAATAATGTTGAATGCTTTATATGTCATAAGTATGGAAATGTTGTAGCCAAGTGCGAAGCAAATTGTTTTGATCAAAGACAAATAGACAATACACGAAAAGACGAGTTAGCTCCCAGTACTCGGGTTTCTTTAAGGGATATTGTTTTTTCATGCAACAATTTTGGTCATAAAACAATTGATTGCAATAGAAGAAAGATTAGAAAAAACATATTATGATCCCTATGCTCCCTTTTACGGGTCACATAAGATGTTATGCTTGTAACAAGTATGGGCATGTAGAAAAAGAATGCGAGATTAAGTATGATGAACAAATACGAGAAATTGGAGAATTTCCGAGCAAAGGCTGGAAAAAGAAGAAGCTCCGAGTAAAAAACGTAGGGAATATTGACCCTCATTTGTAGTCATCCGCTTGTAAAGTTTACTTCTCATAATGACTTGCAGGGGAGTGACATGAGATTAATTATAAGAATCCATAATGTATCATCACAGGGGGGAGCAATATATGGTGATTCCCATGGTTGGTTTGGTAATTCTAGTTGTGTTTATTTACGACGAGTGCATCTAATGTGACAAGAGAAAGCGGTACAGGTGGTACAAATTTAGGGGGAGATGAAGTTATGAAATTTTTTTTGTGTTTCACTTTCTATACACGGTTTTGATGAGCGAAGCCGCGTATACACGCGAGTTCAGTTGGAAACAATTGTGTATGTTTTTCTTTTATAAGAAAAAATAGTGAATCGAGACTCAAGATCGATTTACGATAGAGTCTGTGACGATTGTAATGTTCTTGATCTAATGTTGACGACTTCGATCTGTTTGATATGATATGGTAATACTTGACTATGAACATGTAACACCGGTTCGGGGAGGGAGCATTAACCCAACTACTAAAGTTGCATTGTTGGCATTGTGTTTGCTTATTCTTGTGATGCTCATGTTAGAATGATGTTATGATACATATATTTCTTATGATGAGATTATGGATGAGCCACGATCATGTTTTTTCGAAGAGTATCTTTATTTTCACATGTGGATTTGATGCAACTCTAATGATTCGAGATATAAGGACAAAACATGCTGATTTTGTTGTTGATGAACATCATGATTATAAAAGACCTTGGTAATAACATATCTCATGGATGATTGCTTGATACATATTGACTATGAAGAAGTTGTTACGGTATGACAATTATTCTTGGCAAGAATATGATGTTGCTACAAAGATCTCGATGTTGGTTACTCATGTGCTAATGCTACAATTGTTGGATGACACTTGAAAACATGGATACATTGTCTTATCTTCTCGGATATTGTTGATACAAGTCTATGGTGTTTTCTCATATGGTGCCACTCTACTCTATTTCATGATGATTCCCACATATTTTTTCTACAAAGGGAAATGGAAATTTGAACTTGATAAAGACAAGAGATTGAGTTGATAGCTAATTCTGAGAAAGATACTATTATGCTCGAATCATAGACACGGTCACTGAGTTGATGATATTGAACTTTATTGACAGACAAGGATTGAGTGTCGATGGGTACATCACGTGGTTATGAGAAACACCAACAACAAATGAAGATGATGGTGATGTATATCTTCTTGCATCAAAATAGAAACAATATAGAAGGTGAACCCAATGAAGCAATAGAAGAAGATCTATACGAAAAGGCTCCATCCGGTCATCAAAGCAGCAGATGGCATGTTTTTATCTCCAAGCAAAATATCTCAAAGAATCCAGGAAGCATTCGAATATCTCAGGACAAAGGCGGGAGTTGTCTCTGTCGCTCGAAGATCGGATACGCTTAAATTCGGAAGATTAAATTAGATACACGGATTTCACAAAGGACGAGTCACGTATATACGCGAGTTTATATATAGAAAGCGACGTATGGGTTTTTGTTGGCATAATTTTACTGGGTCAACATTTTCGAAACGATTGCGGTGTTGTTGGGTATCTCTCAGTGATGTTCCAGTTCTTACATTTCTGTTTCATTCTCTAATATATTGTTGATAAAGATGCCTTGATGATTTCTTGTTGAAAGTGTTCGGGATGCACAAACTAAGGGGAGCACTTGTCTGTGGGAAAGAATGCATTGTTGGCATTCTAAGTGTTTGTTGTGGTCGATCTCATTCATTGGTCTTGTTTATAAAAAGTCATTTGATGAAAAGTTCATGTTGAGATCTATGATGTAAATTGTTATATTCGGTCATGTAAGGACTTGGTCAAATTTGTAAACCCACTTGGTTGGGTTGTTGAGTCAAAAATTTGTAAACCCACTTGGTTGGGTAGTTCGGTCAAATATGTAATTCCACTTGGTTGGATCATTGATGTAAATATGAGTCCTTGGTGATAGGAATGGTCATACTTGGTTGAGTTATAGAGTCATGTACTTCATTGAAAAAATCTATCTAAAGATTCGAGCATGAACTCGGGGGGAGCATGGTAAGTTCGGTGCACTTCGGATCTACGAGCTCATCTTTCTACAAGGGAAGAGAAACCTTATTTTGGTTTTGATCCACCCTTTGCTCTTGATGTCAAAGGGGGAGAGTATCATGGTGTTTGAATAATGGTTATGATTAATGTATCTATACATGTTGTGGTGATAAAACACCATCGTAGGTTGCCATCAAGTCCAAAGGGGGAGATTGTTGGCAATATGATGTAATGTGTTGTTCTTGATGGCAACCTACTTGATGAAGTTGTCCTTGATGGAAACCTACTTGATGAGTTGCCTATGATAGCAACCCATGTTTTAAAGATGTAAGAATGATGTAGCTACGGATCAATTTAGATTTGACATTGAAAATAATTCCGATAGAGTGCCAAAGAAATGATAAATATAATATGTATCAATGTATACGCTACTTTTGTGAAGGCAACCTACGTATGGATGCAACGTATACGCTACTTTTGTGAAGGCAACACAGCGTATACATTCAAGGTTAACATATACACAATTTTTATGAAGAAGAAGGTGCGTATACATGCGGAAACGAACACTCCAAGATCACGTATGCCTTTTGCGCTCTAAAATTATAATACCAAGAGGCATTACCATGGTATTAGCCCACAATATTGAGCGTTGTATTGTCTATTTTGATTCAGTCCAAGAATACCATCAACAGTTGAGTGGTTTCGACTCATGGTATTGGTAAAATCTAAATCTATATAAGGAGAAGAAGATCATAGTGCTAGGTGTACATGTGTAAGGGTTGTTGATGAATAAATTTCTCTAAGGAATATACTTGCATGGATAAACTGCTGTTTCTTAATTGATAGATCTGAATCTATGATGCACCCATGGATATAATGATGGTTCAAGATCTCTAGATCCGATGATGATGAATCTATAGAATGACTCTGCGAAGGAATGATGAAGAACATGGTGCAAGTCTGACTGAAGAAAATGAATAAATCTAGGTAAGTTTTATAGATCCCGAGTACTATTCACGCAAAATTTATACTGAGATCTATACTCTAGTTGGTTTCAACAAGCGCGTATATACGCGGGTTCACTTCATGAAAAGCGCGTATGGCGGTTAGGGTTTTTGAAGAATAAAAATACACGAAGTATACGCGGGTTGATGTGCAAAAATACGCGTATGTACGCGGCTCCAAAGATGAAAAGTAACGTATGCTATTTGAATCAATATTTGATTCGGGGGTTGAATTTGTATCTGCATATCTATTCTAAGTGCAGGTATTGAATGAATACTTCACTCTAAAGTATATCTACATGGAATGAGTTGCGAGTTTATTGATAGATCTGAATTAATAATGCACCTATGAATAAAAAATGGATCAATATCTCTAGACCTCGAAATGACTATGTATTTTCTAGGTTTGTTTATAGAATGTTTAGATCTGAGATGTGGTGAATGTTTTTTGAAGTGAAGGGTAAAATCGAGTACGTTTATCTATTACGAAGAGTTACACGACCATGCAATGTTTGCGAGATCTATACGTAGGTTACATCGCGATAAAGCGCATATATACGCGGGTTAGCTTCGGCAAAAGCACATACGGAATCTAAGATCGAAATCTGAAATAGTTTCGAGTATATACGCGAGTTTGTCTACTGTGAAAGCGCGTATATACGGGTTCGAGTGAAGTAAAAAGCGCGTATGGAAGATGGGGTTTCTTTGAAGTGTGAAGAAGGAAATATACGATCTGTTTCTTTGTTCTCTATATGTACTGTCGATGATGTCTTCATAAAGATCGGGGTTGTTTGAGTGCGATTATGTTGCTAGTTGATTATGATTAAAGATCAATTGTTGGTTGATTGGTTTATGATTCAATTGATGAATTGAATGGGTTATAAAGTTTGAGTTTGATGTATGTTATTTGAGCTTAAATGTATGGAGTGGGTCGATCTGAAAATGCGATGAAAAAGAGGCCTACAAGTTGTGTTGTGTGGAAGTCGTTGGATCCAATATGAAAATTGATGAAATGTGGTCCATGGTGTGTCTTGAGGGTCAAAGGCTTCGGTAAAGGGGGTTGTAGCTACCTTCCAGGTGGTGGTGGTAAATGAGATCGTGGGGGTAGTATCTCCCCTTCCAAGAGTGGATGGTAAACGAGATCGAGGTGGTAGTAGCTCCCCTTCCGGGGAGTGGGCGGTAAACAAGATCGAGTTGAAGCTCCCCTTCCGATAGCTTGATTGGAGAGACGAAGAAGGTTGTAGCCTTTTGCGGTGGGTGCACGCGTCTTTGAGTATGAGTCCGCGCCGGTACATGATTGCAATCAATTTTTCTTTATAATAAATATTGAAGACAAATACAACGAGCTGGCGGTGGTTTTCCCGAAATTGGGTTTCCACCTTAAATCGTAGTGTTCATGTGTGTTTCTTATATGTGATGATTTATTATGTTCTTACTACACTGCTTATCTGCTACTAAACATCCCGATGAATAAATAATGCACACGATCTACATAAAGAATTATACGCATATTAAGATCTACGGACATACGCAAGTTAGCTTAAAGATATCTACGTATATACGTGAGTTGGGTTAATTAAAGTCGCGTATAGAATTTTGTAAGGAAAAGTAAAATATTTGAGTAAGATCTAAATGCGATTCACTCTCGGTATTTTTCCCAACAGTCGGTATGAAACTCAATTACATAAAAACATCATTCATGGAAGGCTGAGGCATATGAGTTCTTATAAAACAATTCGACAACAAACCAGATACATAAAGGAAGTTGGAGCATAATTATCTATGAATTCTAAGTGATTATGTAAGATAAAGTTGAGATAACATTAAAAATTTAAAGGACATAACTACATAATAAGTCACAAAGAACCTATGGTCGCGAAAAAAAGTTTTTGCAAATCGTATATTAACTTAGTAGAAAAAACATTACAACAACAATATTGGTCATAACATCCATCGACCGCCTCTAACTCTAAAAATCCCTCTATTTATAAATTGAAATTCCTTTTACATAAATTTTGCCACTCTAGGATGGACCCTCAGAAAACTTTGCATGTGAGGATCTAATTCAAAAAAGAATTCATTACATGGAGAGAAAATAGAGATAATTCTATTTAGAAGGAGTTTGTAACCTAAAAGGACTCTATCACTATTAGCTTGATTAACAAACTTTAAATAACCCATACATAATTATGCTTATCAAATCAAACAAATTTTCCTAAGGTGGCAATAACCATGATCAAGTGATAAATTGCCATACTAGAATCTAAGCTTTGATGCTCGAAATTTTAGAGATGTGTTATGAGTTGATGAGGTGGAAAAAAATGGTGAGCTAGCAGCCATGTCACCTTCTTGATGAGTGGATTTTATCAACGGGTGTCTTCACTGATACTCTTCAACCTCTTACGATGACTCATCTTCTCCCCTAAAAACATTAAGTGCTACAAAAAATATCAAATTCCCACCTAGCCGTAAAAACATAGCATTTTTAGGCAAGTTCGTCAGTGTAGTTTTGTAGCGTTTTCCATTTAGAATTTTACTGCACCTTTTTCGAGCTTTGTCGCTTATTGGAGGGTCTTAATTAGGAAAAATGAGGGTAAATACATTCTATTAATCACCTATGTTATGATATATTTTGGAAATTTTACCTCAAAAATATTCTTCAGGTGAGTTCGTAGCGAAAACTAGCTTTAAGCCTCGAGTTCACTACGAACTTCACATCCTTTCAGATTTTTGAAAATTTCACTCTTTACCTCCATGTACAAAGCTATTTTAACTGATTTGATAGAGTATCCTAAGGCAAAATTGGTCGAAATGTGTCTTACCCTCTTTCGAGGAGCAACGAGGTCATCCACTACTAACCATCTTCAAACCCTTATTCTTCAATTCTATCACGCACCATATCCATTTGGATTTCTAATTCTTTGAGCTTGGTCTTGTAGCTTCCTCCCTCTGAATGAGACCACTTGTTTCTCCTCAAGGTATGCTTCATCATCCTGTGCAAGTGGTAATGTTTTTTCTCATAATATTCCTTGAACTTTACGCAACTTCATCATAAAAATAAATTTGTTTGCTTTCTTCCTTTCTCAAGTTCGTGAACTCCTTCCTTTCTTGTTTAAAATCATCTAACTTGAGTTTCAGCTTCTAAAACTTATTCTATGTGATTCCTTAAGTTGTTCTCTTAGAAGCTCCACTTCGAGACTTTTCTTGAACGTTTTTCTTTGCCTCTCCTTGTCTTGGTGAATTCTACTTGGTGGGGATAGCACTATGGTTTCTTCCCTTATTGGTTGATTCTTCTTTTCTGTTTCTTTATGAAATTTATCATACTTGCCTCCCTTTGATAAGCGTAACCTAGTGAATGGTTTCCTAGGTTTAAAGAAAAATCCTGAATCTTACTGGAAAAATATATATATATATATTTTGTAAGACCCTTCTTCTTGATGTTTTGTTCCTTTAACCTCTACGGAGCTTTACAATAGGGGCTTCTTCAATATCAGTGCTTGCGGATGTATTCAAGTTTGCCTTTCCCCCTACGTTTGACTTATGGTGATTCTTCTATGAGATCTTGTATCAATTTTGAGTTTGATGCTTGGTAGGGGGTTTCTGTGAGGTACCACTACCTCACGAAAATGATCAATCTCTTGCCTCCATTGGCTCCATCATGGGTTGTACTTCTACCTCGGGTTCAACCTCTATTTAAGTTCTTGGTTCTTTGTCCTTCTTAGGAGTGTTTCATTTTGACTTAGGTTTCCTTCTTGGAGTGAGAACATCTACCTCATACCCACTTAAAAATATAAAAGTAGCCCAATCCCTATTCAATTTATTCAACTCTTCCCATAACCAAAAAATTTGATTAAACCATGATGAAAAATGAAAGTATCAATGCTCTCGGGTTTGGCTTGTACCTTGTCACTATATTGCTTAAACTTATTTAGAAGTAAAATATTTTTGGATCACCATAAGCAGATTTGAGTAGTTGTCCTTGAGGCAACTCCGGGTATGCCTAAGGTCATGTCAATTCCTATGTGCTCTAGCCTAACAATTCATCATGACTTTTGAAGCTTGAATTTTGTTGCTTTGAGCCATTCTTCTCCAGACCTCGAATTTCGGTTGCCTATGCAATGGTCTCAGGGAGAATTAGTAAAACTTAAGATGCCCCACCTTGAATGCTTTGTCCCAATGAAGTTGACGAGAGAAATATTTGGACACCGTGCATGATATCCCCTGTAGTTTTTGGAAAAACCCTCAAACAACCTGCATTTGTGAAATCCCCATGAAAAGCTAGGGTCTTCTGACCAACTTCATGTCCATGGGCTCTCAGCGACATTACTATATGGAGCCACCTTTGTTTGGATTTTTATGTGAAGCCATGCCCTCCTAATACAAAGTGTCGACTCAAACTTCAAAATTTGACACCTACGCAAAATTATTTAAGACAACTGTGGCTTACCTTGCTTAACAAAGGTAAGGAGACTAACCCTAAGTACAGCAACTAGACGAGAAAACAAAAGTGAAAGCACAGCAGTCAAGATCAAACATCTTACTAAGGACGAGCAAGCAAAGTGCTATTGTCTGAAGGAGGCAGGCTAAATTAGGAAAGAGAAGACGAGGAAAACAAAATGATGTAAGGTGTGACGATTACCACACATGCAACTATGACAAATGATTACCTCATAACCGCATGTACCATGACGACTAAAAGGAGTTCTCGACTCATTGAAATGATGAAAAAGGACTTACTCAGTGCGCTCAATGACAGACAAAAAGGGAGTTCGACCATCGAAATGATGATAGGATCTGATTACACTGCCAGGAAAAATGGAGATGCATTAGCGATTTTAGTTAGTGGTAAGGCGGTCATGCCACGGAGGCTCGGTAGGTAAGTCCATAGAGAAAACGGAGTTGTTTTACATAGAAAACGCCGTGGACTTAGGGAAAAGGTGCCAAGTGTCATGCAGAACTAACTCTATTAACCTCATGCAGCCGATGTTTTTTTGAATTTTACTTTGACGAGGCCTTAATCCCATGCACCATTTACCATTTAGACCTTTTGAAAGCTTATCTCCCTGAAACATAGCCGTTTAAGGAATTTTCAGGACCTTATTTCAACCTAATAACCTAACCTTTATCTACATACACCTAGACCAACCTATTTGTTGTTATGATGTGGGTCACGAGGCTTTGGACAAGACCTCGTCAGCAAGCTTTGGAGTAGCAGCGTTGCGGGAAGGACCATAATTATGCCAAGTATAAGAAGGATCATTATCGTAGACTAGGAGTCGCGTTAATCATTTTTCTCTTCAAAATCCTCTTGCTCTGTTACGATGAGGCGCGACGGAGGGAAGCAAACCTTGCTGAGTTATTGGGGTGAAAATACGTCATTTTTTATTCTTGTTTCTCCTTCGAAGCCGAGCCTACCCAAGCTCGGTGGCCTGGGTGATCCACACCGTGTTATTTTCCCGCCGGTGATGTGTTTGAAAGTGGCAACTACCCAAATCTATCGGATGTTTCCAATTTTGTTGACTATTCGAGCCCATTGCCGCATTTAGGAGGAGTTGCCTAGCCGAGCATGGATTGAAAAATTATAGTGCCCGAGTCTCCCATGATTGTTGGATTCTATATTTTCCTTTTTTGAGGATCATCATGGTGCCCATCGATATACTATATGCTTCAACCCCGTTGTTGGAGGTTTTTCCTAATCCCCATTTGTAGGTGACGGGATTGGTTCCACCCGGATCTAGAAGAATGCCCCTTGCACCTACTCGGCGCGATGATGCCCCATCAAAGAGGAGGCAAGAAGCTTGTTTAGATTTTTCATCCACAAAATTGAAATCATCCCTTTTTTAATCTTATTTTCCAATTTTGAATGGGATTTTCTATTTTTTGACTGCCTTGGTCCCGGAGCTGTCTCGCCTATTACGAGGTTTATCCCATTCCTCTCTCTCCCGCCGTAGCCGGCCGCGTCCACATTTCTCTCAAGCCTTCTCATGTTTAAAAAGTCTCCGTTGTGAGCCCCATGTCTTTCGAAAAGAAGAACTCTACCAACGTTTGGAGTTTGACTTTTGAAGATTTGTTGATTTACGGATAACTATATTCGCAATGAGTAGGAAGGAGAGGTGGAAGGATTCCCCAAAGGAAATATTTTGATGGTGTGATTTTGCTTTAGGAGAATAGGGAAAACTTTTTTTTCCAATCTATGAAGAACAATCATTAAAAGTGCCTGAGAAATTTAAGGGTCGACGTACAATGGGCTCTCTAGCGAAGTTCCAACATGACATTTCGCAGAGTTTGAAAGGGTGCCGGATACTTTATTCATCATTAAAGCACATGGGGCACCTCGAGGGACCCAAAAGTCCTTTCCATTTGAGGTTATCGCGATGTAAGGAGTGCCTTTTAAAAGTAGAGTCTTAGATAAATATTTTAACTTTGGGCGAGAATTTCAACTTTCCATATTGACTTCCATGGTGCTCCAATATTTTGATTATTTTTGTTGTGCTTGAATGATCATATACCCTGGCTTGGCGAGTAATCTCCTCTCCACTTGGGTCCCAAATGAAGGTGTGTAAGTTCCTTGGGCCTTCCCGATTAGTTAGTGCTACTCCCTTAAGCTCGGATGACTAAGGAGTCCCATTGAATTTTTAATTGCGTGGAAAGTTGGGTATGTGCCAATCCACCCAATTTATGCTCTTCCAACAAGAGATAGAGCGCAAGGTGATTATCTTCTTAGCTCTCATCCACATTTTTAAATCACTGAGATATATATAGGAGGAATTTGGAGAATTCCCCATTATTTTGTCATCCCACAAGTAGAACACTTAGTTCCGTTTCCGAGCTTAGAGGTATGATTTATGATGAGATGGGAAGGACTTTTTTAACAAGCTTCTAGACTTGCGAGCATGGTCCGGTTGGAACACTTCCATCTAGAGAAGATTTCGGTGTTGATTCACATATTTTGAGGCCGAGGACTTGTTTCCACACAAACAATATTTCCCAGAGTGATAAGTCTCCAAACAATTTTTGCCCCCAAGGGCCGCATTCATAATCTCGTGTAACCAAATAGTTAGGCCTCCCTTTTCATAGTGGAAGTGTTACCCGATCCCATTTTACCAAAGCGAACTTTTTGGTTTCTCAGCTCTTCCGCCTTGCCACACAAATTCTCTTATTATTATCTCTATTTATTTGTGGGTGCTTCTGGTCGGGTGACAATATTGTTGCATATTGCAAAGTTAAGCGCCGTAGTGAGAATTCCTTTCGATCAAAATCACTCTACCCACTAAAGTAGCCCAAATGCATTCAAGGATTCTATTTTTTCCCTCTTTTTTTCAGTTGGGCACTCCATAGTTTTGGTCACTTTCGCATTTTTATTTTGATATAGGGGGTCCTAGATAATGGAAATGGCTCCACTCGCTTTGTTATATAATCTCTAAAATCCAAGATATTCTTTGTAGGGTGCGAGGGGGCACATCAGCTGATAGATTCGACATTTTGCACTATTTAGTAGCTTCCACCCGCAGGCCTCCACTGAATTTATCCAATAATTTTTTAAACCTTTTTCGCGATAATGCATGATGCACCCATCAACAATGTGTCATCAACAAACACAGGAGTGATTGATGCTTTTAACACCATGGGATATGTGGAGGCCATTTAGTAATCTCTCTCTCCTACTCTTCTCCAAAAGACCAAATTAAAGAATCTTCCATTATTATATATAGAATTGGAGATAGGGGACAACCTTGCCTCAGATCTCGAGCTTTGTGAAAAAATTCACTTGTGCCTTCCGTGGATCGTAGGGGCCTGTCCAAGGTCCCACGATGCATGCTCTGATGAATTCGATGATCTCATTTAAGAAACCAAATTTCTTGAGGACAACGAAGCTAGGTAGGTTAAGATTACTCGATCAAATTCATTTTTTCCATGTCCCGACTTTATGATGATTCCTTACTTTTTTCTTTAACATACTTGAATGCAGAGGCTTCTTGGACAATCAACGAGGATATAAAGTCTAGCTTTGGCACAAAAAAACCTTTGGTTTTCCGATATAATTTCGTGAAGAAGTTTCTCTTGCTGAGATTGGCTATGATCTTTGTGATTATTTTGTCAAAAGAATTTCACAATGAAATAGGCGCGAATCGATTAAAGGAGGAAGGCGCATTTGTTGGATCGAGCCAAGTAGGATGAATTAGTGAATCCACCCAGCTTTTTTTTCTTTGAATGCATTCCTTATCATTCTAGTTAGGTCCTTCTTGATTATATTCCAATTTTTTTCTGTATAAAGAAATTGAAAAACCATCGAGCTCGTTGGTGCCTTTTCCGGGTGAAGACTTTCGTTAGCGGCGTTTTCAATTTCATCTTCTTCAACTTCTTGTATGAGCTCCATATTTTGATCAACGCTTATCTTATTGGGAACATGCAAAGGTATCATAATCTTCATTTTCTCCACTTGTTGTTAGGAGGTTTTTAAAATGTTTACTGTGCTTCTTGTTTTAAATCATTTCGGCCTCTGTCTCCCTTCCCCTCGAAATATGAATACCGCTCGATCCGATTTCCAGATCCTCCGATTTTCATTGAGTCATGGAAAAAGGATGTGATTTTGGTCCTCCTCGCTTAACCATAGACTTCAAGAGATTTTCAATCTCCACACCTCTTCTTCTACTCTATTTTCTCTATAAATTTCCCAATAGAGAGCTACTTTTCCCAAATTTGTCTTTCTTTGGTTTTTCTTCCTTGAGTTTCCTCGCCTCTCTAGCATCTCCATTTTTTTTATTAAATCAACCTTCCTTTTTTGTGTCATTTTTCCTCAGCCCCAAAGTTTCAATTCCTTTCTCACTTTTAAATTTTGTCTCCCACATTGCAAAATAAGGAGAGCCACCGAGCTCTTTGAGACCACACTTCTATAATTAATTTGTGTAGATCCCGATTCTCAGTTTCCATGTTAGGAAAGTATCTAAACATGACGGACATTGTGATTCCCAAATTTCCCAAGAGAGATAACCATCGACTTGTGATTAGATGCTCTGTTGTATGAATAATGCCGGACACTTGTGCCAAAGGTGTAATTGGATAAAATTTTGTCTTGAACGCGACAATGTAGTCTGGTCATCTCCTACATGTTTACAACACGCATATTCTCTTGTTGTTCCATGTGTACTTGCCGTTGTTGGGAGGGATGCAAAGAGTCTTATATGTTTCCAATATGTTTTCTATGCATCCCTTGATGGGTCCTACGTGGTACACTCACCGAATTTCCCATCCACGTTTAGAACTAGATTGAGGTCACCTCCCAATATTACTGCTCTGTTTTGGAATTATTTAGGGTCCACTTTAACAATGTCCCAACATTGTTCTTTCTCCCTATAATGTTTTGGTGCATATATGTTGACCATACGATATTTCTCATCGGTGGCTATATCTTTTAAGTCTATTATGATCCAGTGCTGCTCTTTTTTTGCTAATGTAAGCTCCCATTTTCCTTTTCTCCATAGAGTACCATATACTTTGAGGCCCCAAAGTTTGTTGAGTTTTTACTTCATAGTTTTTTAAAATTTTTAATCATAATTTCAGATTCTTGGGCACTTTTTTGGTATCTTGTAGCATTAGTATGTCCGGGATTTCCATTTCTAATATATCTTTGGTTGCATTGATTTTCGTATGGATTTCCCAGGCTCACGGAAATTCCAAGCAGAACCACAATCATTGTTTATTTTAATTGGGTGCTGCAGGGATCTTTCCATCTTTGGTGATGTTGGTTTTTATCCTTATTTCTTGATATTTTCCCTGAAAGAAGGAGTCCATGGGCGAGCTGAGTGCCCATTTCCATTTCGTTCTGGTCGTCAGCTTTCTTCTCTTAACACTTTGTTTGACTTTTATTTCCTAATTTTTTGATGTTCTAGGGTGAGTAAAGAGTATTTTGGATTGGTTCCTTGTCGATATTCGATCAACTAAGGGGGAGGAGGGTTATGAGGGAGGTCGAAGCCGGGAGTGAGGAGAGGAGGGAGGGAGTGGTGAGGGGAGGGAGGGGAGGTAAGAATGGGGAGGGTGCAAGAGGACCCGTGGTTGGAATTATGGAGAGAGGAGAGAGTAAGAGGAGGGTTGAGAGGGAGGAGATCGGAGGAGGAGGAGGGGCCGGATTGGGAGGGAGCGCAGGTTGGGTTGGGGGGCGCTGTTAAGCTGGTTTTTATTTTTTACTTATTCCCATTTTCCTTTCTCCGAGCTTCTACACTCTTCATTTTCTTGTTTTTTCGAGAATGTTTTTGCGAAAATGGCCATGTATTCATGACATACCTCGCATTGAAATGGCATCAGCTCAGTAGTCCAGCCTCGCTCGTATTTGCGCCCATTTGTCTACTTTCGGATATTCCATCGCCTCCAGGTAAGCCTCTTCTCGGCTGCCGACCTCGCGGATATCCTCACACAAGCATGCATGTTTCTCTCTTCCATGGCTCCACATCTCGTCAATATATCTACGCGCGACGTACCTATTGCTTACTGACTCAGTCATCACCCCAATAGCGAGAGAGATGAGGAATTACGACTGCAAAACAGCGTGTGCTTGGCACGTCCATTTCGGTCGAAGTCCGGTGTCCATGCTATTTAGATAGTAGACCTCGCATATCCATGAAATATGAGCCATTTCCCGAATATTAGATCCACGTCTTCCCTTGTTTCAAAATGGAAGGTGTAATACCCTCTTCCACTGAAAATATGATAGATATTTTCCCTGGTTATTGAAGAGGACCAATTCCTCTCAACCCACTTCTAAAACAAGCGAGAGAAGACGGAGACTTGCTGAACTCCGGTCAGCAAGTCGCGGTCGGAAAGGGATGGTGCTTGCTCTCATGAGGGAGGGAAGGAGGGAGGATGATCTTAGGAATTTCATCTAGTTTCTTCTGGCTGTAACTTTGATATGTAGGGTTTGCTGGGGGACCCATGTAGGAGATCACGATGATGAAAAAGCATCTCAGTAGTTTCCGTCCTGCGCGAGCAGACAAATGATTCGGAGGATCCGCGACGCGGTGGTCCAGAGGTTGTCCTATTGAAGGCAGCATAAGGCCGCACCGCCGAGAGGAAGTAGTAGCTGAGGGATACGAGGTCCCCGGAAGGCCTTGCGCGCATGGGAGATTCAAATCGTCATAGCGTAGCTTTCGAGGTGCAACAAAACATTCAGGCTCTGACATTATTAAGTGTGTAGAAGGATAGATTTAATATAGCCTTTATAGCTTTCCATTACAGGTCAGATGGTCGCTATGTGTAATTTGGAGGCCCACTCATACTAAAGTGTTGGTCATCCTATGAGAAACTTGGTGACCTGACTCGTGCCTCTTTCATGGCCCTGGTGACCTCTCTTTTGTACATTCCTCAGTCCTTTCTCTTAAGAAGCTTGGTTATTTTAGGTTTTGCGAGGACATGACACACAAATGTAGTTGTTCTTTTCATGATTGTTTAACGGTCTTTCAAGCACACAAAAATAAAACTTTCCTCTTTGAAAGTGAACTTTATCGCTTGTAGGTCCATTACATTCACATTCCAATTTTCACTTATTTTTCTAAATATGTTTGTGTATGGAAAAATCACAGCTCTGTTTCTCTAGAGACCATTAAACCCGCAAATTTTCGCTAGTGAAATATTGTGTTTCTTGAAGATTTTTTAGTTTGATAGGTTATTCCACACATCCTTTTGCAACCACATTGCCATATTTTTCCATCACATGGAATCATCTGGCAAACTCAGAAACAACCCTCACATGTGATCCTTTTCGTGGCAACCCAGAGAATCTTGTAAAGATGAACTTATAACATTATGTAACACATCACAAAATTTATCAAAGCTTGGCTGAAATTTCACCTCACGCGCTTAATTTATTTCCTCTTACCTTTCTATAACATCTTCTAGTGCATTGGTCACAAGCTAGAAAGAGATTAAATACACTCTTGGAAAAGCCTCTTTTTCATCGATGTGGTTTGGAGTCTCCATTTTTGATGGTGGATGCCTTCTTTCATTTTGTTGCCTTCATTTCTTCTCTTTTATTGCCTAAAGTGATTTCCTAATGGGTTCTAGAGTTCTCGCCTTTTGGAGTATGGTCTCTTTTATGTTGCTATGCTGGAAATTTTGGATTTTGTATCAATGAATTTTTTTCTCTCCTCCGTCTTCCTCCTTTGAGGTTTTTATTTGGATCATCACCCTCTTCTCCATATTATTATGCTTCTTCGTGTAGGTTATTCTTTTCCTTCTTATTGTTTGCTGGATTTCTATGGTTAGATCCACCCCCCATAGCCTTCGACCACAACTTTCCAAATTTGGCAAGGCAATTTCTCTATTTACTGCTACAAGTTTTAGATATTTATGTGTAATGAGGGTTTTTAAGATCAGGAGACCAAACTAAACAACTTTCTTAAATTTCCTCGAGGAAGGTTGATTTGCATACTCACCCAAAAATAATTCTTATTCCCTTTCTTATCAAGCTCAATTCAAAGGAAACATCCATTTCATTTCATATTTGTAAACTTTTTTATCAAAAAGTTTCTATATGTTGTACTACTGATGAAGGCTTCTTTGTTCACATATAAAAAGGAAAAATGTGTATTTACCCTTCCTTTGGATGTTTTTCCCTTTGAATCCTCGTTTGGATGTGAGAATCCTCAAAATAAGGGTCTTTTTGCAACAACTTACGTATTCCCGTAGCATCTCCTCGTTTTCTCCGTACGAAAATCTTTTTCCTATAGTAGCTATGTCTCCCGTAGCAACTCTACTTTCGCCCGTAGCAACCAATGTCTTGCATGCCAAGAGGTAGTGGGTCCACCTTTTATTTTATTTTCATTTATTTATTTATTCATTGCATGGAACATATATTCAAGAGGTGTGTTAGCCGGTTCGCCCTCGCTGACCCTTGGCACTCCTTGTCTTCCATCACAAATGAACTCTTGCTTACCACCCACTTTCACAAGTCCTCTTCACTTCTTGTCTTGTTCCCTCTCCCACATGTGTGTGTGCCTTGGTGGAAAAGTGAAGTTCAACTACCAGATAAGGTCCAGGGGTCCTCTGCTCGTGATTTGTGGCTGTACAAAGCTTTCCTTCTCACACCTTTTAATGTTTTCTTGAGCTGGGAATAGATTCAAAGGGTGAGGTTAGAGAGTTTTCATCAATCGAGCACTTGCCACCTCCCCGTTGAGTTTTTGCGCGGATGATGCACACTAGAGCTCGTGAGATGGAGTTGGATTTCCATCCACTTGTGTTTGTATTGCTACTTGATTCTTTGTCATCGTGTCTTTTTTTCTTTTTGAGGTGTTTTTAACTTGACTTTGTTTCGTAGTGTCCCAGAATGTGCCCAGTTGAGTCTTCTCGTGTATGTCCTACCGGTGGAGGATCCCTCCTTGTAGTGCCATTACTATCTTCATACCTCATCCAAAAATTCTTATTGGTCTCCATGATTGGTGAAAACCATCTTCGGGGCTTTTCTCCGGTGCTTTGCACGCCAGGCTTACTACATGAAGTTACTTTTCTCGTAGCAACCTCTTTCTTTCGCTTATTTTGAGGCTACTAGATATGTAAAGGAGTGATGAGGGAGAGTGTGAGGTGGTATTAGGGTGTTGGTAGTTGGATGATTATGAGAGATGATGAGGAAGTGAGTGCTGGCCTTGGAAAAATGGAGTGAAGGAACTCTCGCCTACGAAAAAATCTTTTACGAGAGGTGACATAAAGGTAAGGTTAGAAAGGAAAAACCCTTGTGCTTGAGATGGAGGAGTGATGAGAATGTGGTATTAAATTATGGGAAGACTCTCCCCATTGATTTATTTTACACTCCCAAAGGCCCTTTTTGGATTGTTTTTTGTTCTCGATACACTCGCATGTATGTTACGCCGCTACCTCAGAAAGCAGCCACAAGATTTCTGTGGCATTTCGGGAAAAACCCCTCAGTAACACAATTGATGTTTTATCCATAACTCTCAAAAGGATAGATTTTATTGACCCGAATTTTTTTGATCATGTTACCATCCTCCTTATGCACCTCCTCATAAAATATGCTTGGCCATTGGATGCACAAAGTACTCGAGAAAAAAATGGTTTTAGGTGATGGAGTGCTGATTTCGATAAAGTGTGCATTGGAATTTTCTCGAAATTTCTCGACCATGCTACGTCATCTATATGCATCTACCCAAGGACACAACATGGTAAATGGATGCTATGTGAGATATAATAAAAAGCAATTTTATGCTAAAAACCCAGAGACTTCACTCAGAGCAAAACATGACTTCCTGTAGCATTTTAGGACAATAAGGAAAATCAATGAGAAAAAGCTTGGAAATAATGAGTGGATGTTGGAAATGGATAAAAGGTGATGGATTGGCATGACCTCGTGAGGGTCCTTTTGTGGAGCCTCCGAGCAAGAGGAGGAGAAAGACAAGATTTGACTTCACTTTAACTAGATTTTTTGACCAATTTTTTTCTTTTGGTGCCAACTCGTTCTTTTGTTGCTAGCACGAAGTGCTGGAGAGCACCCACATTCATTAGAGAAGATACATGGATAATTTTTTTCATCTTTTTTCTTGGGCACTACCGAGGTCGCCCCAAGGAGGTTTTTAACTAGTAGGTACTGCCTGAGGCACCCTCAACGAAGGTTTTCACCTAGGATATTTTATTTTTCTCTTATTTTCTCTTTTTTTCCAACTCGTTGACCGCCTCATGGAGGTTTTCAATCAATGAGCCAATCTCGGGCAGCCTCAAACAGGTTTTCACCCGGTATCTTTCTCCTTTTCCATTTTTTAATTATTTTTTTCCTTTATCCCACTTTTACTTGACGAAATCTCTTTCGAGAGTATAGAAATATTTCCAATGGAGCCATGTGCACATCAAGTCGTATAGATAGAATCATATGTAGGCTTTGATATGTACACTCGAATATGAGAGACCAAATGATTTGACATGGACTTTGAATATGAGAGACCAAATGCTTTGAATGAGATGATATCAAGTACTATTGAAGAAGAGTGTCGTTGTTTGCAACTTACTCAGTTTTCTGGAAACCATATTTCAATATAGTTGTGATGCCCCTAGTCCACTTCTCAGATTTGGACCATATTTTCAAATTGTCATCTTTTTGCTGATTATTCTCCTGTACACATAGTAGGATATAACGATGAACATAATGTAACTTCCTCAAACTTTGACCTTGATGTGTCTTATCTTCACTCGAAGTGCAACCCCATAATTCCTTGGTATTCTCATTTGAATCTTCTTTTTGAATGTTATCTTTCAATTATACGTGAACAAAATATATTTTTTGTAATACCTTTTCGTGATCTAAGATGAATACCATTTAGACTCGAGGATATGTTTGGAAGTGTTGTACCTCAACATTGTAAGTGACTTTGAGCTACTTCTTTGTATGGGTTTGGAAATGCGTGGTATACTAGGTAGTTGAGTGGGACAGATTTGATCTATGAGATGGATGTGAAGCTGAGGTTGTGGTTGTGGTGGAGGTGGATGAGTAGAGATAACATGGATTTCGCTATGGAGGATATTGAGAAAAATATTGAGGATACTATGGATTTCTCCCATAAGGTTCTTGCCAACCTTTGTTTCCCAGAGATTGCTGTGGGTTGAGATGGCCAAGGGTTGCCAAGGAAAGAGTGTTTCAAATTTATTTTGAGATGGATGTGATTAAGCTTGAAATGTGAAGTAGGTCCTTGCATCATATCAAGCGACCAGGCTCTGCCATGGTCTTCTCTGAGCTACATAATAGATTTTCTTTGGTGATTGACTTACTCCACTATCTTCTTGTTAAAATTCCTTCAACCTTGGTAATGATGGGAAATATTTATGATGAATGTGATTCATGGAACTTGGGAAATAAATATGGAGGGATTATATTCACATGCACACTGATATCAATATCTTGAATGGGAAATCCAAGAGGATATTCTTCTGAAGTAGTCATCATCTCCATCCATTTCTTCTACCTTTCTCTACCACCTCTTCTTCTTCTACCTGCAAAATTAGATGGTGATGTGACTCTTATTGCACCACGTGATCAACCGTGGTGTGGGAAAAATATTTTTAATAATAATTTTTTTGAATAAGAATGCTAATGCAATGCAATTTTTCTTATTTTTTGAAATGAAATGTGCCCAATGCAAAATATTTTTTTGTTTTGCATAAAGTAAAATAAATGAATCAAATAGGGAAGAAAACAATGCAGATACCTTGACACCTCCCCGACAACGACACCAAAAAGTGACGAGCCTTAGTATTGCCATAACAATAATGTTGCAACTCTTAAGGTTACCAACTTTAACTATCGACCCGAGGGTTTGTACGAATCCCTTAAGAGGTATCGACACTATATGTCTGACATACAATGTGTAATTTTTTTGATTTGAAGGTAATGGATGCATGCACATGAAATCAAAGCCTCAACTAATTGTAGAAATGGGAAGTGTTGCTTTGAAAATAAGTTAATCCTAGGTAAGAACAACAATTTGTAATCTAGAAATCTTAAGAGCATGAATTCAAATAAATAGGGCCTAATATACTTTGTAAAAATGCATTTATTTAGTGTTTTCATTCCTCCTCCATCATGGATTTAGATCTTAGGTCGTGATTCAAGCCTAAGAGACAAAAACCAAGCTTTGGAGAGAAACTACGCCAAGTTTACACGTGCTATAAGAGTGCTGCGGCAGTTTTGTTTTGGAGATAACTCTTTCCACCGAATGATTAAGTGAAATAAAATAAAAATGGGATGAGAAATTTTTTGCTGGGTAATTAGCACTGCCTTATGTCTCCATTCCAAGTGGACTCACTCCAAAAACCCTTGTTCATGTGCTAAAAAATAACGAATATTACTACTCTAAAAAGCTGGAAAATTCAAGAACTAGTGAGGTAGTTAACCCATAAAATGCCTAACCTAATAAAGTGAAAATCCGATGGGGTAAATTTTTTTATTAACTTGAATGTTTTTATGACCTCATCCAAGTGGAATCAACCCAAATTAATCTCATTAACCCATTCTAAAAAATGACAAAAAAATTACTACTATTTCGCTACAAGGCATTTCCGCGAGAAATCCTATATTTGTGAACTAGTAACCAAATCCAAGTAGCTAAATGATGAACATGACCTTCCAAAGTTATTATAAGGATGAATAATGCTCGTGAATATGTAAATAACCTTTAGAAAATAACTCACTTCAATCATTTAACTCAATCCTCACAAAAATCAAATCATCGATACGAAATACAAAAATAGGCAAAACAATAATAAGAGATGCATGCAAATAAGAAGGGAAAATAACATAAGTCAATTGTGCGAAGAGGGCTCCTAAGGCTCCCTGGGATGTCCAAGACCAAGGACACTCGAAGTCCTATGGAAAAAACCAAAGCCTTAGAAGCTAAAAATGGCACCAATATTCATATTATTTTAATCAATCCAAGTACACCCACATTGCAAGAAAGACAAATGGAGCTACCAAACAACAAGTTTTCTCCACAAGAAGACTAAAAAATACATGCCTCTGGAGGCTAATTCGAATTCATAATTATAAAAAATGGACGAGGTCATCTCTCCTTGAAAGGGAGGAATATTTCCCCTCCAAAACTCCCTCAAACGATCGCACGGGTTACCAACACTAGGAGTTTGCATTAAATGACAAGGAAACATATTCGTAGATTTTCTCGATCATCGAAGTTCTAGAATCTCTCGATAATTTCATGATATTTTGTTCATTTATTCTCCAATCTTGATCGTGTTGTAGTAGAGAGAAGGTCCCTAAATTATGTTTCTTCTCCAAATCTTCATAATCTGCCCAATATTCTCACAATATCCTTCAAAAATAGCCAATATTAGGCACACATATGCAATTATATCTAAACCTTCCTAAGAACATATTAAAGCTTTAAAAAACATACACTAAGTGTAGAAGGAGAGAATTAATATAGCCTCCTATAGAGCCTAATAACAGGTTAAATAATTACGCTGCAGGTTGAGCCTTACAGACCACAATCCATCGACCTTCTCTTGATTTTCAAACAACAACTCATATGTTTCAGCGGTGTTCCCTATGCGACATAACGCATCGAGTGCTACATAACTGCTTCATTTCACCGATATATTATAACACTTTGGATTCGTCCATTCTATTCGTCATTTCTTCTCGTGTGTAGTATAACACATTCGATGTTTCGTTCTGTAATATCACCGTTAAATTAGCATGGTGGCTTTATTCTCATAAATTGCACCATCTTTAATCTCAAAATTACTTTCCAGTGATGGTGCAAAACAATTAAAATCCAAGTGTGTTTATTCGGATAAACACCCAAGCGTTACGCAGCTGGTACGTAAAATTATTTGATTTATTTATAAAATATATCTAATATTGGCTTGTGTATTGAATGGTATAGGTTGTATATTGATACAAAATGTCTCAAGAGGTCTCAAGAAACAAAAACATTGATTGACACGATGACGAGCACATCAAAAAAATCAGAGAAGACAAGTTCTTTGTAAATTCCTTTACAAAATTAATATGCTTTGAAACTATATGTAAGTTTAACTAATATGTATTAGTTGGTATGTATCATGCAGAGCCAAAAACATGAAGAAAGGTCGATAAGATTATTTTTAATTTTAAGTGTAGAAGAGTGCAAAAGCATGATAGAAAAAATTGCGAGAATGATCGAGTAAGGCGAATGAAAAATGCTATTCGATATGAGTAAATAATATACTTAATAATGTTAGGAGTAACATGTTTCCACAATATATTAATTCATATGTGCTTTAAAGTTCTATAGAGATTAACAACGATTAGGAAAAGATCAATTTCCATCTCAGCAGAGAAAAATTATGGAACATGCAAATGACGAAGAATTTGGTCCTTGGCTCATATGGAGTGGTGTTGGAGGTTAACGAAAGTTTACGAAATATGAGGGATTTAAAGTGGGAACGAATGTATAGAAGGGCTTTTCCACTTTGCAAGGTCACAAAAATCAATGCCTTGATTCTAAGAATGAAATTATATCTCAATTACGGAAGCATTTTCCACGAAAGCAATCGAGTCAATGAGACATGTGAGAATTGCAATAGAAAAAGCATACAACAACATAATCACTGGCCCAGAAAAAAGTGCATCTTTCCTAATTATATAGAATGATTTTCTAGAATTATATGTATATATTACTACAAACCATTAATTTATTAATATAATATATATTTAGTTTTCCATATAAGTCATTATAAAAATAGATTATTACTTTTTTAGGGAAGATTATGAAAATTCGAAAATGATCAACGCGCTCATATCACGAAACACGTCAGTAGGAGGTGTCCCATGTATAATGAGATGGTAACAGAAAGAAATGACCATAAATTCATCACAAAGAGGAGCTACGATAACAACAACGTGCTTCAAATGTATGTAATCATGATTGAATTCATACATGTAAAATAATTTAGCATTAAATATTAATTTTCAAATATTTTCTCAGAAAATAAAACAAGAGTAGGAACTCATTGAGCATATAAAACATGAGGACACAAGGAAGAAGAAAATGGTTGATTTAAAAGTTTGTGAGTAATTATTAATATTTCCTTATAACAACAGCTGTTTCATTTTGTATATTCTAAGTTGTTGTACAACAACCATCCTTGGATGTCTTCAATTAGGTGCTAACATACAAAGAAGAGCCATTGGGAAGAATTGGCCAGAGCAATGGGTTAAAGGACGATTGTGAGTATATGTTAGCATTATAAAAAATTAATTGTGAGGTTTGTAAGTATCTAGGTTTTTTTACTTCTACGAGTTTATAATTAATTTGAACAAAAAAACCCTCAAGTATTAAATATACGATTTATCATGGGGTATAAAACGTAGCACGAAATATAGTATGGATCTACACCAATAGAAGAGTTGTTTAAAGAAGACATGAGATTTGGTTTTGAAATAATGTGTATAATTCACTAGTCACTTACATGCTGAGCACATTTTTTATTTATTTACATTGATGTATATTATTTATTTCAATTTCTTTATTATTCTCACCAATGTAGATACACTCGTTACACTTTATTTTTAGGTTTGCGGATGGAACAAGATAAAGAGAGAGGAAAATAATCGAAGCAATCAATAAAAAAGTCTTCCAAATAACCCACATAGAAGAAGCTAGAAGAGGTCAAGACAACGGTACCTAATGAAGAACGATGATCTCATTTAGATATCAATGCAACCTGGTGCCTATTTTTTGAAATAATCGTCACGCTGAAAATTAGACATTTTGTTTAATGTACGCACTGGATATAGTAGTCCCAATTGATAAGACATCGGTGCTTACGCAACAATCCCAATTTGTATGACAAAGAGCCTCTTATTTATATATAATAAAATACATTTTAACTTCTATTGTGTTATCCAATCTCGCTGTGAAAATGTTTCAAAAAATGATTAAATGTATGGATGATTAAATATTATATTAATGAAGAGATGAAAAATATCATAATATAACAAAGAAATTGTAACACCCTCCTCCCACACATCTACCCAGAGTAATCGACCAAATGGGGTGTAAACATGTGATGCGAAGGCCAGCACAGACGTGAGATACGACTCTTTAGGTGACCTCGCAAGGAAGTGGAATTGATAGAAACACATCACAAAGACCTCAGTACAACCAAAACGACACCCCTGGAGGCAACCCAAACATTCAGACCTCTCTACCCTCTTCGGGTCAAGCATTGAAAGAAATTTGACCCTCTTTGAGCCAGAGACCACAAGCATAAGGTCAAGCATTCCTCACGTCACAGGTGGCTATGTCCCCAAGCACACACCGCATGCCCGTGGCTAGGCCCCCAAATGCCGCGCTATTTTCGTAACTCCCGGATTTGAGAAACCTAGGCCGAGAGCACTCACTACCCAAAAATTCATGAAAACTTACGAGGCTGATAAATAACATTAGAGAAATTATATGGAATCAATCACGTCAAAAAGAAATCATTCGTACCCCTCCGATCCATCATAGGAATTTTTTCCAAACATGTGCTGCAAACATTAAACTTACATGTGTACACGAAGTTTAAGCGTAGGGTCTCATAATTATCGGAGAATAGCTAAGAATCATTGCTCCCTTTACATCATTAGAAATGCAATAAAATATATTTGACCATAGATACATTGTGAATCTCATCGAATACGAGTAAAAACATGGATAGAGCCGTACATCATCCACTGATAAAATACATGCTGGTAACCAACATAATAACAACGTAAATGCAATGGATACAACAACAATAGAATCCACATAGAAACCAATACCACGTTGAATACCAAATAGAAAAGGAATGAGCTCGTCAGTAACCGAATATAAAAACCAACCGCAGATGGGACTTTCACATTCACTCAGACCATTGAGATTAGGCCCAGCCAAATCTCTTCACGACCAATCACCCCCTGATGCCATATTCCAAGCATGAATGTGGGACTCAGGCTGAAAGAACCAACCACTCGGAATCCTAAGGCCAACCACCTCCACCCTCATTACTAGCAAATGAGGCCACTGGTAGTCTCGTCCCTGATCACCAGGCCAACACGATAAACATGTCATAGCGGGATTTACTGTGATATACACACGACCACTAAGCCAACACAAGCATGGATATCACCGCAGTTATGCTCACCCAAATTGTGAGCACTGTCTCGTCTCCTGGTCTCTTAGGGCTTTACTCGAGCCCACAGTCCGGAATCGGTGGGTCACTGGGCCCTAAACCGAGACACCACCCTCTGGGTTTTTCTACCGCCTGTCCTGCCGTCATTCACGGGGAAAGGGATTCCTAGGCCTAATTAAGGGAAAAACACCTCTCGATATTTACCACAATCCAATCTGGATCACTGGTCCCCAAAGCGAGAGCAACATCTCTCGGGATTTATCGCAATCCAAAGCTCCGGATCATTAGGCCCTAAAGCCGAGCCCAACACATAAAGCTCGGTTTTGTGTCATAATAATGATAATCTGCGAGATCCACCTCATTCAAAGTACCTTCAAATCCATTTGGTAATCCAACTAAACCAATACATGATAACTCCACCAAACACCAAGTGCTATCTAAAAAATGGCAAGGCTAGGGCTACAAACACCGTCGTCACATATCTAGAAAAAATCCATGCCAAGACTGAAAAGAACCACATGAAATACATGCATGCTAAATCTAGCGAGGAAAACACACATGCAAATCTATACCTACCACGAATCCCGCCTTTGTGGGCTGCGTGATTCATGCTCCTCCTTGCTTGCTTCCTCCTTCATCTTGGTTATTTTCTTCCTTTCTTTCTCCAATGCCAGAGGTTCTCTAGAGAAAAATCTAAGTGTACGAAAGAGAACGAGAGAGAGAGAGAGAGAAATAGAGGGAGAGCACAAGTGCAGAGCAAAATCATGAGCCGGAGAAGCTTGCCCGAGCTAATCCTCAAAAGCATTTTTATTAATGAGGCCTCTATTTTCTTCATTTTCCATTATTTTCCTTCATTTTCCTCCTCACATGCAACCTATGACCCTTTCACCTTCCTTTCTCTCCTAATTCCCATTATTCTCATATAAATAAATGCTAATTAATGCCTCATGCCTTTCCAAAACCTTTAGCATTGCCTTTTTCCAATTTACTTTAGCCATGATAATCGAAAATGAACGCCTACCAGGATGTTTTTCCAAACATTCAACTTGGACAAATGTCCATCCAACTAGTGGTTATTATATTTAACTTTATTACATGGAAATTTAGCGCTGTTACAAAACCCTCTTTGGGGACATCATACCTGGTGTTCAACCACACATACACCTCACCGAAAATCACTAAAAAGAAATCCTACCGCCCATGGAGCTTTATAACTTAGCTCGTTTCATTATTTACAATGAATAACTTGCTCCAAAAGAAAAAAATCATCATGAAAAACATACTCTGTATCAGAGCTTTATAACACATCTCACTATGGTATTTACAATAGTATACACATATACCCATATACACATTTTATCAACCAAAAAATAAAAGGATACGATGCCTATATCAAAGCAACAAGGTAATCCGCGTAGGCTCACACCCTCCACCTCACAAAGTAAGCACTAGGATTCACTTCTCTTCCCGTGAAGTCCAGGAATCCACGCACAGGTAAATCTTTTCATCGATGTTCAACGCTACAATCCCACACTCACCGCACCCTCGCCGAACAATCCACGACTCATTGTTCAAGGGTACTACTCCCAATTCGCAGCTAATTCCATTTAGAAATGCTACGACCAAAAAAATCTATCCACGACCTCTTCCTTCTCCGCTACACATAGTCCCTCGGAAATCCAGACATCTCCTCCATGCACTCACTCACCTTCCAAGTTCCTCGCACATCCCCTATCTCGGGTGCATCCATCCCTCGCAAGGCTTCCTCACATCGAGAAGATATAAAAACCCAGGGCATCTACTTGCCTCAAAATCCATCATACTACCGGTCATAGAATGCTTCATGGAAATCAATGGACATTATTGGGTACCAGGTGGCCACAATGGCCTTGCTCCTAAAGTGATTTACCAACATATTTTTGCATGGTCCAATTCCTTTTTCGATGCTACTAATTTCTCGCAGTCACTCCAATCACCCAAACGGACATTTGCCGTGCTTCTTGTACCAAAGCGCATACTCCATTAGATTCCAGAGTCAGATTGAAATAACTTCCAAATCAAACCCCACTGGTGGCCCGTCAATGAAGTACAATCGCACTTATGTTTAGCTACTGTCACAATGACAAGTCAAACTAGTTGTTTGATTGAGTCATCGTGTATAAACATATGCATATGGCTAACCTAAAACACAAATCGCTCATGAGTTGCATGAAATCACTCGCAAATCATAGTAATCACTAAATCACATATAACCATCATAAGTCAAAATCGAAGATCACATGCACTAATAAATTCAAAATAAAATACTACGACGCCTATCCTTCTTATTGGTCCTTATCATTTCTGCCTTTGTTCTTTCTCGCAAACACACCGCATCGGTGCCACACGAAAAACACTCGATGTATTTTCTTAAACCACATACACATACATCCACACAAGGCGTACAACACCATTACACATTACATACACCAACAACCACGACATACAAGCACATACACCTACAACCAATGTATAATACAACACAATACATACACATGCACCCGAAAATACAACACATACACCTACACCGCATGTACAATACAACACAATATGTATACCTACAATCGGCATGCAACACATACACCTACACACTACGTGTACAATACAACACAACACATACACTAACATCTAGTGTACAACACAACACAATACATATACATATACAAAGGACGTATCAACGACTACACATGTCATGATACCACGACTACATAATGCACGCACATAGTACCACATGCCCTCAACTCAACATTTACAACATGCATACAATACCACATGTATACCAGGTATCATATGCACAACATGTACAAAACACCACCCACACAACGTGTGCACAACATGCGATGTACACAACACCACCTCCGTACAATGTGTACACGACTCTAAATGTACACCACACCACACCTATACAATGTGTACACAGTGCGCGATGTACAAAACACCACGGGCACGTACATGTACACGACATCACATGTACACAACGCCACATGCACGACATGTACACGTCACCACCTGTACACACAACACCACGTGTACAACCATGTGCACACACTTTACCACATGTAAAATCATGCACACAACACCATATGTACATAGGCACAATATGTACACACCCAGCCATATGTACATCACACACACAACAACATGTGTACCTAGTACACATTTAACATGTACATAGAACACATACGTACACAACACCACATATCCAACATGCACACAACACCGCATATCCAACATGAACACAAGTAGGATATGTACACAGTCCCATATCCAACATGAACATAACACCATCTATACCTAGCATCTCATACAAGCAATACACACATACATCACCATATATACAACATGCGTACAACGTCATATGTACACAATACTTACATATGCTACATCTACACATCACCATAGGTACAAAAACTTAATATACAACATGCACAACATATACACAACAATAATACCACACATACTATAGACTCACACATCGACATAAGCAACCTTGATTCTAGTGTCTTTGCAATATCCATACTTATCCTAGAGGTCATAGATCACACAAAATTTCACTACGATGTACCCAGTAGCATGCCTACCCATAACATAAACATAGGCATAGTACAAAGCATATTATATCAGCTCATGTCCACATGATAATCGGCCTCATAGATATGTCAGAGATGCTATTCCCACTCTGATTCCTCATAAGACCAATAACCTCTTCATGCTCATTCACACGCGCAAAAATCATTCCTCCACACGAATGATTCTTGAAAACACCGTCATATAGAGAACGTAGATACATACATACATATAAGTACATAGTCATTTATCATAAAATGATCATGATCTTGTTATACAACGACATACATACACATATATATGTACATAAAAAAATTAGCATTAAACAATCATGATCCATGAAGACTCCGCTGAGACATGACATACATATATACTTACATGTATACATATATAAACATCAACATAATCATGATCAAAACACTATTTCTAGATATCATAAGGTCTAGGTCACAGAGAACTTCCTTTATTCATGCACAACATGCACAATGTTTTCCCCAACATAGCCAAGGCATCCGACGCCCTCAAATATATCACTCTACCCTTTTGATTACCATTCTCATTTTCATCGCCATGGTCCATTTACCATAATGGACCCAACTAGTCCAACCTACTGTCATAATATTAACCATGCAACTAAGCTTCATCTATATCTTACCTTACCTATTGGGTACCACACAAATCTCCCCGAGTCTATTAATTTCCCCCTCTTTCTCACCACCTCAGTGAAGACTCTCAAAAACATAAAAGGCAAGAACAAGAGAAAACAAGAAAAATACTCATGAAAACCAAGGCACTATGACATCAAAGAATAAAGTGGCATGATCACACACTAGATGTAATCAAGACTGCAAATCAAGCACAAACAAATAAAAAATAGATAAAAGCATAATATTTAGAGCAAGTCAAACACCAAGACTTAATCCCCATGATTCCCAATGCTTTCCAAGGGAAAGCTCAAACCGAGCTTTTTCAAGATTTCATATAAATTTTTGCCATACAATCCCCCGCATCATATTGCTACAAACACATAATCACAAGTACATAAATAAACATAAAAACATGATAGTTACTTACCTTGTTGTACAGCACACCGAATCGTGAAACAACATGCATGTCAACCATATTTACCAAACATCAAACAACATATCTATCCCTTCAAATCAACTTTACCAATATCAACCACCATTTCATAATCAACAATCAATTCACATTCATCGGTCATAATACATAATGCATGATCACTTACTTACACTCAAGTATATATTGACTATTTAAGTACACATACACACAACCATCTTAAAACAAGATCATTCCTTCATGCAATCTTACATACACATACTCATATCATGCACTTAATCAAACATTCAAACAAATTGCAAACATACCATGTAGCCAAATACACAAATTTACGACATAATCAAACATTCAAGCACCGAGAAGTATGACATAAGCAAACTCATACCTTAATGTATCCTATAGGAGAAGCTATATTGTTTGCAAAATCAATCAATATTAGCACGACATGAGTTCACAATACATCACCAAACAAATAATATCATGATATCCATAACAATAACCAACTAACATATTCACATCATAAGCTCATAACAATGTCATTCATGCATAACAATCATAGATGCATAATAGTCAACCTAGGTTAGTAAGGAGGACATAATATCGCTAAATAATTCTACTCATACATGAATGTCATAACCCTATCTAGCTACATAGGTTAAACTTAACTAAAGACATTACATATAACATCAATATATTAATGCTATAACCCTAATCATCAATTTAACTAACATATAACAACAATAATTCAACATAAATGATGCTCATCAACAACATATAACATAACCATCAAGTTAATACCATGCTTGACTAACCAACTCATGTGCATATGATCACACTAGTCAACTAACATATATCATAACATCAATATAATGAGAGGCAAGACACACATAACCGTAATGCATATGACTACACTGATCAACTAAAATTTATCACATATGTAACCATAATAATAGAATGACAAACATATAAGTAACCCTAATGCTTACAACAACCATGAATCACATACCTCCATGCCAAATACACAAACTTGTATGACAATATGATCTTACCCCAAAGTCCATTGTTGCTATGTCACTTTAATGATCTAAGACCAAGCCTATCTCACCAACGCATTAGCATCATAACATAGTAATATCATCATGATGACCTAATTGCATACAATGGCCTTATGCACAAAAATTCATTCAAACAATGCAAACTTGACCATATGGACCCACTTGACATGTATAACCAATCATGAATCCATCAATGCCCGTTCAACAACATGACATCTCACAAGCAAGCATACACAGTATAGCATCAAGCATGAACAATATGTAACCCTAGCACAAGTAAGAAATGCATGTATATTACTGCATTTAAAGTGTGCACGAAAAATACATAAGAAATAACCACACATAACCAATCATACACTCATGACAACATGTTGACAACTCTACCCTCAACACTTGGTGACAAAACCTGCACCATGCACAACACAACATGGATGCAACAAGCACATACACCATAGGTATGAGAAAAACACATATAAAAATCAACAGAAAACCCCATCAACCTACCTCCCATCCGAAATTGCTGGTTAAACCCATACTCGATACTACCGCACTGTATCGTATATCATGACAAAGAGAACAAAAACCAAACACCACCCAAGGAGAGTGCAACCATGCTTCTGATACCACTGTAGTATCAAATATCACACAGAGAACATAAACCAAAGACCACTCAGAGAGATAAAACTCATATGATACCACTATGCTATCATATATCACACAAATAGAACAGGTAATCAAACACCATGCATGTAGAAAAAAAAAAATATAATTATATATCAATAATTTTCTTCCATGTATCTGTTCATAACCACCAACTAGGTAAAATTTGAACAGAGAAATACCAGAATGGATTCAACCTAGGGACTCAGAGAAGGAAGCAAGAATTTATAAACACATCATAAAAGACTCAGAATATCATGTTAATCTCAAGAGGTAAATTCTACCCTAAGCTTTCATTTTAATGTTGTTCAATAATTTGAATCTTTGTCATAGGTGAATATTTTATGTTTTCACACACATTAACTTTGTACAACATTTATGTCGTTACTAGACTCTAATGCCTATCATGCCTCCACCCATCGTATACCAAATTTTTAGTCTGTATTCTGTCAATGCTGAACTTCATGAAATTTAGGAATATAAAGAATATTAGAACAATGATATGGTGTAAACTACATCAATGTCCATTTAGACTCTCTATATGACAAGAGTTGTTTTTTCAGAAGACACAAAAATGTATTGAACTGGTGCAGAGTAAACAACAATTAAATAAGAATTGCACATTCAAAGAATGTTAAAGAAGAATTTTCTTGTTAATTATTGATACACATAATATATCAACACAGTATCAAATTGTTTTAATAATACTAAAAATAAGATGATCATGAAAATGTATTTTCTATCCACTATACCAGTGATAAAACTTTTCATATCACAATAAAATTTCCACTTAATTTTTTAATTCCACTAACATGGAAAATTAATGAATAGTAGCTGAAAGTCCTAAAAGACTACTTTTCCTACTATTTATTATCATTGTATAGTTTATATCATTTAATTAAGATGCATCAGAAAGTTAATATCATCAGGCTATCATAAACCACCATGTTTGTAAGGTATTTTAGGTTTTTTCAAGGTTACCATTAGGTCATTAGGGTTTCCAAGGTCCAATAAAATTTCATCTCCAATCGCATAAGACTAAGAAGTAAAGGAGATCAAATAACATATCTTCACCATGTCAAGATGATTAGGAAGAGAAATGTTTATTTCATCATGTCATTTTGATTTTCAAAATGTAATTTTTAATTTTCGATATGCAATTTTCGTCATCAAAAATGTACGTATCATGATTCCCAAGTCACTAACTCAAAGGTTCCAAAGATAAACCACCAAAAAGTAGAATCCAAAGAGTTCTCAAAGTCATCAAAGATCAAATTGTCAAAGGAAAGAGTGAAGTAAAGGGTAAAGTTTCAAAAGGTTAAGTGAATAATAAAGGGTTGTGCGGCCTCAGTCCCAAATCATTAATTTCATGAAGTATAAATACCACCTAGACATCCTATCCAAACTCATTTGCACATCCAAAATGAGTTTGCACTCTCTTAGCCCAAAAATTCAAATTGCATAGTTAGAGTACAAATTTTTCTGCGCCGGCGCTTAGGAAGCTGGTGCCGCACGTAGCCAAAAACGCCGTGCTTAGAGTGTTTGGCATTGCCTTTACTTTAGGCATTGCTACTTCCGGGCAAGGCGCCGTGCTTTTTCCAAGTGCACTCGCGCTTTTTCCCGTTGAGCACTAGAAGGATCAAAAAACAACTCAAATCTCTCTCAAAATTTCAGCAAACACTTATTTGCTCCTTTTATCAACTAAGTAACACACAATATTCACCACCTTGCTTTCCTAAATGTCATTTTATGGTGTTTTTTACGAAGGAGAAAAATTAACTAAGTGTCTATTGGAAACCCTAAGATCACTCCCCTCACTCTCAATTTACTACCCATAAACCCCACAAGACCTTCCTACGTCACTATTCAACCCATCCCTACCCCTACACTACTCTTTCCTAATCCCTAAACCCCTTCCCCATAAACCCTAAGTCCAAGGCCACTAAAATTCCTAGAAACCACTACCCGAAACTTGTAATCCAATTATCATTTTCAACTCCCTAATTATCTTCACCTTAGTCACCCCCCAGAAGTTCCCCAACCCCTTCCCTCATATCCCTAAATTTTCATACCCTAATCCCTACTCCCTAGACCTATCCCTATTCCCATTTCTTCCCTAGGGTTTCTGGGGACAAGACACCATGAAGAAGACATATACTATATGGAAGAGGATGAAGATATGAAAGAGGAGGAAGATAGATTGGAGGAGGAGGACATACGCGAGAAGGCCACACAAAGGAGGGAGAACTTAAGACCGGAGCCCAACACTATAGAACTCGATAGCCTCACCAATGAAAATTTCATGCTTTTAGTATGTTGGTTGCCTAGAGTTTTGGAAACATGATCAAAGGGGGATAAAATCAATTCTATTTTGAGCAGACCCTACCTAAACTAAAGAAAAATCCAATAACCCTAGCAGTGTGACTTTCATTACAGTTGTCTACATCCATCACGGCTATACCATAGGGATTCCAAACATGGGTGAGAGGTGGTTCAAATAGCTGGGGCCATTTGGAGGATCGATAATATGAGCCATTCATCAAACGAAGGCACATAAATGAGAGGAAGAGGGCATTTCCTTTCAACTAGCTTCTGTGTTGTATGCCCCCATGATGAAGATCATCATAGTATTTCTGTGAAGGGAGGTTCTCTATACTTTACACTTATCACATTGGCCAGATCGCTTCATGCATTTCACAAGAGTTAAATTGCTCAATATCCCATACTATATTTTTAGGAGCATAGAAAAAATGCACATATCAGGCAAAAGAGAGAGTTTGGACTCGCAGATGAATAGTATTTTCCACTACCTTGATCAAAAATCATTGTCCTCCATCAACTTAACCAAGGAAAATTTCATTGGACACATTCATAGAAAATAACATCTTCACTCATAAGTTCCACATGTGATGAAGATGTGCCTTCTTCATCTCACCCTACTACATCTATGCCTCCATATTAGCCCATGTCTACCATTTCTCTCATCACATCATTCCACTCACCTACTCCATCACTATCACCACCTTCATCACCACTAAGAGCAAGGATGAGTCACCTAGCAGAAGTTGAGGTCAACAAGCCTAAAGAGTTTGAAATGAGCACAGTGGAAAGACATACCAGAGAGTCAGAAAACCACTTTACAATTTTTTTTGGGTTAGAGAGGCAATCAAAAGGGAAAAAACACTCAAAAAATGACCTTTGCCCTGCTTTTGGAGGTTGGCACCGCGCTTTTGACTCCGCCTTGCGAGAATGAAGTTTTTAAGGGTCAAACCTCGACAATTTTGGAATTAAGTATGATATAGAACGTATACAAGACAATATTTCCAATGAGCTATCCCGAGCTCAATTTGACACCTCGCAACCCCTCAAAAATGGAGTGAAGTTGGCACTAGCTTTTGACAATTGGGCCACGCGCTTTTGACAAATTTTCCAAGTTTGTCGATATTTTTCAATTTTCTCAGCTTTTTCCAGCTTGACTATGGTCAATGTGATTTTACCAATGTAAATCATGAATTTAAAATTAATTATGATGTGGTTGACTTACCTAGGGGTAGATACATTAGGTGAAAAGTTTGATGACATGTAATGAATCAATTTAGTAAAAAGTGAGGGATGAGCCGCCTTGACCTCCCTACACTTATATTCAGCCTAGCTTTTTGTAGGAACACCTCCTCAACTTAGAATTCGACCCTTGAGGTTGGGAGAGGTTGTTTCGAGGTCTATATCATGTATTGTTTGACTCATTTCACAAAGTTTGATGTTGATGTACTGACTGTAAAGACTCTAGTGTAATCAATATTTGAAGGAAATTAAATGAAAAGGTTGCAACTATTTTGGGATACTCATGATGGAAATTTAGTATTGTTATTTTATGCATCATTATGTATGAATGCTTTGTTTCATGATCCATTTCATTTCTATTTTGTTTTTGTTGATACATAGAATACATCTCTTCATGCTCGTTTTGGGAAAATCTTCATAGTTTGTTCATTTTCTTCAGCTTTAAAAGAATTCAGCTCTCTGTTTTTTATAGCACCTCACCTAATTAACCATCCTACTCAATAAACCTCAAAGTGTTAGAATTCCTACCTATGTTTCCCCATTGAATCTCTTCAACCCTAATCGTATTTGACTTGACCTAGCCTCTTTGACCTAATTCACCCATCCAAGAACTCAAATTAAAACAAAAACTTGTACTCATACCTAGCCTAAAACCCTAATTCATCCAACCCTTCGTCGATTTTGGAGAGATCCCTCCTATTTGCAGGGCTAGCTACCAAGATAAAATATTGGTCCATGGTTACCTCCGTTTGACTCTTTCTCAACCTTAGAGATCCTATGAGTGATAACATACTAGAGCCATTGTCGGGAGGCGAAAAGACAAATATCCATGGGAAAGAACGACAAAGACCAGATCTAATTCTGTTGATGGTGAACAAATCTATTAGGCACAAGAAGGCTATGCATCATCTGACTGTGACTCTAGTGTCAAAAAATCCCAAGGTTCAGAATTTTTTACGACGACTCCACATTTTAAGAACCAATAGCTTGAAGATATTCTTGGTGAAATCATCATGCCATTGGCGGATTCGATTAATCAAGGTATGCTCCTATGAATCGAGCTCATATTCTCGGTTTTCCGAACCATATCCCTTGTATAGATTGGCAATTAGGAATCACAAAGTTTAAGTCAGACAATGAAGATGCTAGTTTGCATTTGGTCACCTCATTTTCATATTCGTCGACTAAAGATTGAGTTTCTCAAGATTGTCTAGAAGAAGATGTTTATGGCTACCTTGGAGGTAAAGTGAGATCATGGTATGACATTATACCATCTCGCTAGTTTATATTCTCTAAAGAACTTTCATTCGCTTTTATTTCAAAGCTATCAAAGCTCTAATTTTCCTTGTCGATGATTGATAGTTGTTGTGAGATCTCCGATAATTTCATTGAGTTTCTTGAAAACGTATGGGGATGAAGAGTGTCTAGATGATGAGATCATAGAAGTTCCATAATATGATTTTTCCTCCCAACAAGAATTATTTTTTCCTACTTCTTGGATGAAAACGACCAGGGCATAGAAAGAGAAATGCTTATTCGATCTTGAAAATGAGAATCATCAAGCCAATTTTAATTCACTATGAACGGAAGCCCTCCGTCCGAAGATGAAAGTGATTAGCTCCCCGAATAGGCATATTACAACCCAAGCTAATGCAGGTTTGAAATGTTCACATAGTCAAGAATGCGTTAGTGAAACTTCTTCCATCATTAAAAATGAAATTCGGGAAGTAATGACTTACTACTATGAGATTGATGAAACTATAGAGGAAGTTGTTGAGAGTAAGCCAATTTGTGATGATGATTTCCGCAAAGAGATCACTTAACAAAGACTATTGGTTCATGAAGAGGATAAGGCTGTCATGTTTAACAATATTGAAGACTATTTTCTGGTCAAAAGATCATTTAGAATATGAATGGAAGGAGAATGAGCGAGTTTGTGAGAGACAACATGCCAAAGATAGAATTAGAGTTTCCCATGCTTGAGAATTTACAAATATTGAGACAACAGTAAGTCATACTTCCCCCTATGCTCTCCTATAGATCAACAACCAAGTGTTCTTTCAGATTAGAATGAAGGGTGTGCTTATGTTTTGGCTGATCTCAAGACAAGGTAAAAATATCAAAATTTTTGAAGATCCTCATCGATTTGCTGTTAAGGTGGAACATGTATTTTCTTGTTTTCATGGACCCTCAAGCACATGTTTAGTATACACTTGGAGTGGCCTAGTTTTTTTTTTATGCTTTCGAGGAAAATGAGATTAGAATTTCAGTAAGTAGCCATCTCAATGATTGGTTGGCTAATCGGGAAGGATCAATTCACATGATCAGCATATATGTCTTCTAAGGCAAAGCATTGTCACTAAGATTTGAAGCCCTCAAGTCCCTGATATACTCGCCATCAATAAGTTTAGTAAGTTTTATTTATTTATTTATTTCAGTTAGTATTGAGTCAATTTTCAGTCAATTTTGAAATACCTCTATTTCATCCGAGTTATCGTCACCATATTTATTAGTTTGAGTTTTACCGTATTGGCTCAATGGATAAGGCTTTCCTGGTCTATGTACTTTGACACCTCTTTCGCAGCTACCATCCCCAATAAGGCCAATGTTAGTGTCGCATTCACACCCTTCCATCGTTGATAGAAAATCCTCTTTTCATATCATTTTAGGTCCCACTAAATTTTTTTATCATTCCACTAGGCCATGCAAAAATTTATTACCCATGGTGTAGCTCTAGTCCAAAAACATCACTCTACCTTTACTATTTGATTACTTGTCATTATAGTTTCAAACCTGCCGACCGTACACCATCCATAAAGTTAATATCATCATGTCATCACATCGCTTATGTCATCATGAAGTCTAGTATTTCTGCTAATCCTTATAAGGTATTTAGGGTTTTTTAAAGGTCACTATTAGGTCATTAGGGTTTCCAAGGTCCAATAAAATTTCACCTCCACCGCATAAGACCAACAAGTAAAGGGTGATCAAATAAATACATCTTCTCACCATGTGAAGATGATTTGTAAAGAGAAATGCTTATTTCAACATGCAATTTGGTTTTCAGATGTAATTTTTAATTTTCAATATGTAATTTTATGTCATCAAATAAAATAAGTATCATGATTCTAAATTGCCAACTCAGTGTTCCAAAGATTCCAAACCATCATGTCAAATTCAAAGAGTTCTCAAAGTCATCAAAATATCAAATTGTCAAAGGAAAGAGTCAAGTAAAGGGTAAAAGTTTTAAAAGGTTAAGTGAATAATAAAGGAAGAAAGTGTGGGTCCCAAGGTCCAAATCATCAATTTCATGAAATATAAAGACCACTAAGACATCCCATTCAAACTCATTTGCACATCCAAAGGTCGAGTTTGCATCTCTCATAGCCCTAAAAATTCAAATCACAGTCGAGGTGAATTCTGGCGCTACGCTTAGGAAGTTGGCGCCGTGCGTATGTACAGGCACCGTGTTTAGAGACATTTACGCCGCCTTTACTTTAGGCGCTTGCGCTTAGAGCATTTGGCGCTGCCTTTTTTACCTCAGCGCCACTTTTGCCCAAGAAGCCGCGTTTTGTCCGTTGAGCACTATAAGCATCAAAACAACTCAAATATCTCTCAAGCTTCTCGAAAAGGCTTGTTTTCTCCTTTATCAAATAAGTGACACAAAATATTCACCTCCTTGCTTTCCTAAATGTCATTTTTATGGTGTTTTTATTCAGAGAAAATTAACTAAGCGTCTAGTGGAAAACCCTAGTGTCACCTCACTCTCAATTTAATCGCCCTTACAAACCCTACAACACTTTCCACATCACTATTCAACCCATCACTACCCTCGCAATACCTTTTCCTAATCCCTAAACCCATTCCACATAAAAACCTAAGTCCTAGGCCTATAAAATTCCTAGGCAACCACTACCCCAAACTTGTATCCAATTATCATTTTCAACTCCCTAAGTATCTTGACCTCTTATCACCCCCCAAAGTTCCCTCTTTGGTCCCCCTTCCTCATCTCCCTAAATTTTCCTACCCTTAATCCATACTTAGACCTATCCCCATTCCCATTCAGGGTTTCTAAACCTTGACACCATGGAAGAAGACAAAGACTATATGGAAGAGGAGGAAGATAGGAAAGAGGGGAGGAAGACAAATTGAAGGAGGAGGACAAGACAACAAAGAAGGCCACACAAAGGAGGGATAATCCTAAGGTCAAGCCCACCAACACTAGAGAACTGATAGCCTCAACAATGATAGTTTCATGCTTTCGCATGTTGGTTGCCTTGAGTTTTGTAACATGATTTGAAAGGGTACAACATCACACTGCTTTTGAGCAAAATCTTCATTGTAAACATCAAAGACAATCAAGTAACCCTAGAAGGTGTGACTTTCACAAGGTTCACATTAATCATTGCTACCGCCATAGGATTCCAAACATGGTGAGAGGTGGTTCTAAATCCAACGATTTGGAGGATCAAGATTAAGGAGCCATTCATCAAACCAATGTGTACGTAAATGAGAGGAAGTAGGTCTTTCCTTCATATATCTTCTATTAGGTATGCTCATGATGAAGATCATCATGAAGTATTTATTTTGTGAAGGAGGCCTTCACACTTATCACATTAGACCACTCATGCACTTCACAAGGGTTAAATTTCTCAATATCCCATACTATATTTTCAAGAGCATAGACAAAATGGCATGCAATCGTGGAAAGAGAGAGTTTTGACCACAGATGAATAGTATTTTCCACCACTCCTTGATCAAAATCATTGTCCTCCACTGCCCAATCCGCCTGAATATTTCATATACATTCATAGTAAATGCCACTGCTCCACAAGTTCCACATGCTGAAGATGTGCCTAATCTCACCCTACTACATATATGCCTCCATCTCAACCTCCATATTAGCCCACAAGTGTCTACCATTTCACCCACAATTTCTACCCACTTCACCTAATCCATCACCATCACCACCATCATCGCCATTTTATGAGATGTGAGTCACCCAGCAGAGTTGAGGTCAATGCCTAAAGAGGTTGAAATGAGCACAATGAAAATACATATCGACAGGCATAAGCATGTGTTTGCCCCAAATATTGTGGGAGGGCCCGCCCTTCTTCACCAACAAAGGCGACATAAGGAAAACAAATATGGTAGAGGAAGATGTACATGAGGCAACCATTCATGATGAGGATAACCTCCATGAGACAGAGAAGTTTTGAATTTGTTGGATTTAGACGATGAGAAGATGATGAGGCCTCCAAAAATGATTATCGAGAAGAAATATGCCCTAACTGCGGAGTTTCGTACCAACTTAGAGAGATGTAATTTTGGCATTGTATACAGTGAGCAAGAAAATGAACAACTCAAGACCACAGGCCATCATGGAGATACAACTTCTCAAGGTAAAAAAGATAAGAAAAGGGAAAATGCCTTGCTCGATGAGGCCCACAGTGAAAGGTATGGGGAAACCAATGAAGCTTAAGAACAAGTGGAAAGAAAAAAACCTAGACTAAAAGGCCGAAAAGACTTAGAATTCAGAGAGGCAAAAGGAAGCCGAGCTAGCTAATTAACTCCATTTGAATGAACAAGCTTGCCATGATTTTCAATGAGCAGTCAGAAATGGCTTGATAGGGCCAAACTGCATTATTCAAAGTTCCCTCGGTGGGAAGGGAAAACAAGGAAAATTACATATTGAGAAAGAGGGCTACATCACTTCAAGAAAAACCAAATTGCAAGCCGAAAAGCTACAAAAGGTCAAATCAAGACTTGAAACCCTCTAACCAAGAAAATGAAGGGGAAAATTCTGATATTATTTCGAGGCATATCTCATGTAATTAGTACACCTCATCATCATCCCAAAGAAAATATTTCTGAATAAATTTGGGCAAATTTTGAAAATTTGGAATTTTTGAGTTTTTGGCAATTTGACATGGTTAAATCGAAAAGCGTTGAACGCCTAGGCAATCGCTTTTCCTAGGGACATCCAATGGAAAATGAAGCCACCATTGGATTCAAAAGGCCAAATACAAACTTCGTGAAATCCACTTTTACAATTTTTTTTTTGGGTCAAAGAGGGCAATCAAAAGGAAAAAAAAACACTGCCAAAAAATGACCTTTTTGCCCCCGTTTTGGAGGCTTCAAGGCCGCGCTTTTGACCAAAAAAAACATTGGGAGAATTAAGTTTTGGAGGGTCAAAATTAACCATTTTAGAAACTCGGGGTACATATTTGGAAACTAGACAGAAAATATTTACAATGAGCTATCCTAAGCTCAATTTTGACATCTCGCAACCTCCTCCAAAAATGGAGCTTCTAATGTGGCGCCGTGCTTTTGACAAATTCTTTCCGAGCTTGCCGATATTTCATAGTTTTTCTAGTTTGAACATGGTCAATGGGATTTTTACCAATGTAAATAATTAATGTAAAAAGTAATTATGATGTGGTTGACTTACCTAGGGGTAAACATTAGGTGAAAAGTTTTGATGACATGTAATGAATCAGCTTTGAAAAAAGTGAGGGATGAGTCAGCTTGACTCTCCCTACACCTAGGAATTCACTAGTTTTTGGGTGGAACATCTAATTAACTTAGAATTCCTACCCTTGAGGTTGGGAGAGGCTTTTGAGTTCATATCATGTAATTCTTTTACTCATTTCACAAAAGTTGATGTTGATGCATTGATCAAAGACTCTAGTGTAACTAATATTTGGCAAGAAATTAATGAAAATTTTATAAATTTATTTCTTTAGGATAATTGCCGTATGTAAAATTGAATTTTTATTCTTATGTCTCATTATGTATGAATGTTTTGTTTCATGATCAATTTCATTTCTATGATATGCTATTTTTCAAGTTGATAAACATAATACATCCTCATACCGTTTTGGGGAAATCTTGATAGTTTGTTCATTTTCTTCAACATGAAAGAACTCATGCTTTTCCTTGCTCTTTCTAGCACCTCACCTGTCCAATCCATTGCACTCAAGAAACCCTAAAGTGTTAGCCTTCCGTACCTTCGCCTATCAATCTATGTAACCCTTATCCTATTTGCCCCGACCTAGCCCTTTGATCTAATTCACCCCATCCAACAACCCAAATTGAAATACACCATGTACTCATCTTATCCTAAAACCATAATTCATCCAAATTCTCTGCATATGATTTTGTGGAGAGAGCCCTCTCCATGCAGTAGGGCTAGCTGGGTCAAGCTAAAATATCGGTTTGTGGTTACCTCTTTTTGGACTCTTTCAACTTGAGATCCTAAGGGGAGTGATAAATAGAGACGCATGCGCATCCCTAATAAAATACATGGGTGTTTACATGATTCCTTGTTCATGTGGCAAACCCTATATTGGTGAAACAAGTAGATCCATTGGGATAGAGAACTAGAGCATGTCAAAGAAAATTAGGTACAATCGTATCTCGTACATCACCAGAATAAGGGAGAAATTGTGTCACCATTTATGCATTGAAAACTCCAAATTCATTACTAAGGTTGACCACTTCCATCATAGGAAGCTTAGGGAAGCCATTGAGATTGAGCGACATGCTAAAAATATCAATAGGGATGATGAGGTTGAGTAAGAGTTGGACTCAACTCTCTAAGGATTATTTATTTTATTTTATTTATTTATTTATGTTTATTTTATTGTTTTTAGAATCACCGTGTTTCATATCAATAATTTAATTCTCTAATATAACAATTAAAAAAAAATAAAAAATAAAATAAATAAATAAATAAAATTACATAAGACCTTTTATATATTTATTTATCATAATATCTATTATTTAATTTTTAATGAATAAAATATTTAATGTAACTTCCTATTAACTAATTAACTAATTAATGGCTATATTTTAAAACGGCTAGTTTTCTTTAAGTAATATCTACAATGATGCATCCACACTATTTATTCAATAAGATCGATTGGATTTTTTCACCTTGTCTCGAGGATGAACCACATTAGTTGGTTTGAAACGTCGACCAAATCCTAATGATGTGATTAATTCGAAAAGGAATTTATCTAAAATACATGCTTATCACCAACATAATAACAACATAATTACCATGGATACAACAACAATATAATCCACATAGAAACTAGTACATTTGCATACAAAATACCAAAGGAATGAGCTCCCATTACTAAATGTAAAAACCAACCGAGATGGGACTTCCACATTCCACCTAATCATAGATTGGCTAAGCCAAATATCTCTTAATCCAATCACTCCCGTGCCATATTCTAAGCATGAATGTGGACTCAACCGAAAGAACCAAATCCGAGAATCTTGAGGCTAAGACACTTCACCCTCATCAATGTAAACGTTTTATCATGATCCATCCCGGATCACTAGTCACATAATAAAGATGTCATAATTGCTTTATCGTGATCTACACCCGATCACTAGGCCAACACAAGCATGGATATCACCGGATCTTCCCGCTTAAACCACATGAGGAATTTTCCTATCTCCTAGTCTCTAAGGCTTTACCGCAATCCACAAAATACCGAATCGTGGGTCACTAAGCCTTAAATCGAGACACCACCCTCTAGGCTTTACCATATATCTCGCCATTCACCGACAAGTATTCTAGGCCTAATCAAGGAAACCAATTTCTCAATATTTGCCGCAATCCAATCCATATCACTAGGCCCTAAAACCGAGGAAACACCTCTCAGATTTACCACAATCCAAACCCGCATCACCGTGCCCTAAAATCGAGGCAAATACATAAACCGGCCTGTCATAATAATAATATTCGAGACACACTTACCCAACTTCAAATCCATTTAGTAATCTAGCTAAACCAAGACATATGCGATCTCCACACCATGGCTATATGGAAACGGAAAGGTTAGGTTACAAACACTATCACACCTAAAAAGCCCATGCTAAAGACAAGTAGAACCACATGCTATAATACCATGCATCTCGCATCTAGCAAGGAAAAACAAACATATAAATTGATGTGCCTGCCAAGAATCTTGTTGTAGTCAAAGGATTCTTTCTCTCGCTCGCTACTTCCTTCTTCTTAATTTCTTTTCCTTTTCTCCAATGCCAAAGTGATGAAAGAAAAAATCTAAGTGTTCAAGAGTATGAGAGAGAGAGAATAGAAGGAGATCCCAAATTGTGAGCAAAGAACAGCCAAAATATTGCCAATTGATCCTCGAAATCCTTTTTATTAATGAGGCCTCTATTTTCTTCATTTTCCATTATTTTCCTTCATTTTCCTCCTCACATGCAACCCGTGAAGTTTCACCTTCATTTTCTTCTAATTTCCATTATTCTAATAAATAAAATGCCCCGGAAGTCATTCCTTCATCAAAGAATGACCGAGGCATTTTTATATAAGTACCGACGCGTATACGTTTCAAGGTCTAGTGCTTTTATGGAACACACAAGTATTTTTTTGTTATAAGCATTAGCGTTGTATATACTTGAGGTTTCGATGCTTCATTTAAACGTCTTGACGCTTTTAATTATGTATGAGATGTACGATGTGTAAGCTTATAAGTATCACACCAAGGTGACCTAGTCCATAAAGCACACCGAAAAACATCCACTAAAACCTTTGACCGCCCGCATTTTTCAGTTGTGATGAATTTTTCATTATGAGCTCCACTAAAAAATTCGTTCCCACAAACCAATTTTTTAAACGATGTTTTTTTGACAATTGCCTAATTTTATCACACTTTATAACATCTGCTAGAAGGTATTTCAGTGAGTGTATTCATTAACCTCATAAATATAACTAGTGAATCGTATAGGTGAAACGACATGAGTAACCACTCATATAAAAATTTCTTGGTTTTGAAGGCGCTCTTCCGTTATTATTATTATCTTTTGACTTGACCCCGTGATATCCACATTCTTTAAGTCTAATTTGATGAAGTATTTGTCTTGTTGCAAATGATCCAACAAATCATTTATCCTATGCAAGTTACCCGTTTCAATGTGATTTTTTTTTAACGTTCAGAATCGGAGAGCACATCCACCAAGTCCCCTCCTCATTTGGAAAAATGATGGTGGATGACTCACATGGTGAGGTACTTGGTCAAATACACCTCTATTCCAATAAAGTTATTTTAATCATTATTCACCTAACTTGCTTATATAATGGATTTATCGAACAACCTAATGTTTAGAAATGGGGAGTCTGGCACAGTTCCCAGTGGACAGGCTCCACTTCCCTCTTGGGAGGTATCGATTTAGGCTCTGAAACACCTCCATTTATGCCTATGTAAAAAAAACTTCTAGTTGTTGTTTCTATCTCTTAGTACACCCCTCCAACGATGACTTTGATCCCTGGGCTGCACTTTCCTACAACTATTTTTTTTATAAAAACAATATAAGACACTTCTTGCTAGAAATCGATCAATTTCTTAGTTTGCTCGGGTACTCATGTATGAAATTTTGGACTTCCCTTATGTATATTGATGGTGAAGGATTTTCATCCTTGATGACACAATACTGTTTGATCTCCACATGAATATTGCAAATCTCACATGTGTATATACATCAAAGATCATCTACGTCATTAATTTAAGGGGAACTACATCTAGTTCTACTTCATCAATAAAATCAACATTGATAGAAAATCTAATTCTCCACAATTTGTTATCTTTATTTCTACATCATTATTTACCCATTCAAATGAATATGGACTTGGATGATCAAAAATTTGGATCCTGTAATTTGTTGACCAACTCTATTTCAAATGAGAGTTCTCAGATCTCTAAGTCAACAAAGAATAAATCTTTGTCTTCTTGACCTATATATTTCTATTAATGAGTCTAGTCTTTCTATTCGATTCCTATTGTCGAAGGATACTCATATTCACCTCCTTTTACACCGATATACAAACAATATTTTCATCCATGTATGAGCTTCTTTCCACTTGGTTGAATCAATGGCCATGAGATTCTTCTTCTTTTGAATATTTCTTTTTTTCTTTCAGCTTAAGCTCATGCAACTTCCAAAGCCATGCTCTGGTATGATTGTCAATGTTAAAATGGTTGCAATGGTTACCAAGATATTTGCATTGGTGTGTTATGGTTGTTGTCTTTTTATCTTCCCCCCTTTCGACTTATTCTTCACCTTTTACATCTGATGCTCCTTCCGCGTTCACCCAAGCTTGAGGTGCCTTTTATTCTGGCCCATGTTCCCAGGGTATTATGCCCAGCACTGCATGCCCAGCCCCACGGATCTAGGGTTTTTAAAATTATTTTACTTGATTCTGTATGGTTGTGTAGACCATAAAGTTTACTTTAGGAATTATGTTTAATGGTTTAGAAGGTACCCAAATCCTTATGGTGTTACTATAATGATGTGAATTTATATACTGACCTTTCATTCTTAGGTACTCTGTCAAACTCACTGCATTCACATACTGAGAGAGTGTGTCTGTGACTTTGAACAGGGTTTTTAATTCACCCACCAGGTCAGATGAAGACTTCTCCGTGCTCAAGGCATAATGTGGCTTACCACTAAGTCAGGCGAGCCCTTCCTGCCTTCTTCCTCTCAAATGATGTGATACTAGAAGAACTTTCAAATTGTCAGGCTATAACCAACAATTTAGATTTAGAGCATAAATCTCACCTGATACAACTTCGATGTCAAATTTATTTTCCATTTTGAGTAGGGGACTATGAATGGTTCATAACACCTGCTAAATCGGGTTGGTCCTTTTCGAGTTCTTTATTAAATTCTCTCTCTCGTCATTCTAATCAGAGTATCTACCTACCCACGTTATAACCTCCATCTTCTCATAATAGGCTGAGAGCTTATTGATTAGGGCCGCCATGAGGAGAATCAGCATATAGTTTTATGTTCATGATTTTTTCTTCCAACCATGCAAACCTCTCCTTTGTGGGATCATGAAGGTTATTTATAGATTCGTTGGCCATGACTAAGATTTTATGAATTTTTGGCTTTAACCAAACTAGATCCCCTACAAATACCCAATTATATACCTAAAGAACCTACTCGATACCAATATGATCTATAAACTATTGTGGATATTCCACTAGATAATTCATGACAACAATTTTGATAAAATTATACTTAAAAAAAAAACCTAAATCTATACTATGCTAATTATTTTTCCCTAGACTTCTAGATTATTAAGTTACATTTTCATGCATGAAATATGTAAAATGTAGAAAATAGAACAAGCAAAAATATAATCAAATATAACCATAAAAACATAAGATATACCAGGAAACCCTTTCTCGACAAAAGTAAAACCTAGATGGAAGGTAGTTTTTACTGCTTTTATTTGAATGGAAATGGATGCAAGTACAAAGAAATAAGGCTTGTAGCCTGTGGGATACTATAGTGAAAAAATTCTTTATGTTTTATCTCTCCTTATCCACTCTCGCCTATTATTCTCATTTTTCGAGCAAAAGACATTCAAATATATTGGAACTCCTTTCTCCTCCTAAGGGTTCGATTATAACACAATCCAATAACATTCTAGTGGGTAGGTTTGACTTCTTCAACTCTCTTTAACTAGAGTAAAATATTGAATTTTTCAGAGTCTTATTCATCATGATCACATGGCTAACTCATTTTCCATGAAAAATGTGGGTTTGCAGGCATCCTCTCAATTATAGGTCAAAATACTGCTGTCAACTTCGAGTGGCATAAATTTTATATACTAACTTCGATTAAGGTGATTCTTGCGTTGTTGGAAATGCCTATATGTAAAGTATCACAAGAAGGTGCAACATAAGTTACAATTTTTTACCCCCCAAAATGTTGTTTGATGCCTCAAAATGGTTCCAAAAGGTTTTAAAACCCTAATTTTCCAAACCAGGTCCTATTGGTAAAAATGGTCATGTGTTGATTCCTTCATTTTTTCCACTCAAAACATCAAGATGGATGAAAAAATAGTATAAATATATAATATAACAATTTCAATGTGTAGACCTAGGCGGACAAACCAAAGGTATGGCCGTGAGTGGTATATGTGTAGTGAGTAGGGTCAAGTGGTGACTCGAGTCCTTCGCCTGTATGTTTTATTTCAAGGGGTTTGGAGTTTTAGAGTCATGAAAATCCACTTATAAAAATATTTTCATACATTATATATGTGTTTCTGGTGGCATGTGTTTTCACATTTTATCATATAAATTGAAGATTTGTTTAAAATTCATGAACATGTTAATGGTGGATGTTGAAGTGAAAATGATGCACTTAGTTTTAGTTAAGAAATTTTGCATTGCATAGTCACTAAGGTGATTAATATGGGTGTTGAAAAATGTCGAGGTATAGTATAGGTGAATTAAATCGTGTGGTCTCACAATTGGTAAGAAACACACTTATGACACACTAGCTAGAGGCGGTAGCACACCTCGCCTAGGTGAAGTCTCTAGTGTCGGACAAGAACATTTCCATGTTAATGATCAATATCCCTTATGTTTATTTCCTGATGACAATCTGATGATTTTACAAAAAATTATTTAAGTGTGACACCCTCTCAATTGTTTACCTATGCACAATTTTGTTTTTTTTTTCATTTTTTAAAATCAAGTAGCATTTGTATTAGTTTTTATAAAATTTGCCATGCTTACTAGCTTGTCACTTGGAAAACCTAACTAGGCATAACAATAATGCCTTTTTCTTCCATGAAAATTTTTAAACTTGAGAGAAAAAAAATTAAAATATAGTAGATTTTTTGACTATCTAACCGATGACCATCAAACCCAATTCTAGTTCTATCACACTTGCAATCTTATTTCCATCACCATAGAGAAAAAGAAAGACTAAAGGGAACATATATTTGTGAGGGGAGAGTCAACTGTATGGTTTTTGGAAAAGCTTCTTCCTCATTAGAGGTGTTGAATTTCAAATTTGGAATATTCTTGGCTAGTGTTGTAAAACCTACTGAGCTTATTGGTAGTCCTTTCATCTCATCACTACAGTAACCACCTCACACATTTACCCAATTTCACCAACCTACCAAGGTAACACATGAGGCAAAGAGTTAATATGACATGACCCAACCTCCTAGATCCACTAAGGAAGTGGGTCCGAGAAATTGGACCACATACCGACATCCTATGTATATGGGTCACCTGGGGGTCGAACAACCACTGTGGCGAAACCCCGAGCCGGACCTATTTTTATTTTCCCTAGGCCCACAATTGCACCCACAACAAGGCATGCATGTAGTTATAGGCCTCCAACCACCTCACACAACACTACTTCAGAAATTATAGCCCAATTTCTCCAGCCTTGAGCATGAGGTCCCGGGATACAAGCACCTTTTCGTCCGCTCTCCATACCACTGCCAGTTTACTTGAGACTTTCCATAACCATATTTAACATGGAAACAAACCTAAATATTCAATCTCAATTCAAAAAATTGACCTAGACTACCAGAACATACTAGGCATTTCGTCAAACACATGGAAAACATGTAAGCTATAATTCATGAATGCATATTTGATCATAAAAGTCAGAGATTCATATGAGAATCACGAAGAAGGCCCTATGCCTCTCCACATATCTGCAACAACACTTATTATTCCATATATTCATCAACCGATGAATAGCTAAATAATTCATGACAAGAGCCACAACATATACATCATATAAACAACATATAACCAAGAATAAATCAACGTATAATCCATGGTAACCCAACCATAATATCACCAACATAATCACTAAAAATATACATGAATCACAATAGAAGAATAACTCTTATTGAAATATGAAAATACCAACCAAGTCAAGGACTTCCACGTACTCACCCGACCGTAGATTGGGTTGAACCACCTCTTTTAGCTAATCATCCTTGTGCCATATTCTAAGCACAGTCAGGATATCATGGAATAAATCAGAAACCAAAAAAGGGCCCTAAAGGAAAAACCACCTCAACCTCAACCAATGATTCCACTCTCATGGCCGGAATTCATTAACCCCAAACGTATCAATCTATACCCAAGTTATCCAGGGCTCCAGAACTAATAACTCAACCCACAACCTTCCAAAGATCTAGAGTGCTTGTCCAACCCATCTTCTAGACTACTAACTTAACCTACCAAATCAGTTCCCCCGCAACCGATAAACTTGAAGGATGACTCCATTAACCTTTTGCTTGTTTTTCCTATTCTCGGAAAGTATTATCTCAGGATCGAATGATCCTATCATTATCCGCCTTAAAATTTCTGACCGTAAGGAGAATCACATGAACTCGTAGTCCACCATTTTTCTAGTCATTCCAATCTTCTACTTCGCAAACATACCAGGTCGATAAAAAAATATAAACATAATAAACATACCTCGATGAAGTTCACGGAGGCTATATTGTCCGCAAAATCAATCCGTATTAGCACATCATAAGCATATATAATGAAATCAACATATCAATCGTCTCAACATCAACTTCATCAACCTCTAAAGGACAACACTACTACAACAATGACTATCATAATGCATGCATAATGAACACATATATAACCGACATGCCCGCATGAAAATCACATTCCGTCCATCTAAGCCAACTATTGAACCTCATAGCTCGATACTAATTTGTAACCCCCCTCCCACATTTACCTAATTTCAATGGTATGTTAGGGGTAAACATGAGACGAAGAGTTACTATGACATGAATCGAGCCTCCTAGATCCAATTAAGGGAAGTGGGGCCGACAAACCGACCACATACTAACATCCTATCGGGCTACGTGTCACTCATAGGATGAAAAGCACCCTAGGTGACCAAACTCGAGATGGAACCCTTTATTTGCCCCGGGGCCCACAACCGCACCCACAATAAAGCATGCATGTGGTTACGGTATCCAACCATGAAAAACACTACTTCCATGCTAAGCATAAAATTTCAATTTCTCCAGCTTTCGAGCATGCGGTCCTCGGGATCAATGCCACATTTTCGTGCCCGCCTGCACCACCGACCGTAAATGCTTCGTACTTTCTAGAATTATATTTCACATAGAAACAAAGCTAAACATCTTAATCTAAACTTGAAACTTAACCGCAGAACGACCATAACAAATTTTTTTTCAAACACATGGAAAACATGTAATCTACAATGAATGCATATATGATCATAAAAGTCAAAGATTCACATGAGAATCATCAAGAAGGCCATAATACCCGTCCACATAACTAAACACTCATTAATCCATACATTCATCAATCGATCAATATCTAAACAATTCATGACAATATCCATAGAAGATACACATCATATAAACGACATATAACCAATAAATAACTAGCTTATAAACCATGGCAACCCTAATTACAATATCACCAACATAACGTTACAAATATACATGAATCACAATAGAAGAATGCATCTTATTAACATATAAATATCAACTAAGCCGTGACTTCCACGTACCACCCGACCATACTGGGCTAAACTAAAGATTCTTTTCGTTAATCACCCCCGAACCATATTCCAAGCATGACTGATCTCATGGAATAAGCCAAGAAAAACCAAACTAGGCTTCTAGAGGCCAAACCACCTCAACCCTCAACTAGTGATTCCAACTTCACGATTGACATCATCTTCGAAAAACAACTATATCTATTTCTACCCAAGTCAGTCTGGTGGATCCGTGAAGTATTAACTCAACCCACAACCTTCCAGGGCTTCAGAGCATTTGTCCAACTCGGGCCCAAGGACTAGTAACTCAACCCACCAAGGGCCTTAGAGCATTTGTCCCAACATAGGCTCTAGGACTAGTAACTCAAACAAATATGTTCCAGTTGCTTCCGCAGTTTTTGTTCCAACCTACGTACCATTAGGAATTATGAGTACTAAACCCGAAAAAAATCAAGTGGAAAAACCCACAACACCATGGTTATCTAGAAAATGGTAAGGTAAGGTTAAAACCATCGCCAACTAAAATCCTCCATGCCAATGACAACACATAACCATTTAATCGCATGCATATAACATGCATCCACAAATTATCTAGGAAATCACAAATGTAACTTATTACTCGTTAATCAATCCAGCTTGTAATCACATTCTCCCCGTTCCTCACAGATATTTCTTCTTCGCTTTCTTATCCAAATCCAAGTGTGCCAAGTTTGTATATACAAGAATACTCTCTAAGTGTGCAAGTGTATGAGAGAGTGAGAGAATAGGAAGAGAGCTCCAAGATAAAACTAACAAAAAGTTGTGAATTGATCCTAAGCATTTTTTTTATCATTGAGGCTCTATTTTCTTTATTTTCCTTCAATTTCCTCTTCATGCAACATGTAACCTCGCCTCCTTTCTTTCTTATTTACTGTTTCATAAATAAAATGCCAATTATGCCAATTTTTCCTTTGCCAATGACTTTTCCATTTTCCATAACCATTAATTAATCACTAGTGATCCTCGTCACTATTTTATTCCCAACATTCAACTTGGAATACGTGTCCCATTACATTGGTCTTATTTTTATTTACATAGGAAATCAACCAGGCGTTGTTATGAATGCACCAAAGGATTTCCTTCTATGTTTTAGATCACCCCACTAAGACTTTTCCCATAATGGTTTTTAATATCCACTACATACTGTTTGCTCGACATATATAATTTCCCTTGTTCGAGTGTTTCCAATGTTAGACCTAGCCTTCAACTTCCTCCTCCATATATGTGTAAGTGATGACCTTATTTCAATTCTAAACCCTTTCTTTGCTTCCCAAATTTCTCCAATTTCAAGAGGGTTCAAATAAACATAAACAATCAAGTAGATCATTCAAAAAATGTTGAGCACAAGGGCTTGAAGGTGTTATCACTCCACCAGATTCTCTAAGGCCGAGAAAGAGTCCAAATAGAAAATCAGCTGCATCAATATTTTAGGTTGGTAGCTAGATCTACCAAAACAGAGAGGGCTCTCTCCACCAAGTCACAAGCAAGAGGGCCGGATGAATTAGGTTTAGGGCTATGAGTACAAGGGTTTGTTTGCTTGATTTTGGTTTGTCGGATGAGGATTAGGTCAAAGAGGCTAGGTCGTGGAAAATAAGATTAGGTTGCGTAGATTCAATGGTGAAAGGTAGGTAGAAAAAATAACAGCTTTAGGTTCTCTGTGGTGAGATGGATTAGATCGATGAGGAGCTAGAAAGAGCAATGATAAGCATGTAGAATTTTTCTAGACCTGAAGAAAATTAAAAAACTATGAAGATTTCTCCAAAATAGAGCATGAGAGATGTATTATGCTTATCAACTTGAAAACAAACATATCATATAAATTAAAATGGATAATGAAACATAACATTCATACATACGAGACATAATAAGAACAATGCTAAATTTCCATACCATAGGTATCCCAAAGAAATAGCGTAACTCTTTCATTAAATTCTTTAAAATGGCTGCATTACACGTTAGAGTCTCGATCAATGCAACAACATCCAACCCGGAAAATGAGTAAAAAAGTACAATATATAGACCAAAAAAAAAATTCTCTCATCCTCAAAATAACCGAGTGGAGGAGAAGTTCCACCAAAAAATGAATCGATACCTAGAGTGTAGAGGTCAAACTAACTCATCCCTCACTTTTTGGAAATTGATTCCATTACATCATCAAAATTTTCCATCTAATGTATTTACCTCTGGTAAGTTTAAAAACACCATAGTTACACATTTACATCAGAATTATAGAGGTAAAAACTCCATTTTCCAAGTGAAATCCAGGAAAAAGTGTGAAAATTTGGAAATTTCAAAGAACCGAGAAAATTTGTCAAAAGCTGCATCAGCTAAGGTCAAAAGTGGAGCACCATCGTCACCGCACTTTTGAGGGTAAGTGTCTCGTATGTCCAAATTGAGTTCATGATAGGTCATTGGAAATAATATTTAGTCTAGTTTCCATATCTACGCTTGGTTTTCAAAACGGTGTTGTTTTTTCTAGCCAAAAAATGTACTTCCCAAGACTCGGTCAAAAGCGTAGCGCCAACCTCCAAAACATGGGAGAAAATGTTATTGCGGTTTCTCGACATTTTGATTGCCTCTTTAACCCAAAAATCTTAGCAAAGTTGTTTTCCTTACCGTAAATTTATTTCTCGAATCGAATGGTACTTCAATTTTTCCATTGAGGTCCCTAGAAAGGCGCAACGCCTAGGGCGCCGTACTTTGACAAAAGTGATTGTGCTAAATCATCAAAAACACAAAAATTCCTAAAATTTCAAAAATTACCCAAATTTGTTCAAGTAAATTTTCTATTATGGGAGATGTCAAGGAGGTGTATTAGGTAATGAGAGATGCCTCAGCAATAATTTCCAAGTTTGTCCCCTTCATTTTTCTTGGTTGTATTTCAAAGTCTCGATTTGGCCTTTTCGAGCTTTGAGCTTGGTGTTCTGATTTTTCTTGAAGTAGTGATTTTGACTCAGCTTTCAATATGTAATTGTCCTTGTTTGCCTTCTCTCGAGCTTCTCAAGATGCCGGTTGGCTCTGCTGTCAATTGTCTTTGTTCTCATTGAAAATGGTGGCAAACTATTCATTCAAAGTGAGCCCATTAGCAAGCTCAACTTCCTTTTGCCTCTCTAGTGCTAGAGCTATTTTCAACCTCTAGTCCTAGGTCTTATTCTTGGCACTTTTCTTCCTCGCCTAATTTGTTTCACCATATATTCTATAAGCGTCATAAAGAAAGGCCTTTGCCTTGTTTTCTTTCTCTTTTGCCTTGAGAAGCTTAATTCCACATGATGGCTCCGCTTGGTCTTGAGTTTGCCGTCTTCTTGCTCATAATATGAAATTTAGAAAACTTAGATCTCTAAGTTGGTCTAAAGCTCCTTGATTTGGGCATCCTTCTTCTTGGATAATCAATTTGGAGGCCTTATTATCATGCCGCTAATCCAAGTCAACAAGGTCAAAATCACTGTCTCATGGAGGTCATCCTTCTCATGAATGGCTTCCTCATGTACATCTTCCTCTACCATATTGCTTTTTCCTTCTATAATCTCTTTGTTGGTGAAGAGGCAGACCTCCCCAATAACTGGCAGGGGAAACAACTTCCTATACCCTCTCTGATATGTCCTTGCCAATGTGTTGATTTCACCCTTAGGCTTCATTGACTCAACTTCCGTTAGGTGACTCATTCCGGCGATAAAATGGCGATGATGGTGGTGATGATGGAGTAGGGTGAAGGGAGTTAGGTGGAGGCATAGGGGATGTAGCTGGGTGAGATGTGAAGAAGGAATATCTTCAAGATGTGGAGTGGTAGTGAAGATGTCATTTGCAATGAAGGTGTCCCATGAGATGCCCGCTGATCAAAATGATGGAGCACAATGATTTCGATCAATGATTGGTGGAAGAGGTTATTCATCTCAGCCGTCATAGTTCTCTTTTTCACAATGTAAGCCATTTGATCTATTCTCCCGAGATGAAAGTATGGGATATTGAGCAATCTTTTCTAGAAGTGCATCAATAGTCTAATGGGTATGTGTAGAGCTCAGAAAACTTCCTTCACAAGAGAAGTACTTCATGATGATTTTCATCATGGGTGCATACCTATCAAGAAGGTAGCCGAAAGGGAAAACCCTCATCCTTTCATTTCGTATCTTGGTTTTATGAATGGTTCATAGTATTGATCCTCCAAATATGTGGATTTAAAACAATTTCTCTCCCATGTCCGGAATTCCTCGTGCGTAAAGAATGGAAAATGTAGATACATTGAAAGTCACACCCTCGCAAGGGTCAATTAATTATCTCTCCGAGGTTTGAGATGAAAACTTTGCTCAACATGGGAAGATGTTAGACCTCTCGAATCATGTTGCAAAAATCAAGGTAACCTAAATACTCAAAATAATTACCGCCGTTGGGATAGGCTCTCAATTCATTTGTGTTGCGGGGCTCCTGTGTTTAGGATTATTCCTCCTTTGTGAGGCCTTCTCTCGTTTTCATCTCCTTATCTACCCTCCTCTTCCATATAATCTTTATCTTCCATAGTGTTTGGTGGCCTAGAAACCCTAGGGATCGTGCATGGGAATGAGGAGGAGATAGGTCTAGGAAATAGATAACACTAGGAAAACTTAGGAGATGGAGGAAGGATTAGGGTACTTTTGGGAGGTGATGGGAGGTAAAAATGTCAAGGAAATTAGAAATGGGGATTTAATTACAAAGTTTAGGGAAGTGGTTGCCTAAGAATGTAAAGGACTTCGGGTTTTAGGGAAAGGACTTAGGATTTGGGAATGATAGTGTAAGGGTAGGGATAGGGTTTTTAGATGTGTGGGAAGGGTTTTAGGGTATTAGGGCATAAAATTCTGAATTAGAGCAAAACTAGGGTTTCACTTAGGAATAAACGCCAATTTTTCTTAAGAAAAAAACACTATGAAATTATTCTCAGGGAGGCATGAGTGTAAATATTTTGTTGTACTTACTTGTCAAAGTGTGTAACAAGAATTCACCGAAAGTTTGAGAGAATTTGGAGGTTTTTTGTGAGTTTTGATGCCCGGAGACTTCATTGAACAAAAGTAGTTCATATTTAAGAAATCATAGCCTGCCCAAAAGCGCAACACCGTGAGGAGAAAGTGCAGCTGCTGTCTGCCGAAGCGCAATGCCACCCTCCGAAAGCATAGTGCCACCGAAAACTCAGCTCGACCCCCGCAAGTCGGCTTTTTACGACCGTGTGAGTGTAAGCTCGATGGATGAAATGACAAATGAGCTTCTTGTGATGTCTTGGTGGTATTTATACTTCATGATTTGAATGAATTGGGCCTTGGGACCCACTTTTATTTCTTCACTTTCACTTTAAACTCGAATTTTGACCTTAGCCCTGACTTTTCTTTGATAAATTGATCATTTGATGGCTTTGGAGAACACTTTGTTTTGACATTTTTTATGCTTTAAGTATGTTGAACCTGCTAGTAGCTTGGGAATCATGATACTTATTACATTTTGATGAGATTAAATTACATAGTGAAAATTAAAAATTACATATGAAAACCAAATTACATGCTAAAACAAGAATTTTTCTTCACAAATCATCTTCATATGGTGAAGAGATGTTATTGCCAGATCAACCTTCACTTGCTGGTCTTATGCAAAGGGAAATGAAGTTTTGTTAGAGCATGAAACCTAATGACCTAATGGAAAACCTTGAAAAACCCTAAAAGACCTAATGGGACCTTTAAGGACCGAACTTCGTTAAATGGCATGACCGATGTGATGAAATGATGATACTGACTTTATGGATGGTACAGTCAACAAGGTATGAAACTATGTCAACAAGGTATCAAACGGAGGAAGAGTGATGTTTCTTGGACTAGCGCTACCATTAGTGACTAATTTTTTGCATGACCTAGTTGAATGATAAAAAAAAAAAATTCTAAGTGGGACTCCTAAAATGATATGAAAAGAGGATTTTTGATCATTAATGGTAGGATGCAACATTTATTACTAACATTGGCCTTATTAGATGATAGCTTTTGAAAGAGGTGTCACAAACACCATAGACCATAAAGCCTTATCCATTTGGGCCAATACGGTAAAAAACTCAAACTAACAAACATGATCGAAAACTGATAACTTAGAAGAAATAGATCGACTCAAGACAAACTAAAATGATTGAAAAATTGACTCAATACTAACTTACTTGATTGAAAGTGAACCTGAAAATGGAAGAAAATCGTGAAGCTCCATGGCCTTTCACTTTTCGCTCAACTCCGCCATTCTCTACTTAAAACTTGCATAAAATGTAACCGCTATTTTACAATGAAATGGAAAACTAATTGAGAAATATGTTTTATAAAAGATAGTGTTTAAGGGGCTTACGATTGACTGGTCCTCCTAAACAGTCTTTTCCATTCATCTCTTCAAGCAAATAAACATTCTAACGCCGACAAGAAGAAATATGATATGGCCCTTTCCATAAATTCTCAAATTTTCCATGCTTACCCTTATCCTCATTTCTAGCATCCAAGCGAAGTAATACATCTCCAACCTTGAAGTTGTCTTCCTTTGTTTTCTGTTCATAGATCTTCTTTATCTTGTCATGGAGTTTTGAAGTATTCTGAAATACTTCATCTCTCGTCTGTTGAAGGTGTATCATTTGATTAATCCAACGTTGTATGTCATTTTCCTCTGTCCCTAATTCTTGCAGCAATTTCATTATCGAGACTGATAATGATGAAGGAAACACAAAATTGACACCATACACAACTTGGAAAGGAGACATCCCAATAGACTTCTTACTACTTACCCAGTCTGCCCACAATGCATTGATCAACTTCTTATGCCAATTCTTTTTATTTGCCTCTAACATTTTCTTAATGATACTGATCAATGATTTATTAGAGGACTCCACCAATCCATTACCTTACGGGTAGTAGGCTGTAGAGTTTCCCAACTTAATGTTATATCTGTCACAAAACTCAATGATATTCTTAGACTTGAATGTTGTCGCCTTGTCTGTGATAATCTTTGTAGGACAAGCAAAACGAGACAAAATATTAGTTTCTAAAAACTGAATGATGACAAAATTTGTTGCTTGCCTGATCAGGATCGCTTAGATCCCCTTTGTAAAGTAATCTGTGGCTGTCAATATTCACTTGCGTTGTGCAGATGATGTTGGGTGAATCTCGCCTATGAAATCTAGGCCGCACTGTTGAAATGGTGCATGTACTAAAATAGGTTGAAGAGGTAATGGGAGAAGCTTTCTCTTACCCTGAAAAACTTGACATTCATGACAGCTCATTACTGTCTTGTAGACATTTGCAAAAATTGTCGGCCAATAATATCTCGCTCTCAATATTTTATTGGTCGTGGTCTTCCAATATAGGTGGCCCCCACAATCTCCTTTGTGGAAGTCATTCATCACTTCCTTATATTCTTCTTCAACCAAACAGTTCAACAACACACCTCTGGGATCCTTCCAGTAAAGTGCCTTGTCCAATATGCAATACTTAGAAGCTTTGATCTTCAAAGATCTACCTTAACTCTTAGTCATGCCTATAGGAGGATTTAGGTGTTGCAAAACATAAACAATATCAGAATATCATGGAGATGATAAAAAGATATCAGATACCTGAATGAGATTCACTTCTTCTTCATTTTCAGACAATGTTGAAATCAAGTTGATGTCTAGAGCATGAAGGTTTGACTCAGACATGAGCTTGGCTAAGCCTTGAACTTTGATCAGCTTGGTGGGCTTAATCTCAAGGTCATATTCTAGTAATGCTGTTATCCATATCCCTCTCCTACCTTTTGGGTCTGTCTGCATGAGAAATTCTTTTACAGTTGCATTAGGTACATAGGCAAGGGTATGTGAATGTAATATGTAAACTCTGAAATCTTTCAGCGCTTTAACCAAAGCCAAAGCTTGTTTCTCTATGATGTTGTACCGAAGGGCTGCATATTTGATATTGCGACTGAAAAATGCAATTGGTAGCTCTAATTTATCCCTTTTTTGCATCAAGACTGCTACCATGGTGTGCTCATAAGAAAATGAGAATATTATGAAATAAATAGTATAATCAGGACTTATCAAAACAGGGGTATTATTTAAGGCAAACTTTACTGAGTTGAAGGAATTCTGGGCATCTTCAAACCACTTCACATCATTATCTTTGTTCAACATATTTTTCAATTCTCTAAGATGCTCCGCCAAATTAGGAATTAATCTACGTAAGAAATTCATCTTACCATTGAATGCTTGCATTTCCTTTTTGCTACAAGGGAAATCAATCTGTTGAATTACTTGAACACGGGAAGGGTCAATCCGGATCCCATACTTAAAGATGATGTGACTGAGAATTTTGCCTTCCTCCATGGAAAAAAGGCTTTTCTTTGGGTTGAGAGAGATTCTAAACTTCTTGCATCTCTCAAAAACAATTCTTAAATGGTGCAAATGTTCATCATTAGAATGTGAAAACACTTTCAAGTCATCTAAATAAACAACCAAGAAAACATTGTTTTCATTGGCAAATGCTATGTCCATGGCCTGCTGAAATTTGGCCCCTGCAATTTTCAAACCAAATGGAATTTTTGCATATTTGAACGTGCCCCAAGGTGTAGTAAATGTTGTCTTGTCCTGATCATCCTCATGCACTAAAATTTGGTTGTACCCCGAATAGCCATCCAAGAGTGACATCCAGGAAGAACCGACAACTCTTTGAAGGATATGGTCCATTTTGGGAAGTGGATAGTTGTCCTTGAGGGACACTTTGTTCAAGTTCCCGAAATCTATGCAGAGCCGAATTTCTCCAATATTCTTTCTTACTGGGAACAAATTTGAAATCCAATCAGAGAATCTGATAGGGACAATAATACCGGACTTGAAAAGTTTGTTTACCTTTTTTTCAATTGATGGCAGCAATCTAGGATTAATCCTTCTCAACTTTTGCCGAAAGGGCTTTTGATTGGACTTAATCAGAATAGTGTGTTGAATGATGTTCTTGTCATACACCTTTAAATTTGCATATTCCCATGTGAAAAAAATCAGAAAATTCAGAAAGTAATTTAACATATTCAACCTTTACCTCGGGAGATAAGGACTTGGAAATTTTAACCATCTTTGGTTTGTCTGTTGTCCCAATTTTTATATCTTCAACACCCATTTCCTTAGGCACCAGTGTAGGCTTTCTTGCTACGTCATCTTGGTTAAAAAAAATTTCCAAAGGTATGAGACCTTTCACAATATTGTTGTCTTTCAGCTGTATTATGTCCATCTAATTTCCTTCTATATCCTGGTCATCTTTATCACAAATTTCATCTATGGAATAATTCTCAAATTTTGCCTCAACTTGGAGAAATTTATTTACCTACTTATCATCCCAAAAAAATTTCCAATACCACAAGTTATCAGGAACAATGGGTCGATGTTTCACATGAATCTAAAACTTCCTGTTTGAAAAGATGGGGATCTTAAAATTGCTTACAGTTGTAGCCAATGAATGTGCTATGAGATTTTGATTCATTGGCACAAATTTAAGTATACACTCCTGAAACATCTTAAAAATATCTAATACAACATTCCTATATTGTCTCATTCGAGGATGGTTAGCTTGATATTCACCTTTAAATTGTTTGATCACAAGTTCTGAATCACAATACACAACAATCCTTTTTGCTTCCAATTTCTTCAAGATTTTTAGGCGAGTAATTAGTGCTTCATACTCCAATTCATTGTTAGTGCAATCAAAAGCTAATTTCTTAGAGCATAATCTAACATTTGTAGGGACCTTATTTTGTTGATGAAAAGGATTGCGGACCCAAATTCCAATGTCTGCCTTGTCCTTCCCCAGGGTACCATCAAATTCCATGGACCATAGACTATTTTCATCCTCCAAGTGCTAAAACTTTGATTTCTATTTTGGCTCAATTTTCTGAACTGCTTCTTCATGCTTTTTCTGAATTTCGTCCGATTTATTTGATTGTTGTTCTGATTTTTTCTCTGCTTCATCTAATGGCTGCTCTGATGAGATCGGTAGATTCTCTTTTTCCTTTTTAATAACTTCTCTAATACAATTATGAATCTTTGGAACATCTTCTACATCTACAAGCTAGCTATCTACATCATTTAAGCCACTATCATTAAACAAAATGAATGAATCTAAATTTGTATGTACAACATTTATCGGATGATTGTTGGGCTTTTCTTTGCTTGTGATCATATATTTCATCGTTGTTTCACGGTACAATTTTATCAATTGTCCAAAAACAAGGATAGTTGCATAAGAAAAGTCTAATTTCAATGTGCCTATCAATTCCCCCCCCCCCCAAGATTTTGACAGCAACATGCCAAACCGTGGTGGTATGTCAGCTACCACCACATCCATTAGAACAATCTTTGTCGGAATCTGCTCTAGGGAGACTACCAAATATTTAATAAGGTCAATACAATGGACTCTACCTAAATCAAAGGAGTATAATTCATAGTAAGGATAAGTGATATCAAGGCCTAACTTTTCCATAATGGATTTTGGCATTAGATTATGGGAGGCTTCGAAGTCTAACATAGAATTATGTAAAATGCATTGGTGGATTCCTAGACATAAGTAGAAAGGAGGAACCTCGCTATCTTCTAACTGACCATCAATAGTAGGACAAAAAATGAGTTCAGGTTGATCATCTTCGACATTCACCATGTTGGACAAAGGATCTACTTTAAGCATCTTGGCAACATGGGACTTATACTGGTTATTCTTAACAAGCTCGGTTAAAGGAATATTAAACACTTTTAATTTTAAAATTTCAGTATCTAGGCTGAAAGGAGTGGATTTTTCTACCTCTTTAATGACGATGTCTCATTGTCTAGCATAGTCCTTTGATGGAGCTTCCTTCTTATGATTGTCCTTTTCCTTATTTGTTGAACTTGTGGATGGATGATTTACCTTGTTCTGATTTGTGATTGCATGCTCTTTTCCTTTACTTTTATTACTCAAAGGATTTTTCCTTGTTTGGGTATCTTTCTGATGAGATTCTCTCTTATGAATGGGATTAACCGACACATTTATGCTTCTCAATGACATCTAACTATTTTGTGAACTAAGTGCACTCAACTACCCCTGTTGATAATCATCTGATTCGGTCTCCAATTCATGATCATTGGCAAGGATGAAATCATTATCCTTAGGCTCATCTTTATTTTCAAAATACTCCTCATCTTCGGTAAAAAACATAGGCAGATCATCAGCCTTGAAAAGGAGATTTTCCTCAACAATTGTGCCTTCATATTATTCTTCTCCTTGAGCATAGTTTTGCTACAAAGGTGTCCTGATTTGCTGCTGTGGTGCTGGTTGCTCAAGAGCTCGTTGTTCTCTTTGCTTGATCCTTAACTGAGGCTATTGTTGGCCTCTCTAGTTAGTATTTCTGACCTCATGTTGTTTCTCATTGATGGACATCATGTCAACCATCCTTTAAATAGTCCCTATCAATGTGTCCATCTTAGCATTGAAATATGAGGTGGATGGTTCATCTTTAATAGTGACTCTCCTCTCATTTATAGCTCTAACTCTTTTCATTAGCAGATTTTCTTCAACGTTGACCACGTTCTTTTGCATATCTTCCAATGTAGCTGGATTTCTTTCTCTTAATTGGTAGGCCATGTCGGGATCAAATGCATCTGGATAACGTATGAGAGCTAATCTTGGATGAGGCTTGATCCCAACGGGAATTGCATTATAAGTTCTATTGAAGCGAGCATTGAAATCTTGGACTGATTCATTGGGATTTCTCTTTATGGTCTCCTACTCAGAAAGAAATTGTAAATGATTTTTCTTTACCTCCCATCGGGATATAAATGCATCAATCAACTTGTCTGGAGTGGAAATGGAATTAGCAGTCAAGGATCTAAACCAAAATTTGACACCTCCAGAGAAGCTCTGGGCTATAATCTTCATTTTAGCATTGTCAGCATCAAATTCCTCCAAATCTATGAATTCAGTGGCCTTAACAATGTGTTATTTTTCATATATGGTAGAATTTTCATCAAACAAGGGGAGTCTTTGGCCATAACCCTGAGGTAAATCATTCAATTGAGCAGGTAAGATAAGTGGGGCAAATATTACCATGGTTCCTGTTGAGTGAAGTGTTGGATTAACAACAGGAGGGACTGGCTGAATAGGTAGTGGAACAACAGTTGTAGGTACTGAAGTAGTAGGTATAAATGATGAGGTCGAGGGTGCATATGAAAAAACTACAATTGATTGAGGTTGGGGTTGAGTTGAGACACGTATTGACTCTTGATGGTAGAATTGGATCCAATATTTGATGTCAAGGTCTGATTTAGGTTTTAGCTCTTCAAAAAAATAATCTTCTTCAAGTTTCATAGAGCTAAGATCTAATTCAGATAATGACTTAACCTTAGAGAGTCTTAAAGGATCAAAGACTATGTCAGATAAAAAGGTTTCAAACTTAGATCTAAATAATGACAATTCAAATTTCAGATCATACGATATATCTTCAAGAGAGAGTACTTTAGTAGGCAATGAAGTAGATCTTACCAATGGGATTGGTCATAACTGAATCTTTGTAGTTTGATATCTATGCCTCTGGAAAATCTTCTCTGGATCTTCAACTCGATCAACTGGATTACGATTGAGATTTGCTCTGGTATATCTTCTCTAAGCCATCTCTATAATCTTGGCACTGTAATTATCTAATCAACCTTTTCTGAAACTTAACTCTATCATCCAAAGGATAAAATTTCAATGATTCTTGTCGTACACCCAGGGAAAATAAGTCTTTCATTCCCTGGCAACAGCGGCAGTATGTTATCACTCCATCGGATCTCTAAGGCTAAGAAAGAGTCCAAACAAAGGTAACCACAGACCAATATTTTAGCTTGGTAGCTAGCCCTACCAAATCGGAGACGACTCTCTCCACAAAGTCACAACTAGGAGGGCTGGATGAATTAGGGTTTTAGGTTAGATATAAGTACAAGGGTTTGTTGTTTGAATTGGGTTGTTGGATGAGGATTAGGTCAAAGAGGCTAGGTTAGGGAAAATAATATTAGGGTTGCAAAGATTCAATAGGGAAAGGTAGGTATAAATCCTAACACTTTAGGGTTTCAGGGTGAGATGGATCATACTGATGAGGATCTAGAAAGAGCAAGGCAAGGCATGAACTCTTTCGAAACTAAAGAAGATGAACAAATTATTAAGGTTTTCTCAAAGACAGAGCATGAGAGATGTATTATGTTTATAAACTTGAAAACCAACATATTATAGAAATGAAATGGATCATGGAACAAAACATTTACACATAACGAGACATAAGAAGAACAATTCTAAATTTCCATACCACAGGCATCCTAATGAAATAACTGCAACGTTTCATTAATTTCCTGCCAAATACTGATTACACTAGAATATTTGATCAATGCATCAACATCCAACCTGGGAAATGAGTCAAAAAGTACAAGATATAGACCACAAAAAAATTATCTCATCCTCAAGGGTTGAATCCCTCAGTGGAGGAGCAGTTCCACTAAAAATTGAGCTAATACCTAGAGTGTAGGGAGGCCAAACTAACTCATCCCTCACTTTTTGGAAATTGATTCATTACATCATCATCAAAAGTTTTAATCTAATGTATTTACCCTAGGTAAGTGTAAAAACACCATAATTACATTTAATTCATTGATTTACAGAGGTGAAAGATCCATTTTCCAAGTGAAACTAAGAAAAAGTGAGAAAATATGGAAATATCAGCAAACTAAGAAAATGTGTCAAAAGCGCAGTGCCACCGCTATAAGCGCAGCGCCAACTTCAAATCCATTTTTCAAGGGGGTTATAGGTGTCCAAATTGATCTCATGATAGCTCATTGGAAAGTCTGTCTAGTCTAATTTCCAAATCTATGCCTGGTTTCCAAAATGGTGTTGATTTGACCCTGCAAAAATAGATTCTCCCAAGACTGGTCAAAAGCGCAGCGCCGACCTCCAAAACAGGGTAGAAAGGTCATTTTGTGAGTGTTTTTTAACCTTTTAACTACCTATTTGACCCAAAAAAATTTAGAAAAGTTGTTTTTCTGACTATAAACTGCCTTATGAATCCAATGGTACCTTCAATTTGTCCATTAGATGTCCCTAGGAAAAGCGCAGCTCCTAGGGCACTACGCTTTTGCGAGTGCCACTGTGCAAAATTGGCAAAAACACAAAAATTTCCAAATTTGCCAAAATTTCTTCAAATTTTCTATTGTGGGATGCTGATGAAGTGTATTAGGCAATGAGTGATTCCTCAACAAGAATTTCGAGCTTTTCCCCTTCATTTTTCTTGGTTAGGGTTTTAAGTCTTGATTTGGCCTTTTGGAGCTTTGAGTTTGCAATTTGGTTTTTATTACAGTAGTGATTTTCCCTATTTCTCAATATGTCATTGTCCTTGTTTTCCTTCTCCAGGAGCTTCTCAAGATTTTGGTTGGCCCTGTCAAGCCATTTCTCCCGGTTCTCATTGACAATGATGGCAAACTGTTCATTCAAAGTGAGCTCATTAGCATGCTCACCCTCCTTTTTCCTCTCTAGTTCTAGAGCTCTTTTCAGTGCTCTAGTCCTAGGTATTCTTATTGGCACTTGTTCTTATGCCTCATTGGTTTCACCATATCTTGCATAAGCCTCATCAAGCAAGGCCTTTGCCTTGTTTTCTTCTCTTTTTTCCTTGAGAAGTTGAATCTCCATGATGGCCTGCTTGGTTTGAGTTGTTCATTCTCTTGCTCATAGTATGCAATGACAAACTTAGATCTCTCTAAGTTGGTCTGAAGCTCCCTGATTTTGGAATCCTTATACTTGATAATCAATTTGGAGGCCTCATCATCATGCTCCTCGTCTAAATCAACAAGGTCAAAATCAATCTATGTCTCATGGAGGTCATCCTCCTCATGAATGGCTTCCTCACTTACATCTTCCTCTGCCATATTTTGTTTTCCCTTATGTACCTGCTTTGTTGGTGAAGAAGGCAGGGCCCTTCCCACAATTTGTGGGGAAAACACCTTCCTACACCCTCTCTGATATGGCTTTTCCAACATACTGATTTCAACCTCTTTAGGCTTGCTAACCTCAACTTTTTTAGGTGACTCATTCTACTCATAAAATGGTGATGATGATGGTGATGGTGATGGAGTATGTGAAGTGGAATGAGGTGGAGTGGATTGAGGTGGAGGCATAGATTTAGCTAGGTGAGATGAAGAAGGTACATCTTCATCATGTGGATCTTGTGGAGTAGTGAAGATGTCATTTGCAATGAAGGTGTCCCATGAGATTCCCACTTGATCAAGGTGATGGAGGACAATGATCTTGATCAATGAATGGTGGAAGAGGCTATTCATCTGCTGGTGATAGTCTATATTTTACACAATGCAAGCCATTTATCTATGCTCCTGGATAGAAAGTATGGGATATTGAGCAATCTTACCCTTGTGAAGTGCATTAGGAGTCTAATGTGGTATGTGTAGAGCCTATAAAACCTCCCTTCACAAGAGAAGTACTTCATGATGATCTTAATTATGGGTGCATACCTATCAAGAAGGTAGCTAAAAGGGAAAACCCTTCTCCTTTCATTTATGTATCTGGGTTTAATGAATGGTTCATAGTACTAATCCTCCAAATATTTGGATTTAAACCATTTCTCTCCCATGTTTGGAATCCCTGTGGCAGCAGCAATGACAGATGTAGATACAGTGAAGGTTACATCAACAAGGGTCACCTAATTGTCTCTGATATTTTAAGTGAAAACTATACTCAACATGGGATGATTTTGGACCCTTTGAATCATGTTGCAAAAATCAGAGCACCCTACATATTCAAAACAACTGAAAATCATGGGAGAGGCCCTCAATTCATTTGTGTTGGTGGGCTCCAGTCTTAGGATTCTTCCTCCTTTGTGAGGCCTTCTCTGTTCTCTATTCTCCTTTATTTATCTACCCTCCTCTTCCATATAATCCTTGTCTTCCCCCATAGTGTTTTAGTGGCTTATAAACCCTAGGGATAAGGTAGATGGGAATGGGGAGTGGAGATAGGTCTAGGGAATAGGGATAACTCTAAGAAAATTTAGGGAGATGGGGGAAGGGATTAGGGAACTTTAGGAGGTAATGGGAGGTGAAAATGTCAAGGGAATTGGAAATGAGAATTTAATTACAGGCTTAGGGAAGGGTTTGCCTAGGAATGTAGAAGCCTAGGACTTAGGGTTTTTAGGGAAAGGGACTTACGGACTTGGTAATGATAGTGTAAGGGTAGGGATAGGGTTTCTATATGTGTGGGAAGGGAATGTAAGGTATTAGGGCATCGATTTTGGGATTTAGGAGTAAAAATAGGGTTTCACTTACTAGACAAATGCCAATTTCACTTAGAATCTAAAACGCTATAAAATCATTATTTAGGAGTGCAAGGAGGAAAAACTTATGTTGTACTTGCTTGTAAAAGTGTGTAACAAGCACTTGTTGAAGTTTTTGAAGAGTTTGGAAGTGATTTGATAAGTTTTGGTGCCTAGAGGGGTCACTGAGCAAAAGTGTAGTGCATCGGGCAAAAATGCAACGCCTTGCCTAGAAGCGCAGCGCCAGTGGAGAATAAGCGCAACGCCACTGCTCTATGTGCAGCGCCATCTTTTGAAAGCGCAATGCTAGTGAAAAATTCGCCCTCCGACCCTGAAAATTGACTTTTCTAGCTATTCGAATGGATTAAATGACAAATGAGATTCTTTGTGATACCTTGGTGGTCTTTATACTTCATGATTTGAATGGATTGGGCCATGGGACCCACTTTTTGTTTCTTCACTTTCACTTTAAACTATGAATTTTTACCTTTGCACTTGACTTTTTCCTTGACAAATCGATCATCTGATGACTTTGAGAACTCTTTGATTTGATAATTTTGATGTTTTGGCATGTTAGAACTCTAAGTTAGCAGCTCGGGAATCATGATACTTATTAAATTTTGATGACATAAAATTACATAGTGAAAATTTTACATCTGAAAATCAAAATTACATGTTGAAACAAGAGTTTTTCTTTACAAATCATCTTTAGAAGGTGAAGAGATATTATTAGATCACCCTTTACTTGCTGATTTTATGCAGTGGAAATGAAGTTTTATTGGACCTTGGAAACCCTATTGACCTAATGAAACCTTGAAAAACCCTGAAATACCTAATCAAACCTTGAAGGGCTGAACTTCATAATGGCATGACTGATGTGATGTGATGACAGGATGCCATCAAGTAATCGAATTTGAGGAAGAGTGATATTTTTGGACTAAGGCTACCATTAATGAATAAATTTTTGCATGACCTAGTGAAACGATAAAAAAATTATGCGAGACTCCTAAAATGATATGAAAAGAGGATTTTTTTCATTGATGTCAACATGCAAATACTAACACTAAAAGTTAGCAGTCAGACTAGTGGCAAGATATCAATCAACACCTAAAAAAAATCACCTGTTAGCAACCAAGAGGATATTTAGATACCTACAAGGAACTACAAATTATGGACTATGGTATCCGAGAGGTAAAGATTTTACACTGACAACATATACATATGCACATTGGGCCAGCTGTGTGGATGAAAGGAAAAGCACAAGTGGTGGTGCATTCTACCTGGGAGAGAGTCTGGTGGCATGACTAAGCAATAAAAAAACATCAGTCTCTCTATCCATAGTTTAAGCTTAACACATAACAGTTGTATCTTGTTGCACACAGGTGATGTGGATGAAACAAACACTTCAAGACATGAAAATAAACTTCAGTGAGCCTATTCCTATCATATGTGATAATACAAGTGTAATAAGCATGTCGAAAAATCATGTGCTTCATTCAAAGACTAAGCACATCCCTATAAAATACCACTTTCTCGGAGAACAAGTAGTTGAGAAGGTAGTAAATATGGAATACATCCGCGCAAAGGAACATATAGCAGACATATTTACAAAACCGCTTGCTATAGAACCATTCGAATACTTGAGAAACAAGCTTGGGATAGTGTCTACAGATGATGCTCATTAATATGACCTCGAAGGGAGAATTCAAAAAAAAAGGGTGGCGGGGGGGAGTTGAGTGCACTAGCTAAGGGAGAGACTATAGGAGTAGAAAGAAGCAAAGAATAGAAACTACTAGCTTACAAATTTATCATGAATCAGAAGCAACCTAGAAGAAACATGATCAAAGACATCGTACGAGTATGAGATCAAGCCCTCTTCGTCACAAACACAAGTAACATCTATCATGTGGACTGATCTTTAATGCAATTTTTGTTTGATGTATGTATCCTACATGTAAATAAATAAATAGATGAAGAAATACTACCATTGTTAAAATTCTCCCAAAATTCTTCATTCTCAGATTGTCTACATGAAATTCATTGATCTACATTCATGAAATAAATGATAAATGCTCTGTGAAAAGCTGAGGTCTATTCTAATATTCTCTCATGAAAGCAAAAGAAAATCCCTTCATCAAGAAGAGAAGAAAATTATCTTATACTACCTGCAACCAAAAACAAGAGGCCACTATGGAAGTAAATTGGAAGAATACATCAAGTGGTCATGCTGCAATCCTACATTCAACAATGTATGCCACAATGTATGCCACCATCAAGTCAAAAGGAGCAAATAGTTTTTAACACATAAAATGATCAAGTGCAAAATGCTGCAAAGGATCACTCATGTGATGACTACAACAAAGAAAATCAAGGAAATAAGTTAATGGGATATTGCATCACTAGTAATTTCCCCAAATCCTTCAGCTTCATTATGGATTTTTTTTTGAAATGAAGCTATTGATGGATCGATCAAGTGACTCACTGCAAATTATATTCATCAATATATATATATATCTTCTCTGCAACTAAATGAAAATGGATTCGGAAATTTTTTTAAGCACTATCAAGCACATAGAATCTGCTTTGACAGTGAATCAAGCAACATCACTCTATGAAAAATTTTACTGGTTAAAATGACACAACCTCAAAGTCAAATAGATGTCTCTCTACATTAGTTCGAGAAGAGATTTATTCCCTCCAGTGAAATGGTGGCCTCACAAGGAAAAAGGAGCCTCATCACTCATAAATAAATAAATAAATATATATATATATATATATATATATATATTGTCTCTACAACTAAATGAAAATGGATTCGGAATTTTTTTTAAGCACTATCAAGCACATACAATCTGCTTTGACATTGAATCAAGCAGCATCACTCTATGAAAAATTTTACTGGTTAAAATGACAACCTCAAAGTCAAATAGATGTCTCTCTACATTATTTTGAGAAGAGATTTATTCCCTCCAGTGAAATGGTGGCTTCACAGGGAAAAAGGAGCCTCATCACTCATAAGAGTGGTGCTCACAATAACCTTTTAAAACATGATGAGCATATACATAACCAGAAATTAGCCTTGCAAATGAGTGATGTTGACGAACATTAAATGGTTTAGCAACAGAAAACCTCAGTCAAAATAATCCAACAATATATATATATATTGAAGTTGCATAATATTTTCAAACGCATAATCATGTCTCTCTGAGATATGGCGCAATAAAATCCTGAAAAACAATCTGTCAATGCATAGTGCAATTGAAAGGAGCAACATTATTGTTGGAGCAAAATTATTGGTGGAGCATCATTATTGTTATGGTTGGCGGGGTGAGAGAGGCTCTAACTCTCGACCTCGGGATTTATCAACTGTAGCTGTAGCTATATTGGAGCGTTATGGCATCGGAGATTTATTGGCAGCAGAAGCATGGTATTGGAGTGTTATGGTATTAACGAAATTATTGGAGTGTCATGGCATCAAAGAATTATTGGCAGCATTATGGCATCGAAGAGTTATTGGCAGCAGAAGCATGGTATTGGAGCGTTATGGTATCAACGTTATTATTGGAGCGTTATGGAATCAGAGAATTATTGAAGCGTTATCGCATTAGAGAATTGTTGGAGCGTTATGGCATCAGAGATTTATTGGCAGCGGAAGCATGGTATTGGAGTGTTATTGGAAAAGTGTTATAAATAGCCTCTGCAAATTCGTTAATGGGGACAACAACGAGAAATCAACCTCGGTGAACAACGTTATATGCGTGATGCGTTATGGTGGCAGAAATAGTGTTTTTTTTATAACGCATGGCAGAGCCTCTATGACAATGCATTGATATAGCCTTGGTGACAACCTTTGAATGCGTTATGGTCCATTATGGTGATAGCCTCTGAATGCGTTATGTTCCGTTATGGTGACAGCCTCTGAATGCGGTATGGATATCTACAACATTGCGGACCAGAAACAGATGTGCTTCCAGCCTGGGGCCATTTGATAGCTATTAAATGGGGCCCATCCAATGACTCATGTATTTTATCTGGTCTTGAATTAGATGGGCATTGGTTCTTTGAGAGCAATCAGAAATTCGGGGGTTGTTTTATATGTGCAATCAGTGGATTATCTTGATCCCTGGTCATGGAGAAATATTTTGGAGGAAACGCTGAGCCAGGAGAATATTTCATTGATAGAGGAGGGGTTGTATATATCTGGTGTAAATAAAATGGTGTTTGCGGTCAGTGAGGGTGAGTCAAAAATCATGAAAGAAGCCATATCAGATCTTCATCCTACTGCAGATGGTGGTTATGCGCATGCCCAATCCACACTGGGTTATTTATATGGGATTGGAAGTGGTGTTGAGTAGAATTGATGACCAGGCGATATATATATTCTTGACTAGCCTAATCGTCACAAGTTGCATAGCGTTCCTGGAAAACACTAGACATTATAGTCAGAATCATGAAGTGATAGTTATATCTGATCGGCGTTAATCATCCACAAGGAATTGATATATGTCATTGATATATAGAGAATGGAGTGTGTATTAACATTATGATGGAGGGCGTTCAATATGTTTTATAGAGAGCACATAGTTTAATGGAATATTATTTTACTGTGGCAGCATTTAACCTGTGGTGGCAGTTTTCGATGTTTAATGTTCAACACAGGACAACCTTCATATATTTGTTAGAGTGCATAATTTAATAATTCATATATTGGAGGTGGACAATGCAACAATATGTAAAAGGCTGAACTACTCCATCCACAAATTTTTGGTGTAAATCATTTACATCTATTAATTCTGTTGTTGGCAACGATAATCCATCTTACAAAGACTACAATCCATTTTAGATGAAAACGTTGAAGAATATATGAATTTTGAATTTATAATTGAGGGAATAGGGTTCCAAATACCAACAATTTGGTTGACGGACGTTTCAAATTCCTAGAAATTTCACTTGTCATCTTCCCTACTCATGACCTGGGATGGCTTTATATGTATAGGTGGACTGTAAAATGAGGTCGTGTAGAGTAAATAGTTTATAATGATTGTGAACATGCCATCAATCAATATCTGCGTTCAAGTCACATTAAGGCCTCTGTTAGGTGTTTGAATCTTCTTATGCGCATGAAACAGTAGATTGGGTACCATTTGTGCTGGCACAATTTCAATTTCGTAGGGAAATATTATTGTACGCAGATTGGTACAATTTCATTTTTACAAGGAATTTGAATGGAAATATGTTCCCTCTGAAGGAAGTTCCAAAGGTGGCTTTTTTTTTTTTAAATCATTCCTGAAGGTGATCTACTATGTGAAAAATTGGTATATGGTGATGTTGGAGCTCCAAGAACGCATGGTTGCATGATAAATTTTCACACTGATCACAACCTCAACACCTCAGAAGCATTCCTCTGTCATAGGTGACATAATAGAGCCTATTCTTTTTGCGCAAAGTTTCGATTGCCTTAAGTTTCGACGTGGAAATGAGAGTGCCCATCTCAAGCATTGCATTAAAAAAATAAAATAAATAAATAAAATAAAAAATAAAAAAAATAAAAAAAATTTATCGATATAAAGAAGCCGAGATATGTGAATCCTCAAAGTATGTGTGAAGTCTATGTTGTTTTTCATTCTATTAAGAAATTTGATGCATATCTAGGACCAATAAAGGACGTGGTGAAAATGGAATGAATATGTGTACGAAGAGATAGAGCATATGGTGATCGTGAAGCATGGCATGGCACTATATTTTCTTCAATAGATTGGCATGGAGTTCGATTATACTGCATTCAAAGTGCTACATTATGTTGTGCGTTTTTATTAGTTCTATATTGCAGTTAAGGAATATATTATATTGATATGCCAAGCTCTATTACATTGATTTTAAAGCTCTATTCAAGTGCTACTACATCTATTTCATTCAATATGAAACACCTAGCCAAAGAATATTCAACAAAGGTCATGATAAAAGAGTGCACTCAAAGGAGATAAAGGAGCAACTCTTCTATTTATGTGTTCATATGTCCAATAATTGTTTCCCTTGGATGGATTGAATTTCTTGCAGCATGAATTCTTTACTATAGTCATCTAGAGATGTTATTCGAGAACATATCAGTGTTTTGTTATGGTTATTGAATCTATAATTGCTGCTACAAACATGAAAATATTTGAACTTTGTTGAGCCATGTTTGTAAAAGTATTGGTTCAGATAATTGAGCACATATATGATCACCATTGTGGGATTTTTAATTTATTTTTTTATTATCTATTATATATTGGTGCTGGACAATTTATTCAAAGTGCACACATCCTAATTAATGAGTTTCCTCTCAATATATTATGTTATCATATTCAGCATTATGCAAATGCAAGACACTTTTTAGATGGAATCTTCTTATTGTGTATATACATGCAATTGAAATTATTTACAAAGTGTTCTAACAACAATAATTATATACCATATGGAGGAGTCATTTTTTGAAACAATATTCATCTTTGAGCAACACTCTCTCAGAGTGGAGCATCCCCAACAAGCCATATGAAGTGGCATTCATTCAATAACAGAATGACAGACTGAACAATGTTTATGCAAAACTTAGAGAGTAGTAATGTTCATCACACATTAAGAAACAATAATGCAATGATGGAAACTACACTAAAAAAATTGTAACCCCCTCGCCATCGATGTCAAAGGGGGAGGTAATGTAATCAGAGGAAGGAAGACATTTCTCATAATGGAAGGGGAGGACAGAAGGATTGACATCAATGCCAAAGGGGGAGATTGTTGGAAATATTGGCATTGATGTGATTAACTGAAATTATGTTATTGTATGTTGAGTTTTATTTTCCAAAAGGCTGAAAGTGATGTGAAGTGCAAAGGCTATGCTAATCAATATGAAGGCTAAAAAACTATCAATAAAGACATAATATATTAAGACAAAGCTGAAATACATATATTTCATTAAACATAAAAAGTAGACAATACAAGTTTGATTTGTCACTTGTCATCATTTTTGATTGAGGTGTTACAACATCTTTTTCTATTACAAATATTTCAAAACTGAACATAAAGAAAGAGAGCGGTTTTCTTTTGGAATCCCAAGAGACAATGCTTCACTTCATATTCTGCAAGGAAGACAAACAACCAAGGAGGCTTGCTTAAAAAAGGCACAACACAGAGTATAAGTTTTTTGGTTTCTTCTAAGGGAAGAAAGGAGAGTTTCTGTACGAAGACATTGATGGACAGTAATAGAAGAGGAACATAAAATGGAAGAGGATAAACAATTCAACAATGAATTTGATAACATAATGGTCTATGTGGTAACTAGAATCTGAAGCTTGATGTTCTAATTGAGAAAATTTTGTCCTCTTATATGTTATAGTTTTAAGAGGAACATGTTGTTCCTTGTTGAGGTAGGAGCCTCCTGTGGGTTGTAGCCTATAGAAAATTTGTGGGAGTTGGAGCTTCCTTGGAGGTAGTAGCCTCTTGTAGGTTGGAGCCGACAAAAATTTGATGTAATAAGGAGTAGCAGCCTGCCTTCACATCACTTTCAGCCTAATATTCATGGTTTTCTCCCTTCGGGGTTTCCACTCATATCTTGTGTCATTGTGTGTTGATTATGAAAGCTATGTGAATGACATTGAACTCTTGATAAGAAATATGAAAACTCTCTTCATGACACCTGCAAAATGAATTCAATGTAACATGAACATGAAATATTAGTTGATTAATAAAGAAAGATGACCAAAAGTAAATAATGCTAAATTACTGATTCACCCCCCCCCCTCTTCTCACTAATTTCCCATCTTAAATATCAGCCATAACTCCAAAAATATCTATAGAGTAATACTAAAAATTACTTGTTTGGCATCATGTATCATTCTAGATGTATTTCAATCATGTTTAGTCATGATAAGTAAGGTGCATTTTCAAAACTTAAAAATAATAAAGTATAAAAAAATAGAAATGTTCACCCAAAGATGAAAAATCTGAAAACATGTTTTGTTCCAGGAAAAGTATACACATTGGTAATCATTGCTCTTGAGTCTACTATTAGACTGGAAAAGATAAACAAGAAATAATTTTACTTGTTTTGCTATATGTGTCACAGAAGAGGTACATGAATTGAGATAGAATCTCCATGAATTTCTTGTCCAGTGCACAAGCATACAAAATATAGGTTTATTGGCGTGATCCCTTGAGAAATGCAAAATATCACCTCTTCCTAAAGAAACATAAAAAGTTATATATTAAAAATAAAAAATAAGGGGAAAATACAAGAATCTTGTAGTATAAGCATAAATCAAAACTCTCTCAGAGAACATTAAACAATCATTTGCATTAGTGGAAGACTTTGTTCAAGTATGGCCCTTTTCAACTTCATTTACATGGAAATACACACTTTCAACTTCAGATTTGTTGTGTGCAGTTACAGACCTGATTAAACTTAGGTGCACAAGATTGTGAATAGTAGTTTATGCTGGGAATTTTCCTGAGACCACCTTACCCGATTCCAAATATTTCGGCAATCCAAATCTCAATGAAGAAATGAATCCCATCACACCATGGTTATCCATGAAATGGCAAGCCAAGGATGAAACCATTGCCAAACCCGACAAAACCCATGCCAATGACAAAAAATGAACCAAATACACAAATGCATGAACCATGGATTCACACCTTAGCTAGGAAATCACACATGCATAATGTTACCTTCAAAATTTTCCCGCTGAAGATGTTGATCCAACCTTCTCCTTGCTTCCTTTGCTTTTTCTTGCTTGCTCTTGCTTGTCCTTTTCCTTCCTTTGCTTGCTTGTTTGCTTTCTCCTCTTGGTTCTCTCTCTCTCTTTCTCACTAATTCCAAAACAAAAACTAACAAAAGATTGTGAATTGATCCTCATAAGCCTTTTTGTCATTGAGGCCTCTGTTTTCTACAGTTTCCTTCATTTTTCCTTCAATTTCCCTATCATGCAAATTTGTGTCTCTCCACCTTCCTTTTCCCTTATTTTCCTTTATTTTCATAATTAAATTCCAATTAATGTCTCTTTTCCTTTTCTAATGCCTTTGCCAATTTCCATAGCCATAATAAACCGAAAGTGATGTCTGCTATAGTGCTTTTCCCAACATTCAACTTGGAATACATGTCTTGTGACCTTGGTCATATTTTTCCTTTATTAACCTGTATTACATGAACTTTTAATCCGGGGTTGTTACAGATATGTTTATGATTGGAGGTCTACGAATTACTCAAGATCAACCTATTATCCTATAATTTCTCCACTATATTATATGTTTATAAATGGGACAACCCATTACCATACTCCTGATTGCAGGCCATCCTACATGTTATGAGTTTGATTTATATGTTTTGCATGGTGAAAATTTATGAGTGTTTATGAATGCGTTGAATGTTAGAGTTGTAAGGAATGATGTTATACTCTTGACTGGAATGATAGCCTATTTAGTATTAAAGTTGGTTGAATTGGTCTTGGGAGCCATGCCTTTCTCTTTGTTGGACCCAATAATCAGAGATCTAGGGGTATTATAGAGTAAATACCCTACTAGAGGTCTATATGGGCGGCAAGCCAAATTTATCTCAAATAAATAGGTGGATCTGTAGATCTAGTGCCCCGAGAGAGTAAAACGCTAATGCAATTTCATAACATTGGATAAGCTGCAAACCAAACTTAACATAGAAGTTTTTCCAAATAAGTGAAGGAGTAGAGAGTCAGATCGTAGTGGAACCTTGAGTGTCAAAACTATGTCCATTACCCACTGCTCATTGCCAAGAGCTTCGATTTTGTCTAGCTATGTCAATAAGCACATCGATGGTGTTGATCAACCTTAGCATGGTTCCATGGTGGACCATTTTCCACCACCCATCACTCACCACTAGTAGGTGTTAGATTTGAGTATCCCTTGTGGAGATGGGTGATCGATGAGGGCATAACCATGAGAGCGAAAATTTTACCACCACTCACTGCCTGATCTTGGGGTTTATGTGCTACGGAGGTAGTAATCAAAGCAACGATATGATGTGATTCTGTGAATCCATCAATATTTAATTTTGAATAAGAATTAAAATGTTTAATCCCCATTATGTTCCAAAGGCAGAGGATTAAGTGGGACCATGTTCGATAACACGTGTCAAGGACCATGTGAGGTCCTGCACTGCACAATTTTGGTAAATTAGAGCTACCCTCATGAGGACAAAAGCTCGTTGAGAATTTGGTCGATCTAGCCAAGGTTCCAGCTCTTGGAACCATGTGGCCGAGCCACCGCCCATCGCAATGATCTAAGTGGTGTGAATTCAATCTAAGGTGGGAGACAGCTAAGGTCAAATCTGACTCGCTCGAGGTTCCAATGTGGAACCCTACCACTGCTCGTAGTGTAGAAATTCCTTGTAGATTCAGACTGCTAATTGTAATTAACTAAAACAATAGACTTGAATCTACTCTACAAACTGCGTAAACAATTAAATGGTCACGAAATCACAAAGAATACAAGAAAAATAATGTAATCAACACACTACACAATGATTTCCTGGGGAAGCCATAGCTAAAAAACCATCCTATCTGTATATTGCATTAGTCAGAAAAATCTTAGAAGATTACAATGCTTTTCTCAAGCCCAAGCAACCTATGCACTATCTCTATCTATCTCAATGCTTCCTAGACAAGCCAAGGCCAATACTTAACCAATTTTATACTTGCCCAAGTCCCTATTTCCTTGCATTGTTTCCTTGGAAATCAACCCCCATTATTTAGGGAAATTCCCCATACATAACTGCGCAATCCCTATAGGCCCTTCTTTGACTGCATGCACCACCTGCACAACTTAGATAATTATACAACTAATAGTACACTGCCCTTGAACTCCAATATCAACTGGGTAACTCAAATTCCATGCATGCATGAGTTAATTATTAGTTTAATTATCATTTAACTCGTTAAAAATTGAAGTTGCACCCCACTGCTAGACCTCCAACAGTCGGAACTAGTTTAACTGACCTTAACTCAATTTAACTGAATTAAATTGTTAAAACTGAAATTAAACTCAACCTAGGCCCCTAAAATTTAGGAATCATTGTACACAACTCAAGTTAAGCCCTCAACTCAAATTAACTAAGCTAACTAAGTGATAACAACTCAGTTGGCTCATTCAAGTTGTCTCTAATTTAATTTAAGCGAAAATTAAATCAAGATTTTATTGCTGCCATTTTTCAACACTCCCTCTCAGCAAGAAAGGTATTTAGGTATTTAGATGTATTCCCATCTAAAACCTTTGGAATTTACTTCATGCAACACTTCTCACTATTGTTGTTGCTAGCAACTGAAAATCATCCAAAAAAAAAATCATTGAATCAATATGCAACTGTTTACTGGGAAAACCGTTTTTCTGTTGACTCTGCTACTAAGCTCTGTTATCAACACTACGCTACAATCCTCAGTATCTGATAGACATTGATCCTCATGCTATTGATTAATGTGGGCACCCATAGAAAATTAATGATCAATGACATAAAAACACTTCAATGGACCCTGCCCAAATTTTTGCAACTCTTAGGACTAGTGCTCTACATCGCCCCACCTCACACTTGGAGGTATGGTTGCATGTGCTCCCTCTTCCCACTTGGATCGAACTCTCCTCCTACTGGAGGTATCTTACTGATCCTCTTCATAATCATCCTCATGGTCAACCCATCTTCCAACTGGTTAAGGCTTCCTCTTGAGGGCTAAATCATGCTCCCTCTCAACCACAACATCTCTAATCCATGCCTTGCTCCTCGAGGTTGTGCATGCATATTCCTCTAATGTGTAGAGGCTCTCGATCCTGACACCAAATTTCTTGATTCGAAATGAAGCAAGATACTTGAGGTAGGCTTTCCCATCTCTGAATACTACCTCATACCTTTTGTCTTCAATCCTCAATTTCTTCATCAGTTCAAGTTTCTTCACTTCATTGCTATTATCAAATACTCATTGAGAGTATTCCACATAACAAAGGGAGTCTATTGTCCATGTAGTTTCAAGACTATGTGGTCTATCACACCCTCCAAGATGATCCTTGTGGCTCTTGATACACACTTCTTCCACTCTGCTAGATATTTAGCATTAAATGTTGGAGGCTTCGAGATATCATGATATATGAATTCCTTTAGCTGATTATCTTCCAACACTGCCTCCATATTGTCCTTCCAAGAAATGTAATTCGAGCTACTCTCAAGGGCATGCTCGAGTCTCGGGCCATAGAATGACATCCTGCTAGCTCTGAAGAATAATAATGTAAATTTGATTCACTTGCAAGGACAACTTCGAATTCTTCTCTTCTATAGTGATTTCAGCTTTGATATCATGTAGAAATTCCTTGTAGATTCAAATTTATAATTATAATTTACTAAAACAATAAACTCGAATCTACTCTAGCAACTGCGGAAACAATTGAATGATCGCGAAATCACGAATCATACAAGAGAAAGAATTTAATCAACATATTACATAATGATTTCCTGGGGAATGTCATAGCTAAAAACCCCTCCTATCTGTATATTGAAATAGTTGGAAAAATATGAGAAGATTACAATGCTTTGCTCAAGCCCGAGCAACTTTTTCATTATCTCTATCTATCTCACTGCTTCCTAGAAAAACTTTGGCCAATACTTAGCCAATTTTCTACTTGCCCAAGTCCCTATTTTTTGCATTTTTTCCTTGGGAATTAGCCCCTATTATTTATGGAAATTCCTCATCCATAACTGCACAATCCCTAAGGGCCCTTATCTGACTGCATGCACCACCTGTACAACTTGGATAATTATACAACTGATAGTACACTGCCCTTGAACTCCAATCTGAACTAGATAACTCAAATTTCATGCATGCATTAGTTAGTTATTAGTCGATTGATCAAGTAACTGGTTAAACACTGAAGTTGCACCCCACTGCTAGACCTCCTACTAATTCTTCTAATAGTTGGAACTAGTTTAACTGACCTTAACTCAATTTAACTGAATAAATTGTTACAACTGAAATTAAACTCAACCTAGGCTCCTAAAATTTAGGAATCATTGTACACAACTCAATTTAATCCCTCAAATCAAATTAACTAAGCTAACTGAGTGATAACAACTCAGTTAATTCATTCAAGTTGTCTTGTGATGTGGAATTTCGATTTTATCCTAATTTATTTCAAGGGAAAAATTGATCAGGATTTTTTTGATGCCATTCTTCAACACGTCGCCCACTGCCATATATGTTTCTTATGTTGAATGTCACTAGTGATGATACCACTTAACAATGTGACGTGGATTTGATTTGACAAATCCCTTTTCTACTTACTTCTCAGAGTTACTTCAAATCCATGTGGGCACCACATGGGCAAATTAATGATGTGGCATTTTCTTTATCAGGCCAAACTTTATCTAAGCATAGTTATCAATCCATAAGTTATATTGAGGTATAATTTATATCATCGAAAATATCATAACAAGCCAAATAAGTTGGTGGTATTAGAATGTAATTCTGCAAAATTGGTATGGGAATGATTTCTGTGACCCCATCTTCATAAAAAAAACTTAGAGGTCAAGTTAAGTTATTAAGTAGTACCTCCTACAATTTGAGATAACATGAGGGATGGGAGGGGCTATTACAACATGCAAACAAATCTACAATTTTATGGAAGGAACTTGATGTGTTGTACTTCACTGAATAGATTTTGTAGCTTGAACATCTAGTGGTATAATTGATTAAGATTAAGGGTGTCTCTTAGAGTGCACAAACCTTGGTAAGCATGTCCCTAAAAGGATCAATATTGCACAAGTGTTCAACTACATATAGCAATTCAATTCGGAAATGGTATCAGAGCCCAATTTGATTTTATCATATAGTTTTGTAAAGATGTGTATTAGAGTATATTATTTTGGAAATTATTAAGCAAGGAGGAGAGTGGTGTTTATTATTTAAGCATTCCATTACTTAACATCAATTTAGATGGAAATAATTGCTCCATTTCAAAAATTCAAATATCAAATGCACTAATTAACAGAATAATGTTGAAGACTATGACATTCATGGCGGTTTTGAGGGAGGCGACGAACCCTAGGTTTTTACTATGTTTCTCTTTATGGGGGTCTACATGAATGTCTCTGGTGGCTAGTTCAATTAGTGGATTCTCAAATGGAGGTGATGGGGTTGACCTGTTATTTTTTGGGGGTCGTTTCTTTTCGATGTGCATGTGGTTTTTCGCCTTTCGGTGGTAGCTTTTATATTGGCCTAGTGGGTTTTTACTATAGTTTCTTACAGTCTTCGCGTTGCAGGTTTTATAGGAGTATCGATTACTACCTGATTGTGAAGGGGGTTTATCTGGTTAGTTTACTCAACTGGTGGGTTTTCCTCATTCTTCCCATTGCTTTCGGGGGTCTGCTGTTAGTTTTTTTTTTGGTGCTAACCTGACAGTTTTCATGTGGGCATAATGGCCAACAATGAAAAAGAGGAATGTGATTCAATTACATTGTTTAAGGGCTACATCTTCTCGAGTCCCAAGTTTTTCACGAATTGTGGGGAGAGCAGTGGGTGTCCTTTTAGTGGTATTGAGAAGGGATTCATGGTCGTGTTATGGCATGGTCGGAATACCATTTTCCAATTAGAGTTCCATTATATTCTCTAAGTTTCTTACCATTCACTTCTCCATGCATCTCAAATGTAAATTTCAATGTTTTTTCCCATTGCTTCGGGCAGTTTCTCAGGTGGTTTTTCAACTCCAATTCAACCCTCTATGGGTTTTGGGCTTCTAATTTTCTCTGGGAATTTTACGATTGATTTTCCAGATTTGGGGACCCCCCTTTCGTCATATAGCAGGGGTTTCACATCTCTTCTAGCATGTTCTTCTGGTGGGGACTTACTGGGGGCACCAGAGGATTTTTTGAATGCGTCGGTTAATTCTGTGCATTCACATGATGCGAGAGTGATTTATTCATTGTGCCCGCATTATGGGCTTGTTGGTGTACAAGATGAGAAAGTGTCAATCCAGGTAGCTTGCGAAGTGGATGTTGATTGTCCCACTCTACAAAATCATGTGGTTCAAAGGGATTTTAGTGATCGAAATAAGAAAATTTGTGTCTGGGGAACAACATCGAAATGGAAAAAAATGCATACCTTACTGGAGAATATTTGGTTGGGTGTGCTCAGGGTCATAATTGTTGATGGTTATTATTTCAACTCATATTCAAATATCATGAGGCAACTTCATAGGTTGTAAACACATTATCATCTATCAATTATACTCCTATTGTATTCAAATTTTTGTCACACACATTTGATGTGAGTAGGGAACAGTGCAGTGTGGTTCTTGTCTAGGTCTAGTTCATGGGTTTACCAAAAAATATGTGCAATCCTCATATTTTTTCTAACCTGAGGAATATTGGATGTTTTCTTGAAGTTGATTACTCTTTCGAGGAGTCGAGTGATATGATTTGTGGCTTGTATTATAGTAAGTTTGGACCTCTACAAGTAATTACAGGAGGCTATTAACATTGGTTTGGATGGGGATCATCTACAACTATTGGACTATGAATGTCTTTCCTTTCATTGTAGAAGGTTCCATAAATACGGTCATTTAGTTCAAAGTTGTAAATTACTACTTTGGCAGCTCGAGGGCTCGGATCTGGCTTCCAAAAAGAAGCATGTAGCGGAATGTTAGGTCCCTATATTACTAGTTTAGTCCCTTATTGTTATTAGTGTAGCCCCCTTATTTTTATTGTTGTACCTGTCTAACCCCAATATTGTTATTATTGTGCCCTTACATTATTATTGTTAGGTCGGTTAGGATTATATTGTGACCCCATGGACTCCTATATATAGAAGGAGGTTTTGTCATTTGTATCATCTAAGAATTGTTAATTTATGTAATGTAAAGGAGGTTTCCCCCTAGAAGTGGCTGAATTCTAAGGCGTTGATATCTCTTTTATTCTATTTTTGGAGCTAGTTTCATAACATTTGGTACCAGAGCTTTGGATTCTAGGGTTTCGCTACTCCAAACAGGTCATCGTGGAATTTGTGCTATAAATTTTTTTTATGAAGGTTCAGATGCTGAATTTTCTGTAGAGCGAAGCTGAAATCCCAAGAAATATCGTGTAAAAATTTCAGATCTTGGTTCACAATATTTTCAGAGATATGATTTATGGAAGTTAGGGTTTTTTCAGGCTCTCGAATTTCACCTAAACATGTCATCGTGGAATTTTCGCTATAAATTTTTTTCTAAGTTTTAGAAGCTAAAATTTTCACAGAGCGTAGTCGAAATCCTAAGGAACTTCGTGTAAAAATTTCAGATCTATGTTCGTAATATTTTCGGAGATATGATCTATGGAAGTTAGGGTTTTTTTAGGCTCCCTAATTTCATCTCAAAGAGGTGACCGTGGGAAAATCATCATAAATCTCTCTCTGAGCATCAGATTGGAATTCTGTAAGAAGTGGCCACAAATACACAGACTATAGTTTCATGTGTATCAGTTTAAGATCCGAAGGAGGAAACAGTGACATGTGGCACACCGTACAAGTTCGCTCTACTGAACTAGTCCATAATTAGGTCATTGTGGGAGATTGGGCATAAATTTGCCTTGAAGAATCCAATTCAGGTCAGACCTGTGGCATTTGAAAGAAGATTCAGAGGGATATTACAAGACAAAATTTCAGATATTTAAGATCCTAAATCACATAGATAATTTAGTTTCAATATCGAGCTCCTCAAAAGAAGGAAAAAGTTTTTTTTTTCCCCAATTGCAATGACTCATGAATATGAAGAAGTGCAACATGAAATATAAAAATTACAAGAGCAAATGCACCAAATTTTTCTCTCGCAAAGAGCAATAAAAAATGAAATGGAAGTTTTGAAGAAAGGTGTGGAAGCTAAGATGGATGGTTTGAAGAAATGCGTGGAAGCTAAGATGGATGGCATGGAAGCTAAGATGGATGGTTTGAAGAAATGCGTGGAAGCTAAGATGGATGGCATGGAAGCTAAGATTGATGACATGGAATCTAAGATCAATGAAAAAATGGAAAACATGAAGAATGATCTAAAAGTAGACATGGAAGGTTTGACAAAGTTGATACAAGAAATGTTTCCTAATGGTGAAAAGATAGTAGAGGAAACTCATGATGAGAAAAAAATAAATGTTAATCGTGATTTAATAAAATCTAATGTTGGCGGGAAGAACCACCATATTCCAAAAATGGATATGAGGAATTTTGATGGAAAGGATCCTGTAACATGGATACTACAGATGGAGCAATATTTTGATCTCCATAATGTGCAAAACACACAAAAGGTACGCATTGCAACTTTACATTTAGAAAAAATACATTTGTATGGTATCGATGGCTTTGCTCCCGTAAAAAAATTGTCACTTGGTCAATTTTTACGGAGGAAATGATAGCACATTATGAGGATACAAAGAGCAACACCTTCTTTAGCCAATTGATAAATCTCAAACAAAAGGGTTTAGTGGGGCAGCACATTGAGGACTTCCAAAAATTGAATATAAGGTAACTGATATTCCAGAGGAACACAGGATTTATCTCTTCATAGGCACTTTAAAGGATAACATCCAACATGAAGTTCACGTTCTGGAACCTGATTCATTGGAGAAGGCATTCAGGTTGGCAAGAAAAGTTGAATGTAAAATTATGGCGACAAGGAAGCCTACCACTCAATTCTATAAAGAAGGAAGTGTTTCTACGCCTAGATTTCCACAACATACAAGGTTGACACCACAACAATTGGAAGAAAAAAGAGCAAAAGGGCTTTGCTACAGTTGTGATAGCAAATACACTAAAGGTCATAAGTGTGCTGAGAAGAAATTATTTTACATAGATTGTGAGGAGGAAGAAGAAAATGAACAAGAAGAGGATATACACCAGGAACCAACCCCAGAAGAGGAAGAAATGAATCCAACCATATCGTGTAATGCACTGGCAGGAATTACCACTCCTCAAACTCTCAAGATAAAAGGACAAATCAAGAAGAGAAAGGCAATAGTGTTGATTGATTCAGGTAGCACCCATAATTTTATTCATTGTAAGGTAGCCAAGGAATTAAATTGTTTCCTATACCCAGCACCAGAATGTCAAGTGATGGTTGCAAATGGAGGAACTATAAATTTCTCTGGAAAATGCCATAATATCAAGCTAACCATGGGGGAATATGTATTAAATAGTCCAATGCTTTCCATTCCTATGGGAGGTGCTGATGTTGTACTAGGAGTACAATGGTTACAATCTTTGGGGATGGTAGCTTTTAATTTTCAAGAACTTTTCTTGAAAAAATTTTCAGAAGGAAAGGAAGTCGAATTACGGGGTATTGAAGGGAAGCCGGGAAGGATAATAAGCTCTAATGTCATGACAAAGCTTCTAAAGAAATAACAATGAGGTGTAATTGCACAATTATGCTCACTAGAAGTTCCGACATCAAAATCATCTATTTCTGCAGATCTCCAACAAGTCTTGGACAATCATTCCAAGGTGTTTGAAACTACCAAAGGACTCCCACCTATTCGTGATCATGATCATGCTATTCATTTGATTCCAGGAAGTGTTCCTCCAAACATCAGGCCTTATAGATATCCTTACTTCCAAAAGAGCGAAATTGAACGTATGATTGCAGAAATGTTAGAGGTCGGTATAATTCAACCTAGTCAAAGTTCTTTCTCTGCTCCTGTAGTATTGGTACACAAGAAGGATGGATCATGGCGAATGTGTCCGGATTATAGGGAGCTCAATAAGCTCACCATTAAAGATAAATTTCCCATTCCTGTGATTGATGAATTATTTGATGAATTACATGGAGCAATTTATTTTACCAAGTTGGATCTTCGTTCAGGATATCATCAAATTAGAATGAAGACTGAAGATATTCCAAAAACAACATTTCGAACTCATGAGGGTCATTATGAATTTTAGGTCATGCCTTTTGGCCTTACCAATGCACCTTCTACATTTCAAGGGTTGATGAATTCCATTTTCAAACCCTTCCTTAGAAAATTTGTGCTAGTATTTTTTGATGATATACTAATCTACAGCAGGTCTTAGAAGGATCATGTTCAACATGTTGATAGGGTGCTCAAACTATTGCAGGAGAAACAATTATATGCAAAAACATCCAAATTTTTCTTTGGAGTACAAGAGGTGGAATATCTAGGTCATATTGTATCTCACGAGGGTGTTAAGGTAGACCCTAACAAAATTAAAGCCATTAAGGAATGGAAAGCCCCCACAACCATAAAACAATTGCGAGGATTTCTCAGGTTAACAGGGTATTATCGCAAGTTTGTTAAGAATTATGGGATAATAGTAGCACCTCTAACAACATTATTGAAGAAAGATGCATTTTCATGGATTCGTAAAGCAACTAAGGCCTTTGAACATCTTAAATAGGCAATGTGCCTAGCACCGGTCTTAGCTACGCTAGACTTCACAAAAACCTTAATTGTGGAATGTGATGCCTTAGGAAATGGAATTGGGGTTTCAATGCAAGAAGGAAGACCCATTTCTTTTGAAATTCATCCAATCAAAGGAAAGTATTTACAAAAATCTATTTATGAGAAGGAAATGTTAGCAATACTACATGCACTAAAGAAATGACGACCTTACCTAATGGGAAGACACTTCAAGGTAAAAACTGATGATGATAGTATTAAACACTTTTTGGAACAAAGACTATCTTCAAAAGAGTAGCAAAAATGGGTCACAAACATGTTGGGTTATGAATTTGAAATCATCTACAAAAAAGGGAAGCTAAATGTTGTTGTAGATGCACTATCAAGAAAGAATGAAGAGGTGGAAGCATTGCTTTGTGCCATTTCTATTATCCAACTAGATTGGGTAAGCAAAGCAAGCGATGAATGGAATAAGGACGAAGAAGTGTGGACACTCATTCAAAAATTGCAGCAAGATCCTAGAACATCTGATACATTTAGTTGGAAAAATAATTCCTTACAGTACAAATATTGCTTATATATTTGTAAGAATTACCAACTAAAACAAAAGATTCTTTTAGAATTGCACACTTCTCCTTTAGGAGGACACTTGGGCTTTTTAAAAACTTACCACAGGGTGAAGAAAGATTTTTTTTGGGATGCCCTTAAATCTGATATTCAAAATTTTGTGGCGTAATGTTTGGTTTGCCAACAAAATAAATTTGAGACAATTAAGACCCCAGGTCTTCTACAACCTCTATCCATTCCAAGTCAACGTTTGGAGGATATTTCAATGGATTTTATCACATGTTTACTGAAGTCTGAAGGAAAGAGTGTCATCATGGTGGTAGTTGATAGAATTACCAAGTATGCACACTTTTGTGCATTATCTCATCCATTTAAAGAAAGTATAGTTGCTACTACATTTATGGACACGATTCAAAAGCTACATGGAAACCCAAAGATTATTGTGAGCGACAGAGATCCCATTTTTACCTGAAATTTTTGGACTGAGTTATTTTCTTGTTTGGGTACTCAACTAGCTCATAGCTCATATTATCATCCTCAATCCAATAGTCAAACTGAGATAGTGAATAAATGTTTGGAAGGATATCTTCGTTGTTTTGTATCTGATAAACAAATGCAATAGGTCAAGTGGTTACCTCTCGCTAAATGGTGAAATAAAACTTCCTTCCATACTACAACAAAAATGACCCCATTTATGGCACTTTATGGATATCATCCATTGTCCATCACATCATATTTAAGAGAAAATTCTAAGGTTAAAGTAGTGTAAGATCACATCGAGCATCAACAAGAAGTTATCCAACTCTTAAAGGATAACCTAAATTTGGCACAAATTCGAATGAAACAACAGGAAGATCAACATCGCAACGAGAGAATTTTTGATGTAGGAGACTAGGTATTTTTACGGCTACAACCATACAAAGAAATTTCCCTCAAGCAAGCTAAGAAGGATAATAAATTATCGCCAAAGTACTATGGTGCTTACAAGGTGTTGCAAAAGATTGGTACCGTGACATACAAATTGGATCTTTCTGCTTCTTCGCGAGTGCATCTAGTTTTCCATGTTTCATGCTTAAAGAAGGTTATAGGTGAAAAACTTCCAGTTCAAACAATATTGCCAGAACTTGATGAGGAAGGAAAAATCATATTGGAACCTGAATCAGCCATGGAAACAAGAACTCGACAGCTACGAAACCTATCAATTTTAGAGTATCTCATCAAGTGGAAGAACTTACCCACTGAAGATTCTACATGGGAGGATGAGAATTTTATACAGAAGCACACAGAGCTACTCAAGCGTTGAGGACAACACTTTTTTTAAGGAGAGGGGCATGTTAGGTCCCTATATTTATAGTTTATTCCCTTATTGTTATTAGTGTAGCCTCCTTATTGTTATTGTTGTATCCATGTAACCCCAATGTTGTTATTATTGTTCCCTTACATTATTATTGTTAGGTCGGCTAGGATTATATTGTGACCCCATGGACTCCTATATATAGAAGGAGTTTGACATTTGTATCATCCAAGAATTTTTCATTTATGTAATGTAAATGAGGTTTACCCCTCGAAGTGGATGAATTTTAAGGCGTTGATCTCTCTTTTCTTCTATTTTTGGAGCTGGTTTCATAACAAGGAAAGGGTGAATGGGGTTGAGGACAGTCTGTCAGAGGAGGGATTGGTTGGTGACCCACAGGTGTATTTAGGATAAGTGGATCCTAGTGACATGTATATTGATCCCATGGTTTCAAAATTGATAGTATCTAAAGCGAACACTTCTTCATTTGAATATTTTTTGGCGACACCTCCTCCTCCTACAGGTACCACTAATCCTCTCCCTCTTGTATCTTTGCTTGATTCTATTTTTTCTGCACTTGGCATGGATGTATTGTTCTCCTTTTCTAGGTGTGTTGTGAATAGGTATCTGAAGTCGGGATATACTACATAACATCATATCCATGCTTATTGTTTCCATTACAGAGGGTCTCTTAGATGGTTTGGGGAATTTTCCTATATTTGTTTCAAAATCTAGGGGGAGGGACCGATTATCAAATATTTCCAAAGATAAAGACAAGGCTTGTGAGGAAATGGTTGAGGGTTGTCAAACTTCTATCGATTAAGAACTTAGAGCATTGTTTCCCCTACAAGGTGTTTCCAAATGAAATTGTTATCTTTCAACTGTAGGGTTTATGAAAGTGAACCTAAAACAATTCCCTTGCGACGCATGTTTCAAGTCAAACTTCCTAATGTTATTTTTCTCCAGGAAACACTTGTGGAAAGCGTTACTATGTCTACATATATTGAATCCATTTTTCCATCTTCGCGCTTCATTTTGAATGATGTCTATGGGGTTCTGGGTTGGGATACTCGGAAGTTCCATATGGAAAATTATTGGAGTTTTTCTCATGGGTTATGGGTGGTGGGGTTTTTTATGGATCTGAATACCATTATCACCCTTATAAATATTTATGGTCCTCATGATGATCAAGTGGATTATCGGGATGAGGTTTTCAACAAATACTTCTTTTCTCTGGATACCCTGATTGTTGGGGGAGATCTAATTTTTTTTATTGGGTAGTCAGAGTATTGGGGTGATTGTGCAAGGGTTGATCCCCTATCTTATTATTTCTATAATAATATTACTTCTAAGAACCTTCCTTATTTTTCCTCAGGGTGTATCATGCCAACTTGGCAAAATATGCAGCTGGGTGATGCTTTCAATGTGAAGCGTTTTTACAGATTCTTCATTTTTGATCCCTTGATTCAACATTTTCCATTATTGTGTTAAAGGGGTGGTTCTCGAGGGATTTCTGATCACTTTCCAATTTATTTTGAAATATGGGGTGCCACACAAAAACCAGAAAGTCCCTTCAAAATGAATTCTCGGTGCATCCTTGTTCCTAGTTTTTTTATCTCTTCCGAGAAAACATGTGTCCTTACTTTGAGGGATTTGGTCGATCAACAATAACACATTTTCTTCTAAATATGAAAAGCATTAAACCAATGGCAAATGAATGGACTAATAATATCGGGCTGGAGGAGGATGAAGCATTGATTGTTGTGGAACAACAAATTGAACAATATTCTTCCTCACTAGGAGAGGGTGATCCCTCTCAATATTCTCGGGATCATTTTATCAAGCTATGCTCTCATAGGAAGGCGATTTTGGATGCAAAGGAGGCCACTTGGAGGCAAGAGAGCAGGGCCATTTGGATGGAGTGTGGATATGAAAACACATTTTTTTTTCTTTCATATGCAAAGGGGAAAAGATAGCAAACACTATATGGAGTATGGAATTGGGGGCATACTTGTTTCTTCTTTTGATGATTTATGTTCACTTGGAAAGGAACATTTTAACACTATTTATTTTGAGCCTATTGTTACAAACATTTTTGAGGTTATTCGAGTAGCTCAATTCTTCCCAAATTTTGAAGGGTATGAAGATAATAGGGATTTTATGGTTGTTTTTTTGAAGGGAGAACTAAATGAGGTCCTTTCCAGTTTTGAAAAATATAAAAGCCCTGGGTCAGATGGTTAGGCAGTGTAAAATTTTAATTCCTTTTATGATCTTCTAGGCCCAGATATTCTCAGGGTGGTTAATGAAGCTAGGGAGGGAGGGCATATTCATCCTCCCTTCAATTCAAATTTCATTGATTTAATCCCAAAGGTCTAAATCCCCACTGCATTTGAGGAATTTCATCCTATTTCACTATGAAACTATGTGTATAAAGTTATCTCCAAGGTTATCGCAAGAATTATAAAGCCTATTCTCTCTAGATGTATTTTTCAGGAACAATTTGGGTTTCTAAAGTATTGACAAATACATGAAGCAATAGGCGTTGCTTAGGTGCATTCATAGTCTCAAAATTCACAAGTCTCCAAAGGGGTGGTTAGCAAACTTGAACTTTCGAAGGAATATGACTGAGTCAATTGGATTTTTCTATGTCTCTTTTTGACACATGTGGGGTTTCAGGTTCCTTTCATAAATTGGATCATGAATTATGTGATGATGGTTTCCTTTGCAGTTCTTATCAATGGTTCAACATCTTATTTTTTCTCAACCTAGAGGGACCTTTGGTAGGGGTTTCCACTTTCTCCTCTATTGTTTCTCTTAGTTGTGGAGGGTTTGATCCACATGATTGTATAGGTAAAAGGGAGGGCCTCTTTCGTGGGTGTGAATGTTGCTAAACAACTCACTATCACCCATTTACTGTTCGTCAACAATATTTTTTCTCAAATGAGTTGATTCATGAATTGGAATCTCTTGAGTATATTCTAAGTCTTTTTAGAAATGCTAAGAGTATGGTAATTAATGATAATAAATCCATGATCTCCATTTTCAACTAAAATGAACAAAATTCTCAACATATCAGTATGTTGTTCCCATATGAGATCTCTACTATTGATCGAGGCCTAAAGTATTTAGGCTTCCATTTAAATCCAAACTACTATTTGAATGAAGATTGAAGATGGTTGATTTCTAAATTGGAGAAACAATTGAAAATTTAGAGTTTTCATTGGCTATCTAGAGTGGCCCGTGTGGTTTTGGTTAAAACTGTGTGTAAAGTTATTCCTGTCTACTGGATGTTCCTACCTTGGATCTCAAAGGGGGTTTTAGAACATCTACGTAGATTTTGTTCCAAATTTTTGTGGGCTGGTTCTCAAGAACATTATGTGCTCCCATGGGTTAAATGGTCTCACATTGCTATTCCCATACTCCTCGTAGGTTGGGGCTTAAAAAAGATATATTTTTTTCTCACAATCGGTGACTGCTAAGTATGGTTGACGTCTTATTGATTCTCAAAATCTCTAGACTCGAGTCATTACACACAAATATTTAGTTCCCCACACCTTATAGCAGTGGATCCACCACCAACATTAATCAAGGTCAAAATATTTTTTTTTTGCTTTGGAGGTTCGTTTTCAATTCATTTCATGTAATCTCATCAGGTTTTATGTGGAAAATCAGATTTGGAGCAAAGGTTTGGTTGGGTATGGAGCCTTGGGAAGAAAGTGGAACCAACCATATATTATCTCTAACATTGATTGGTTGTCTCAGAAATATGGGTATCTCTATAATTTCTCATATAAATGACCTACTGTGCACCTCCATGTGGCGATAAGGGTGGCCCTCGGCTGCAAGTTTACAATTAGTATGGCGTTTTCAGAGGGAATGGGTTGAATACTTAAATGATTTATATTCATCACATAATCGAATATTGAACACTGAAGATGAACTTATCTGGACTACTAATGCACATGGCGTTTATACTCCAAAAGCGGGCTATATTCATTTGAACATTATAGCTTAGGAATTGATCCCTTTATGGTGGTGGTGGTTTTTGTGGACTGCAAAATGTCCATCCAAATAAAAAGCCTTCACCTGGTGCATCCTTATGGATAAGGTTCCCACATGTGATGCGATGCAACATTGACATAAAAATGGGTTGGGTTGGTGTATTTTATGCAAGAACAGGGAGGAATATATTGCTCATTTATTTGTACATTTCCCTTTCACTAGACTAGTGTGGTCATTGTGTCGTAGTGTTATTGGTGATGCCTATAAGTGGGAAGGAGTTTCATTTGCAGCCATTTGGAGGAGTTAGTTTGATGATAGGGCCACATATGATTTTTGGTCATTACCACTCATCATTTCATGGGCTATTTGTTTGGCTCACAATCGGGAAATTTTCCAGGACTCCCCTACTTTCTCGGTCTGGGTTGCAACCGATTATCTGTTAATCCTTTAACATTATCCACAATCTTGACATGTGGTTGGGTGTCGTTCAGTTATTGCTGAGTCATCAGATGTAAACCTTCCTTGGGGTTACGTCGATGGGGCTTCATGTGTTGGTGGTTTTGTCCTTCATATTTCAAAGTAGGTTTATTTTCGTATCAAGCTAGGTTTTGGGAGGGGCTTAAATAATTAGGTTGAATTATTAGGTTGCAGATCCTTCATTTCCTTTGCCTTGGAAAAAGGTTGTGATCGTCTTCAAATTTTATGGGATGCTCTTTTGTTGGTGAACTGTGTGAATGATACTCAAGTGTGCCATTCTATTTCTCTTTGACATATATTGGTAGATATTTTTTGACTAAAAGATGCTTTTTCTTCCATTTCTATTAATCATGTTTTTAGGGAACGAAACAAGGTTGCTGACAGTATTTCTAAGGAATTCTTTCTCTTGGATTGGGGCTATTGGCAAGTGACAAAATTTGGAGGTCTTGCTCCATATCATTTCTTTCATAGTCCCTTTTTGGAGGGGTCAATCCCTGATGATTATAGGTTATTTCACTCACTTTTGTTTTGATGTACATATTTTTATTTTGTTTATGGACATAATAGTAGTTAGATTTCATTATGTTCTTAGGCTTAGTATTTATATATATTGGTGCATCATGCACAATGATCGAACATATATGCAATTGTCTTTATACAAATTATTGTTGGGTCGTTGTTTTTTGTGGACAATATTGTATCCTTCGAGAACTAACATGACTTTTTTTATTGCCCCATGTGGGATCATGGCAGATTCCAATGAATGCAATCTGCACATATGCATAATGTATTTTTGATCATTTTTATATGAATGAAAATAAGTGATTTTTTTTTTGAGGAAAAAGAAATAATCTTATAGATACTAAAAGTTAAGAACTGCCTCCTATTGATGTTGTATATTTAATCAAATTTGAGGCATGGGAATATGTGTGGCATATCATAAATTTTACTACGGTGTGTTATTTTATTCCTTAAATTGAGAACGTAAAGGGTTCACATATTGTATGTGTTAGTGTCAGTCTTGTCATACTGCCATCAGTGATCAAACTTTCTCTTTTGCATTTTCATATTAGGAGTCCCATATCACAAATTTTCATCATTCCATTAGGTCATGGATTCACTGATGGTAGTGGTCTTTCATCAGTTTTCCCTCACGTGAAACTTGTTGATTCCCTTCTCTATGGTCTTTAGTCATGAGTCACTTTCACTCTGTAAGTCATGTTAGTAGGTCATAGGGTTGGTCTCATTAGGTTCTAGGATCTAATCATGGTCAAATTAATGAGTCAAGTGTCAATAAATGTTAGCAAGATCATGAGGAGGACAAATAAACTCAGAGGCATAGTATCTGGCAAGATCAAAGAATTGTTCTATTGAGCTTGATGTAATTTTCACCTCAAAACCATGTTTTGAGGTGAAAACATGGTACTTTGCTTTTACTATCATCCTTTATGTAATTTTATGTCTTCATATGTAATAAGTTGCACTTCAAAAGATGTTATCTCCACAAAGCCAACCACCCTGCTTTTCAAAGGTGTTTTCCATAGTATTTTTGTGCAAAATCATGTTCTAAGTATGTCCATCAGAAATAGCCCGGAAAGAACTTTCCAACGGTATATTATACTCTCAAAACTGACTCCCGGATTGAAAAATATGCCTAAGTGAGCAGAAGTCCCCAATAGCCTAACTTTACCCCTTTTCTTACTTGTCCCTTAGACTTTATAACTTCCACCTTTTCATATAATTTTAAATTTTTTCCCTTTTTCGATTCGATCGCATCATCGCAATCACACAGTCCTGATTGACCCACCTCCGACTGACTATCCTCGATGCGATTAAGTCCCTCCGATCCGATCACATCCGGACCGTTGATCTTTTCAACGATCCGGCGGCCCATACGTAATCACATCGCCCGATCGCATCGCAGTGTCCCCGCACCCATAATTCTTTCGATGCAATTGAGTCCCTCTATGTTGGTTTCCCCCGATGCGACCAATCGCATGTTTCATTTCCAAGCACTTAAACCCTCTCCCCTTCCCGATTGCGATTGCGATCTACTCCCGGGTCCCACCATAGAGTCTTCCGCCTTTTTTCAATGAAAAATGATCTTTTCCTTTGTAAAGCAGAATTTTCGTTTTATTTGAGTTTTTAAAAGGATTTCTCCCATTCCTCATTGCTATCAGCGAATCCCATTATGCAATACTCCCGCTCTACTTTCCCCACTGGTTTTCGATTGCGATTGACCCCCGGTCCCACCAAAGTTTTATTTCCATCGCAATCGCATGTCGCATCCCCGCCGCTATGTGTTAAACCCATCCCCCTTCCGATTGCGATTGCAATTTCCATGGGTCCCACCTTAATCCCTTCCGTCTTTTTCAAATGAAAAATGGTTATTACCTTTGTAAAAGCGCAAAGTTTATTTTAATTTATTTTGAAAAGGATTTACCCCATTACTCCTTCGGCTTATCCTTTTACCCCTATTACACTTATTCCAATCGCATCGCAAGTTTCATTGCCTCGTTCCAATGCGCCCACTCCTCTCCCGCTGCGATTCTCGATTGCGATTGCGATTATCCCATGCGACTCCCCCTATTACACTTATTCCAATCGCATCGCAAGTTTCATTGCCTCGTTCCAATGCGCCCACTCCTCTCCCGCTGCGATTCTCGATTACGATTGCGATTATCCCATGCGACTCCCCCTATACACTATCACATTGCAAACTCCAATCACATTTTCTCTACTGTGCAATACAACCTCCCCCTCTTCCGATGCGATTTGCAATTGCGATGAATCGCATATCGCAATCGGAAAATACCGCGAGCACTTTGCTCTCGCTTCCCTTCCGCTGCGATTGCGATTGCGATTTTCCTTGGGCCCACCATCCTTTCCTTTGCCCTTTTTCACCCAAAAAGAGGATTTTTCTTCATTTAAACAGCAAATATAGTTTTTCATCGTTTTTAAAGGCATTTTCTTCGACAATTGGTTTTTCTTTGACAATTGGTTTTTCTTCAAGGAGTAAAGACAGAGATAATGGTTAAAGGCCAAGAACTAATTATGAACCAGAAACATCTACAACGGTGATGAAAAAGGGATCTGTTCTTCATATTTCATATTTTGATTCTTTGGGTGTAACAACAAACCTTCCAGATGTTCAAAATGTATTGTTTCCCCTCTTTTTCAGGGGCATACTGTTGGTATTTTTCCTATGTTCAGATTTCGGTTTCTGAGCTGGTGAAACAACTCCTTCTTCTGTGGATCTACTCACCTCAAATTTTGTATATTTAATGTAATTCTTCATCATTTGTAAAGGGGAATAAAGTGTGGAATAAGTTGGAAATCATTTGAGGACGCTCTGCACTCCATTTGTAAGAGTTTGACAGGGAATTAATAAAGAAATGCAGCACTGATTTGTGGGATCCCTGTGGTATGGATTTTAGCACTGTTCTTTCCTTTGTGTTCATCTGTTAATTGTTATATTTTCCATTCATTTCATTCATACCTCTGGTTTAATGTTTTCAAGATAGATAGGTAGAATCCATTGTATAATTCTCTGCCTATGGAAATAATTCAACATTCTGTGTTTTCAGCTGTTTGAAAAGGATCCATCTCCTATGCCCTTTTCAGCTCCTCACCAGTCTTAAACATTCCATCATTATTTAAACTGAATTGTAAAAATCCCTACCTACATTTCCCCATGAAATACCCTGTATCTATGATTTAATTCTCCAGTTTCAAACTGCCCCATCTGCTCCATGCAACCCTGATAATTTATAAAAAAAATTCCAATTATTATACCAAGCCTAAAATCAGTTTACAATAATACTTCATTGAATATTTTTTCTCGGAGAGAGCCCTCTCCTGACCTTGTAGGGCTAGCTATAAGGCTGAGCGTGGTTTGAGGTTACCTTGATTTGCCTCCTTTCAGCCTAAGGTTCAAATTAGGTGCTAACATTTCTGGCAACCATACTGGGGAACTATTTAGCATAAAAGACTGATCACCCCAGTAATACCTTCCTTATAAATTCTTGGACTTTGGATGATGATATTCAGAGTTTTCTAGGCTGAAATAAAACATTGTAAAGTAGAAATTTGACCACACTGGCTTCAAGGAGATACACCAGGGCCAATCCAGATCCAAATCCTCGTCCTGTGTTTGAAAATCCCAATCTCATTCCAAGGATAATAAGAAGACAAGAAGGATCACCAAGTCCTAGGCCTATTTTCAGATCCCATACCTGGCCTAGTGAGTGGCTGTTTGTAGAAGATATTTCTTTTGATGAGTGTTTTGAGCTTTCTTTGTTCAGAAATAAATCTGAGACTGCACTTGATGACACAATTTTAAATCCAGAATTTCTTATAGATATCGAAGTTCAAAGGGAAAACACATCAATTGATGATTATATTTTGAATTCCCCTCAGACATTTATCATTGTAACTAAGATCCCTGAGCCTTCAAAGTTATCAAGAACAACATTTCCTCCCCCTAATTCATCAGCATTTCCATCAGTTTCAGAAGTCAATTCTCAGCTTTCATCTCCTCCAGCAACACCTCCCTTGCATCCTAGCATCACAAACACTGTTGTAAATCCACCTCGAGTCATGGCTGCTCAGTATGCACCCCTGGTTTTACCTCAGAACCTGAATGATATGCCTGTTGATTATCAAAGTAAAATTCCTATCTTTGATGCTGCTCAGAGCACCACAGCCCAGCAACATGTTGATAAGATGAATGACTTCTTTGACCTTCATGAGGTAGAGGCAGAAAATGTAACCACAAGATTGTTTGTCCAAAGCTTTGGAGGTGAAGTTCGAAAATGGTTTGGAGCCTTACCAGCAGGCTCTATCCACACTTTGCAAGAGTTACATAGACAATTCTTAGACCGATGGGAGTTAAATAAAAACCCACTTCAAATCTTGTTTGAATATGAAAATATTAAAAGAAATGTGGGTGAAACTGTATAGGATTATTGTGTGAGATTTAATGTTGTATATAATGCTATTCCGGCCAATATGAAGCCCCCCACGGGGTTATATTTTCTCAAGTTTCCATATGGTTTCAATCTTGATATGGCATATCAGCTATGAGAACGAGATCCTACTACACTTGAAGATATGCAAAAAATAGCTGTGAGTGTAGAAGCGAATTTGATGGCCAGAAGAGCGCGGACAAGAGTCGAAAAGAGGGTAACTGTGAAAGAAGAAGCATCTCCTTTAGACAGTAAGATGGACACTTTGATCCAGACAATGGAGAAAATGGTTGATCAGCTGACCATTTCAGATAGACCGGAGGCACAAATCAGGAATCCAAATTTTAGAGGACATCGCGGCAGCCACAATTCTGAATTAAACAAAGAGAACAGAAAGCGCAGGACCAAGCAACGCAACAGCAGTAGATCAGAACTCCATTGCAGCAAAATTATGTTCAGGGAATGGAAACATATGATGATGATGATCCTGTGGTTGAAGCCAATCATTTTTTCACTGCCGATGGTGCCCCCATCTTTCTCACAGAAGATGAAGAATACACAGCGATTGCAGACATTCGAAAAGATGAAGATTTTATATTGGCCAATGATGTAGTGTTAGAGGAAGAGTCTGATGATTATCAAAGAGGATACATGAATGCTTTGTTGGCCCGACAGAAGCAGTATTCTTTGAGGAGCAGAGATGTGCCAAACAATCCCATTCAGAAAAGGAAAGAGCTGCAATAAAAAAACGACTCCTCAAATACTCAAAGAAAAGGGAAAGAGCTTGTTGATCCTTCTCCCAGCAAGGCATCACTAGAAATTAACGTTGCAAATGAAAATAACCAGTAGAGCGCAAAAAAGGAGCAAGTAGAGAAGAAAGATCCTCCCTTCAAAGAGGTAGAAAAAGTTCCATCTTTTAATTTGGAAAATGAAATTTCTAAACTGAAGGTGTCCATGCCCTTGAATGAGTTGGTGAAAAATAGCACTTACAAACATCAGGTGTCTATAATTTTGCAAATAGACTCAGTATCAGACATGGTAAATGTTGAAGATGATTATCCTGAACTCATTTTTGGTCTGGCCATAAAAGGTCAGTCAGAAGAAAGTGAAGTCCCTCCCTTTTACTTGAGTCTTAGATTGCATGAGTTCATTTTACATAATTCTATGTTGGACTCCGAAGCCTCGCATAAATTGATGCCTAAAGCCATTATGGAGAAGCTGGGACTTGATATTACCCACAATTACCATGATTTGTATTCCTTTGACTCCAGTAGGGTCCATTGTATTGGTCTTATCAAAGACTTGGTAGTATCTTTAGATAAAATCCCAGCCAAAAATGTTTTGATGGATGTATTTGTTGTTGATGTTCCACCACGATTTGGAATGATTTTGTCTAGATCATGTGGTGCAAAACTGAAAGGAACCATACAGCTTGACTTCTCTTATGCCACCATTCCCATGTTCGGTCAATTGAGAAAATTATATAGGGAGAAGAAAATGAAATACATGATCACTAGCAAAGAGAAGCTAGTTAATCACCCCATTAATGTAGTCCACACATATCTGGAGTCATTTGTATTATATTCAGATGGTGGTTTGAATGATGAGAATGTTCAGTTGGTAGAAGTAGATGAGATACCTGAAATTTCAGAAAATTTTAGGGAAGTCCTTAAACAGGAAAAGGATAAAGTAGCAAGCGTTTCTGAGCTTCCTACCCGTCAGCAGAAAAAGGACAGTGAACAACAGAAAGATGCAGAAATCAGTCCAGATAAATTAGAGAAAGAAGCAAAATTTCAGCATTTAGAAGAAGAAGAAGAAGGCCTTTGGAGCATGTATTTTGATGGAGCTGTTGGTAAGGACGGTGCTGGTATAGGAATATGGATTTGGAGCCCTATTTTCCAGTATGAAAAAGTTCCTAGTAATGTTAGAGTATGTGCTTACAAGTTGGATTTTGACTGCTCTAACAATGAAGCAGAGTATGAAGCTTTGATTGCAGGTTTGAAAATTTTGAGGAAACTAAATGCAAAGAGGATTTCTGTCTATGGAGATTCCGAGATGATAATCAAATAGGTAAAAGGAGAGTACCAAGCAAAGCATCTGCGATTGAGGGCCTATATAAATGCAGTCCTAGACATCTTGAGGACATTTTCTGAATACACTTTGACAACAGTACCCCGAATGCAGAATCTTATTGCAGATTCTCTTGCCACTATTGCAAGCAATTTGAAGATCCCAATGAATTCCAGCAACAAATTTTAAATTTATGTCAAACATCGGCCTGCTGTTCTGGACAATCTAAGGTATTGGAAAGTGTTTTGGGATGACAATGAAATCAATGCATTTTTGCAAAGTGAAGGAAAATTCAAGGATACTCCCATAGAAGGTGATTATGAGGCTGGTGACCAAGAAATCGAAACAAAGTAGATGGATGTGTTGCAGCTGAAAGACAATGTAATTCCTAGAGGTCTCATACCTTTAGAGGAGATTTTTGATCAGGATGATGCTGCAAAGAAACCAAGCTTGGTGCCTACTGATAAAGGAGTTGAAGATGTTAATCTTGGAACAGCTGACAAGCCTAAGCTTGTGAAGTTATCAAAAGAATTGTCCCCTAAGGTAAAGGAATAGTATGTTAAATTAATTTCTGAATTTTTTGATGTGTTTGCATGGGATTATTTAGATTTGAAGGTGTATGATAAAAATATAATTCAGCATACTATTCCCATCAAGCCGGATCAAAAGCCATTTAGAAAGAAGCTGAGAAGGATCAACCCAAAGCTGCTGCCATCCATTGAAAAGGAGGTAAACAAATTGCATAAATTTGGTATCATTGTCCCAATTAGATTTTCTGATTGGATTTCAAATTTGGTCCCGGTACGTAAAAATACAGGAGAGATAAGGTTGTGTATAGATTTTCAGAATCTGAATAAAGCATCCTTAAAGGATAACTATCCACTTTCGAAGATGGACCATATTCTACAGAGAGTAGTTGGAGCATCAAGGATGTCACCACTCGATGGCTACTTAGGCTATAATCAGATCTTGGTGCATGAGAAAGACCAAGACAAAACTACCTTCACAAACTCCTGGGGAACTTTCCAGTATGCCAAAATTCCATTTGGACTGAAGAATGCTGGAGCTACTTTCCAGCGAGCAATGGATATTGCTTTTGATAATGAAAAGGATGTTTTTCTTGTTGTTTATTTGGATGATCTAACAGTGTTTTCTGGTTCTGATGATGAACACTTGCACCCTGGAGTTGTCTTCATGTCTGGCAGTACTGGACTATCTTAATCCAAAGAAAAGTTTGTTTTCTATGAATGAAGGCAAGTTGTTGGGGCATATCATCTATAAAGACGGTATATGCATTGATCCTTCAAGAGTGGAGGCAATTCAGCACATATACCTTCCACGTAACAAAAAGGAGATTCAGGAATTTAATGGTAAGATGAACTTCTTGCATAGATTTATACCCAATTTGGTTGAACATTTAAGAGAAATGACTAATATGTTGAAAAGGGATAGCACTGTCAAATGGAGTGAGGAGGCTATCAAGTCATTTAATCTGGTAAATTTTGCTCTGTCCAATGCCCCAGTCTTGATCAGTCCTGATTACACTCAAGATTTCATTATATTTTCATTTGCATCAGAGCATACTATGGCTGCAGTATTGATGCAAAAGAGAGATCAGATTGAAAAGCCAATTGCCTTTTTTAGTAGGACCATTCAAGATGTTTCTTTGCGGTATAATATCATTGAGAAACAAGCATTAGCCCTTATAAAAGCATTGAAGGATTTTAGAGTATACATTCTGCATTCACATACCATAGCATATGTTCCTAATGCAACAGTGAAGGATGTCTTGATGCAAACTGATCCATAGGGAAGAAGAGGTAAATGGATAGCAACAATATTGGAATATGATTTGGAGATTAAACCCACAAAGTTGATCAAAGGACAAGGCTTGGCAAAACTAATGGCCCAATCAAACCTGCGTGACCTGGATATAAATCTCATAGCAGCAATGTTGGAGGATGAGGATGATGGTTCGCTTGTTCTGGTTTCAGACATTTTTCTACAATCCCCATGGTATTCAGACATAGTTTATGTTCTTCAACATCTTTCACCACCTCTCGGGATGTCTAGAAGCAAAGGTAGATCACTAAAACTTAAGTCTGCTAAATTCTGTATTTTAAACAGTGCTCTTTATTGGAAAGATCCAGGAGGTATTTTGCTTAATTGTTTGGTTGAAGATGAGGCTCAGTAGGTAATGCATGACTTTCACAAAGGTGATTGTGGTGATCATTTGTTTTGGAAAACTACAGCTAATAAGGTGTTGAGAGCAGGATATTATGGGCCCACTTTATTTTTAGATTTGTACAAAACAATGATGAGCTGCCATGAGTGTCAAGTTTTTCAAGGAAAAAGGAAATTGCTTCCTCTTCCTTTGAAACCAGTTTCAGTAAATGCTCCCTTTCAGTAGTGCGGACTTGATTTCATTGGGGAAATCCATCCTACATCATCAGCACAACATCGATGGATTTTGACAGGTACATATTACTTCACCAAATGGATCGAGGCCATTCCAGCAAGGCGAGCCACTGATACGGTAATCATTCAATTTTTAGAATCAAATATCTTGTCTTTTTTTGGTTGCCCTCACAAAATCATAACAGATAACGCGGCAACGTTTAGATCCAAGAAGATGGTGGAATTCTGCGACAAATACAATATTGTGTTGGGCCATTCAACAACATATTACCCACAAGGCAACGACTTGGCAGAATCATCAAATAAATCTCTGATAAACATAATCAAGAAAATGTTGGAAGAAAATAAGAGGAATTGGCATCGAAAGATCATCAACGCATTATGGGCAGATAGATTCAGCAGTAAGAAATCCATAGGTATGTCACCGTTTGAATTGGTTTATGGTACTGATGCTGTTTTTACCACGTCACTTACAGTTCCGGTCATGAGATTATTGCAAGAGGCTGGTAGTGAAGAAGACGATAATCAGTGAAGGATCAATCAAATGATCCACCTTCAACAGACAAGAGAGGAAGTTTCTCAGAACGCTATTCAGTTGTAGGAGAAGATAAAGAAAATCTATGACCGTAAAACTAAAGCAGAAAAGTTTCAACTGGACGATGTGGTGCTGAGATGGGATGCACGAAATGAGGACAAAGGGAAGCATGGTAAGTTCAAAAACCTATGGAAAGGACCATACATGATTTTAGCATACATGGGATAGAATTCTTTCTTGCTTTCAAAAATGGATGGCCAAGATTGCCTTGGGGGAGCAGTGAATGGTAGGCTTTTGAAGCACTACCATTGTTGAAGATAATGGATCAGAAACTATGTCACCATCATTGTATATGCCATGTTATTTTTGGTCAGAGTTCAAGTACACAGTCATTGAAGTTTGGGGCCTGGAAATTGAAGGTGTTAGAGCGGATCAATCCAATCTTGCAGAAGCAGATCGATCTCCTAGTATCAGGTAATCTAATAAACGACGGAAATAAACCTATCTTTCTCTAAGCATATGAGATTTACAAAAGAATACTATAAAGGTGTCAAGGTCTTACCGTAGATCCAATGCTTGTTCGAAGTTGTTGTCCCTCGTGCACTTGAAGGAGTTATCTTTGTAAACTTGCAGTCACAAACAAGAAAACATTAAATAACACCTGTATAGTAAACATCATAAATCATGCTTATCATGGTGATCAAGGAATCCATGAAATAAACAGTTAATTAACAGCTTATTGAGAAAAATGAATTCATTTGTATTAACTTTGAAATAAGGAAAACCTTACAACCTTAGCCTTGATGTTGAACAGGCCTTCCCGGGGTCCGAAGCATGAATCTCCTCTACTTCGACAAGCCTTTCACTCTTCCAACTGAGATAGATATAGGTATGTGATCTCTCCTCACAAAATCTCAGTCAAATGAGTTTGAATCCCAACAACACTTAACCTCAAATAATTCTAAAGCTTGAAATCCCTTTGAGGCTACCCAATGCCTCTTTTTATAGTGCAAAAGAGGAGGTTTCAGTTCCAGGTATGAAGGGATAGAATCCTCCTTCAAAGGGATAAGCTACTCACATCAAGGGGTTAGCTCCATAAGGTAAGGGAGACATGAACCTCAAAAGAGCGGTTCTGCAACCACAAGATTCTTTCTAGAGGCTTCTAGAAATTACTGAAAGTGAGGGTTTTGAGTTTACTTGCGCCTTTTTAATCTTTTACAGGGGTCTGCACCCATAACATAGAGAAAGTGCATTCAAGTACGCAGGAGTCATGATCATTAGGTGCGGGACCGCAGGCAAGATATAGAGAAAGTGTGATACCAAAGTTAAGGAGATTTTTAAGAACTTTTCTCTTATTTTCAAGGCTTGACATGAGGAACTGATGTGTTAGACTTGAAAAGGAGGAAATATGAGTGATAATGAGCTCATAAAAATAGCAGAATGTCAAGATGACAATTTTTAGTGCGGCAGTTGCCCCCTAAAGTGCAAATTTTGGAATAGATGGTAAAAATCTGTAATATGAAGAGTGCAGTACTTTATCATTTCAAGGATCATCCTGTGGACACCCCAGTCGGAACCTGTAAAAACATTCAATGCAAAATATATATATATCATCGTTGAGGTAGGCATTCCCATACTCAGACCAAAACTAACTAGAAACTAATTCAAACTGTTCTGATACAGAAATTATTTTGAGTACATCACAGTATAGACATGTGTAGACATAGTATGGACGCAGCCATCTGTTTATAAATAGTCCACTGTACAAATGATAACAAAATTCCTCACAGCCTGGATGGTAGAAACTAGATCCAGGGTCTTGATTTCCGCATCTCGAACTAGTACGATTCTATCCATGTGAATGAATATGTTGAAGTCGAACATGGTAGAAACCACTTGATTGCCAGTCAACAGTATGAAATTTTTAACAAGTGTGAGAGTAACCACCAGTAATGTCAATGGCCCTCAAAGTACTCAGTACAATCCATGAAATGTGAATGAATGAGCTGAAGTCGAACATGTCACGGAATCATTTGATCGAAGGTCAATGATGCAACTTTGTCATAAAGGTGACAAGCTTTTGCCATTGGGGCATACGGTTCAAGATGGTAATTTCTAGATCAACTTCTAGAAAATGAGTTGTCGTCAATAGAAAGTGATCTGTCATAGACAAGCCTACAACACGAAATCATAGATCAAGTTTTGAAGAAATATATTGGCAAGGACTGACTCAAGGATGGTCAAAATGGAAGACAAATATTTTTCAGATGAATGGTTTATTTAAAGAGCTGTCCTCTTGAACACATAACGATATTTATAGCGGCAGTGACAATTGACCCAAAGCTAATACCAAGCGTTGAAGAAATTTCAATATGGTTTGATTAACTATTAAGCAGGGATTTCCCAACGGTGTTAAGTGTCGTATTCGAAGTGAACATGACTTTTCGAATAATCAAAATGTAACAAACAGGTTCGTTTTTCTCTCTTTTCCCCCACCATTTCTGGAAAGTACCTCTTTATTTTTGACAAGCTTGAGGAGGATAACATTTGCTTGTTTATAAGCTCATCCTTCGGATGAGTCCAACTTAGTTTAAGATTCGAACCCTAAGAAGGAGTGGTTCGTTCCTGTTTAAAATTGAACAGGTCCTTTACTGTTAAATTTTAACGAGTCCAATATAGGAGAAACTCGGTGTTTTTCAATTTTAGGGAGTCAGAAGAAAAAACTTAAGAAAACTCCGTGGGGGTACTTTTTCGTAAATTTAGTCTCTCGCGCCCGAAAAAGGATAAAATAATGCGAGAGAGAACTCTATTGACCATAATATATCAATGTATACCTTTTTCGTAAATAGTCCATTTCAGTCTGTAAAAGGGGTAAACTTATACTGAAGAGACGATCATTCGTATATTTTAACGAGTTCGAATAATCAAGTGCTTGGCAATCTTTTTAATTTTCGAGAGTTTGAAAAGAGCTTAAAAGAAGACTCCAAGTTTTCGCTTTTTCGTAAATTTTTGAAAGAGTCCGAAAAAGTGATAAAAGTATGCTCTTTGTTGAAAATGATCAATTTTCCTGAAAAATCCAATTTCTACACAAAAACTTGAAACATTACACATACATGTTTAAGATAAATAAAAATGCTTTCAAAAATAACCTTTTTAAAGTAAAAAATAAACAAATTAAAAATTCACTTATTCGAAAAAACTTATAAAAAGGACTTTTCTAACTTCATTTTTACCATTTGAGTTCAGAGTGAAAAGTAAAAGCTTTTGGGTAAAAAAGTTCTTGTGAAGATTCTGGAAAATCTGTCTGGCGAAATCGAGAACCGTCAGCTCCAGGTAATCCACGACCTCCTAATCTTGCATTTCATCTGTTTACATTTCATTTTTAGGCTTTAGATTTTGTTTTTAAGAGAAAAATATGTTTAAAAAATTGCCCGTGGGGGTCCGCAGGTGCAACACGCGGGCCCTGCGAACCCCGACTTTTTCCTACATAGAAAAAATTTGTAGGTCCGCACTTGTCTCACAGCGCCCGTGCGTTCCTATGCACTGTGTATGAGAACAAAGTGCGGACCCCGCACAATTAAATTTCAAACTTAAATTTCTTTAATTTCGCCCAAAAATTTTCAAATTAGATTGTTCTAATATATCTTTTTATGCATTGTAGGATATACAAGATGCTAATTTGGAGAGAACGTGAGCATGAAGATGTAGATGATGCCGCAATGCTCCATTTGCCTACAATGCAGGCATTAAGAGCATGCGGTTTGTATAAATTATGGGCCATTTAGGGCATGAGGGCACAGGTAGACCTCCTAACGTGGCTGGTGAACAGGTGGAACGTACAGGACCAGTGTTTCATTATTCGTGGCCACCGGCTCGAAATTGGGCTGGAGGATATCTATTTTTTGACTGGTTTGTCCAAGAGGGATGAACAAATTTCTCTGTTTGGGACTAGGCCAGGTGGCCAGTCTGTCGCTAGTCTTCGACAAGAGTTCTGTAATGATCAGGTAGACCCCCGGGACAAACAGATTGACATAAAAAATATCATCCATCCCGAGCTAAAAGTTATTGCATTTACTGTCACCAGACTATGTGGGAGCACAGCGTTGCATGTGGCTACCGGTTCCCAAATGCGCATTGCTGTAAACTGTTTTCGAGGCACCATTTTCAATTGGTGCGAAGCTGTTTTGGCCAATGTAAAAGGCCAACTAACCAGAGCAAAGAACGGAAAGCTAAATAACTTTGGATATGGATCCATTATAGTCACCTTTTCTCTAGAGAGGATCCCCATGTTAGCTCCGCAAAACATTCCTGTTGATGCCGGACGACCTCGAGAACCTAGGATGGTTCGTTGGGTTGCATTGATGGCCCGTCATGCTGCTAAGGGCGTCGAGGTTGTTCGATTTCCTTCTACATATTTTCGTTGGCTGGAACACCAAATTTTTGTTATAGAGGAATTTCCATACACCAGGATAGATTTCCGCGGCGACCGAGAGATGGCTCTCCCAGTAGGGGAACAGTGGGATGAATCAGGTAAAAATCATTTTCAACAATTTTTAAGTTCTAATTTTTTTTTGTATTTTAATTGTCTTGAAACTAATAACCAAAAGTTTTAAATGCAGATGTGGGCCCACGGCGACCAGCCCATCTCCAGCCTTATGAGAGGAGGCACCCAGCTGCCGCAGCACCAGCCCCAGAGGGCCAATCAGCTGATATTCTGTCTGATTTAGAGCATCACCTAGAGCGCCTGAATCTAGACATTCCAGAGACTGACATAGATGATATTCCACTCAGATTACAGAGATATGTGATTGGTGTCCCAGGACCTTTTAGGAGGTTCCTATGTAGGGTGGTCCGGGCAGTGTTATGTTATCATGATCATCATCAGTGATAGGATGATATTTTTGTAGACTCATATTTTTGACCTTTTGTATTATCATTTTTTCCGATCATAAGGTGTTTCCAACCTATGATCGAAGACGATGTATATTTTTTGAAACACTTCTATACTATGATATATCACTATTTACCGGCTATCTGTGTACATGTTATGAATGTTGTTTAATTTACTGTTTTGATTATTGAAAATGTCGATTTATCATACTAGAAGAAATTGCATCTGCTAATTTATTTAAATGTCTTGGAATATGTTGATATTCAATGTAATCAAATTCACATTACAAGAGACGAACTCTTAAAAATAACCGTAATAACACTGGATTTCTAATGGCATAAACCTTGTTAAGCTGTAATACAAGAAGTTCAGAATCGAACCTAACAATCAAACTCTGAATTCCAAACGATCTGGATTCAGATAATAACTCAATCACTGCACTATACTCTACAATGTTATTCATTTTTTGACCGAGGCTTACCCCATGCATGGATACTAACTCATCAGAGGGTGAATAGATAACCCAAGCTGTGGAAGAAATGTTCCATGTACTACGACAAGCACCATCAGCAAAACCAATGTAGGTTTGAAGAGACGTCGACACCTGCAATATCAAGAGTAAAACTCAGATAAGCAGGAATAGTGATAAAAAAACACACTCTAAACTAGGCACATTTTTCTAATCTAAGACACACCAGTAGTAAGGAAATCTAATCTAATAAATCTCCACACCAAATTTAAGCATAATATCTCTTCAGATAAAGCCCATTTATGGGTTTATCTAAAGGGACACCATCGAAATATATCAGCTCATAGGCCCCTTTTGCTAACTTTCGCTTAATAATGAAAGGACCATGCCACATGGGCACAAATTTTCCAACTCCTAGCTTATCGTTGGCTTGATCGTACACTAAGACTAGGTCTCCTTCTGAAAAATTACAAGGAGTAACACTTCTATCTTACTGAGCTTTTATTTGTTTGACATGAGCCTCGTTTGCTATTGCAGCGTTTCGTCGATTCTCATCTAGCTGAGCCAAGTACAAAAATTGTTTCTCCTCTTCAGACGTAGCTGGGAGTAATTCTATGGCTAATTTCAATGACGGAATTTCGCATTCAATCGGCAACACAGCTTCCAAACCGTAAACCAGTTGAAAGGGAGTGAAACCAGTTGATGTTTTTACTGAGGTCCGATATGCCCAAAGTGCTGAAAATAACATAGAATGCCAATTCGACTTATGAATACCAATAATTCGTCTAATCATAGTGACTAAAACTTTATTGATAGCTTCAACCAGACCATTAGCCTGCGGATAATATGGAGTGGAACTATCGTGGCACATGCCAAGTTGATCTGTCAGTTCAGTCATCATGATATTTCGAAAATGACTTCCATGATCTGTAATAATGGCTTGAGGAACACCGAATCTAGCAATTATATGATTGAATATGAAAGTTGCAGCTGTCTTGCCGTCTGCCGAAAATGTAGGCATCGCCTCGGCTCACTTAGTAAAATAATCTACCGCTAAGATAATATACGCATGCCCCTCGTCTGAGTGAGGGTTACATGTAATAAAGTCAATACCCCACTTTGCGAAAGGACTGACAACAAATATAGGGTGAAGAGGAGCGGGTAGCGCACACATTTTACGATCAAAGACTTGACAATTGTGGCATTTCCAAATTGCATAGATACAATATTTGAATAACGACGGCCAGAAATAACCAACGTGTAATATCTTTTAGGCTGTGGCATACCCAGACATATGACCGCCACATGCTCCAGAATGGAAATCATTTAAAACCTTCTCAGCTTCTTCATGAGTAAGACAGCATCGGAAAATAGAATCCGCTCCACGACGATAGAGTGTATCACCAATAATATTGTATTGTTGGGATTGGAAACGTATTTTCCATCACTGAGACCGTGAGATTTCAGGCTGAAAAGATTGGATTTGGAGATAAACGATAATATCCCCATACCATGGATCAAGAGTATTGATAAGAAACAAAGATTCATCCGCAATGGGCTACTCCGCCACTGTTTCAGTATCAGTAGAGGGGAAATCACACATCAGTTCAGCAAAAACCAAAGATTTCTTTGCCTTAGATTTTTCAAATTCCAAGTCAAATTCCTGCAGGATAACTATCCATTTGGAATACTTGTCCCCTAGAAATTGTTTGGTTAAAATGTAGATCATAGGGTTACAGTCAGAAATTACCGTGGTTTTGCGTAATAAGATGTAGTGTCGAAATCTTTGGACATCTTGAACAGCTGCCAAGGTCAATTTCTCCACATGTGTGTACTTTATCTCAGTCGGATGCAGATTTCGACTAAGATATTAAATCACATGTTCATTGTTGAATTCGTCTTCTTGAACTAAAACTATCCCAATAGTGGAATGAGAGGCAGCGAGGTACAAAAAATAGTCCCGGTTGTAATTGGGAGGATGCAATAATGGTGCATGGGTCAATGCGTGTTTGAGTGCATCAAAAGATCGATCAGTGATCTCATCCCAAAAGAATGGAATTTTTTGTTTCAACAACCGGGTAAAACTCTTTGTTAGCTTGGCGTAGTTAGGAATGAACCGACGTAAAAAATTTGCTTTCCTCTGCAAACTTTGGAGTTGGCGCAGAGTCAAAGGAGGGGGTAGATTGATAATAGCTTCGACCTTCGACGGATCAACGCAAATGCCTGCTTTCGAAACAACAAATCCTAGTAAGCGACCCGATTCTACACATAAAACACATTTGTGTGGATTTAGCCGAATTCGATAATGCCTACACCTCATAAAGATAGCTCGTAAATGAGTGATATGGTCAGCCCTACGTGATGAATGAGCTGGTAAATCATCGAGATAAGGCTGCACAATGTGCTTAATGTCATGAAATGCGTAAGACATATCCCTTTGAAAAGTTGCCCCAACGTTCTTCAATCCAAAGGGTAGTTTGAAATAAGCAAATGTCCCCCATGGACAAATGAAAGCTGTTTTTGGCTAATCAGCAGGGAGTATGTTTATTTGATTGTAACCGAAAAAACCATCCATAAAGGAGAACATTTCACTGTCGGCACAATCATCAATTATTTGATCGATATAAGGGGTTGGATAATTGTCTTTAGGACAAGCTCGATTAATATCCCTATAGTCGATACATACTCTTATCGTTCCTTGTTTTTTGTTAACAGGAACAAGATTCGATACCCAATCCGTTAAAGGAATTGGATAAATGAAACCTGCACGAAGTAATTTTTCAATTTCGGCTTTGATAGCAGCAGCTTTTCTTGGATGTATTTGACGTAAACATTGACGGATAGGTTTGGCATCCGGGTAAGTCTTGATTTCATGTACGACAATTGACGGATCGATTCCTGGAATTTCTTCATATGACGAGACAAACACGTCACGAAATTCTTGAAATAGGGCTTTATAAGTTTGAATTTCATCTTCCGTACAACAAGCACCTATATGAATGTTTTCAATTATTCCTGGCTTTACTGAAATGTCAATTGGAATTGTTTGAGAGATATTTTCCAAATTTAACTCAGAATCAGGATTTTGCAATGGATTTTGCGGTTCTTTAACATATTCAGCAGTAAAAATTGAAGCGAAATCATCTTCAAAATGATCCAGCTCAGGTAAAAATGAAGTTCGGTGATGTAGATCTTCCCATGGTAAATCGTCAACAGACAAAAGTTCACGAATCTGCTCATCAGTATGAACAAGATCGGGAAATGTCGTTGTGGCTGAACTAGATATAGAAAGTGATTCCTCATGGATCCCATTCATTGGATCATTTTTGGTTGAAGAAGGGTCGGAAAGTGACTGTACAGCCTGATATGCAATTTCAAATGGACTCAAAGGCATCATGCCATCAAATGAATCTAACTCGGATTCGGAAGGTACGATCCAAGGATCATCAAACATAATAGTATTTGATGAAATCATATGAATAGTTGCGATAAAAGGCGATACGTTAGGAGGAGGAAAGGAAAAAGTTCCTAGTAAACCAGAATCTTTAATCAAACCTACTCCAACATCTTTGTAAGGGATAGCTGCTTTACCGACGTGCTGGATTGTTTCTGTAGAGGCTAGATCGGAAGAAAAATAAGTTAACTGATCTATTGTAACGATCCTTCCTTGATGTGGAAATTTTATAAGCCGAAAGACCGAAGAAATAACAGCAGTCATAGCATAAGACCAACTACGACCCAGGAGAAGGTTGTAATCTAGAGGGGCATCAACCACTTCCACATCTAGATTTACTGGTTTTACCTTCGACCCCTATGGGTAAATCCTGCAAAATACCTAAAGGGTGGAAACCTCGGCCATCAAAAGCCTTTAGAATCGTCGAAGACTAATTGAGTGTAGGAGAACCAAGCGATTTCCAACATTGGATCGACATAATACACGTTGAAGCTCCCTCATCAATCACAGTCTGAAAGATCGTTCTGTTTTTTACTAATACTAGAATTTTGAAAGCCATTTGGTGAGGTAGGCGAGGTGTACTATTCTCTAAATCGAACATTATTAGGTTCGAGTCCTGAATATCGACAACTCCTATGGCAGACAAAAGTAATTTACGTTGTGTTGGGCACGATTGTAGCACTTCCAAAGCCGACATTGCTGAAGGGGAAATAGCTAAGTCCTCAACAATGTTGTAATTCTGAGCAGCTCTCACATGTGGATTAAAAGCTGATTTACGAAGAACACCTTTAGCAGGCGGTTTGATTATTAAGTCTGGATTGGGTTTCTCGATCTGTAGTGGACCAGAAACAGGAGGAGGTGTAGTTGATGTGTTTGCACTAGAAGATTATGCTTCTTTACCATCAACAGGATTCTTACTACCATAATCTTGCGATCGCGTCGCAATCCTGACATGAGACATCATCAGAATAGGTTCTTCTGAGGCATTCGAGGTAGAACCAATCATCTTACTATCTTGAGTGGGAAAAGGATCCTTCAAGAAAACATGTTGTTGGGAACCTTTAACGAACTTCAAAACCTCTGCTCGATGTGGGCATTCCTTAGTAAAATGATCCTCGTCACAAATGTAACAAGGATAGCGAGGCTTGTGTTTTTCGTCATTGGATTCATTTTTATCAGTTTTCTCTTTTGAAATTTTTTTTTTTTAATTCTTCCCTTTCATTTTACCGCCAGATTTAGATTTGGACGTAGATGTCTCTACGACATGAATGTTGGCAGAAATTTCAGGGGAAGACTCTCCTTTCGGGGAATCAGGTAAAGTTATAATAGGAGAAGATTTCTTTGAAGATTTCTTCTTGCTTTTAGTATTGACTGTACCAATCATACCATCAGTGGCATGAGACCCTGAATGAGTTGCAGTTATTTGACCTTGTTTTGGAAGATCGGGGATTTTTTCATGTAAAGTACTTGACTGCGTATAGACGAGGTCAAGGTACTGAGCTTGAGCAATGACTTGCTCCTCAATAACAACTCCGGCTTTAGCTACATCTTCAGTGATTTTGGGTAACAATGATTTAAAAAACCATTCCGCCAAAATTTGATCCGGAATGTAAACTTTCACCAAACGCCTTCTACGTCGCCATTCATGAATATGATCAAAAATATATGTGGACGTGGATTGCTTTAGTGAAGTCAATAGTTCTGTGCCATTTTCGTATCTAACAAGCAACTGAAAATGAGTCAAGAAGGCAGTTTCTAACTGACTGAAATTATTAAAAGAGCCTCGTGGTAACTCAATGTACCATTTGGCGGCAAGACCAATAAGAGTTCTTTGGAAAAGACATAAGCGAATTGAATCATTAATTATTGAATTAGACGCACACCAGAGGTGATAAGTCATAACGTGATTTGATGGATCCTCTCCTGACTTACCCTCGAATTTTGGTATATCACTGGGCAACTTATGTGGCATTGGCGGCCAGTACGGATAATAGAAAATTGGATCATTCGTAAGGCGTGTCAAATCAGGTAAATCCAAAGTTGTAATAAATGGTGACTGACGGTTAAGTTCACGAAAACTTGGAGTAGCCAAAGCAATTCTGGGAGGAGGATACCCAGGATAACTGGGAATCGGATTTGCATTAGGAATTGTGTAACCTCCCGGGTAACCAGGATTAACCAAACCAAACTAGGGTTGTTGAGGCTGTTGATAAGTATAACCAGGGTACGGTTGATACTGATAAGATGGGTTTTGTGAAACGAGACTGAATTGAGGCTGTCCCTGGTACGATTGATACGTGAATTGTGGTTGACTTGTGACAATCGTACTTGTACCAGCTTGTCCCGCAGGTATTTAGACCGAAGTCTGAACTAAAGGTATTGACTGGGGTACAAATACTTGAGGGATTTGCACAGATGCAGGGATAGAAGAACTCAAAGCTACAGATACTCCAGAAACAGGTGTTATAGGTTGAACAGATGTCGCAGCATTTGTAGCATTTTGAGGCAGAGTCTGAGGTGTAGTAGGCCTAGACTGTTGAACAGAACCAGGTGCAGGGGTTTGAATCGTAGGCTGGACAGGTTGCTAGGTTGGACCAGAAACCAAAAGCTTTCCAGGTTGAGTAGAAAACTGCACATTAGGTTGCATAGGCTGTTGAAATTGGGATGGATCCCACACCATATTCATTCCAGGGTATTGTCCCGTAGAAGGTTGAACGTAAGGACCATAGCTTGGTTGAATGTAGGGTTGATAAGTAAGTGGTAAATTTCCGGCTCCTTGTACAAATGATTGACCAGAAGGCGGTTGGAAACCTTGAATTGGGTACTGACCTTGAGGTTGATAACCCTGAGGCGCGTACTGAAGCTAGGGTTGATAAGGACCTTGAGGACCATATTGAGTTTGGGGTTGACCTTGGGGTATGTACTATCCTGAAGGTTGTTCTCCAAAATAATATGATGCCACAGTTTGTCTTGGGATAAAATTACCTTGAGGTTGCCCCCCAGGTGGTAACTGACTGCCTGAAGGTTGCCCCCCAGGCGGTAATTGACTACCTTGAGGTTGCCCCCCAGGCGGTAACTGACTTCCCTGAAATTGTCCTCTAGGCGGTAACTAATTGCCTTGAGGTTGAGGATTCAGAATATTACCAGATATCATAAATATTTTCTCTGCGTTCGACGTTTCAGTTTTAATTCCATTAAGACCAGATGATAATACGTGTTTAATCGGTCGAGGAGCTGCTCCAGAGAAAGTACCAGACATAGCCTGATATCCCAAAGGAACAAAAGGACCACCATGTAAAAATGCTTCCGGTGTCTGGGAAAACATAGATGACTCTCCTGCCATAATGGATGAAGGATAGTAACCTCTGGGCGTAGGATGAAATTGAATTCGAGGTGGATAAAAAGCAAGACCTGGGTTTTCTAAAAAGTTTGTCAAAGATAGATACCAAGCGTCAGTTCAAATAGGGCTGTAGAAAATAGATTCACGCTCCCTAAGATTTAAGGACTGAGGAGATTCGGAAAGAGATAACTCTTCGTCTGGACTAGTAAGCTCTTCAATAGAAATGAGGCCAGATGGAAGATCTTCAGTAACAATATTTCTTACCCTAGGTGAACCAGGATCGCTAGACGTTGGTGTAATAAATCTTGAGGATGTTTCCAAAAAAGAATGTTCAGTGTCAGGTTTGGAAATTTCAGGTTCGTCAGCTAGTTCACTGGAAGGAGAAATACTACCAGTAACTTATGAAACTGAAATCGGTTCTTGAATGTGTTCTGTTGTGGGTATTTGATGATCAAGATGAACAACTATAGATGAACTTCCAATTTCTGTTGATCTAATTCTATTGCTACTAGATGATACTAGAGAACGCAGCCCTTCAAGCTGACTTGGTGTATATTCAGGGGGCTTCCCCTAAAGTCTCCGGGATTGTCTTGATAATTCTGCCATGATTAAATATTAACCAATCACACACAAACAAAGAAAATTTCAATAAAAACACCTAAAGTCTCTAAAGAAACAAATAGCTGAATCAAATGCCTAAAATCTAAGAGTTCAAACCACACACAAACAGTAACTTCCCGTACTAAAAACACTAGTTGGTGATGAAATCCAACTTAGTATAAATTTAATACAGAAAGGGCAGTTGGAACAGTTACCCCGACAACTTGCTTAATGAAACAGACTGGCACAAGTTTCTTCACAAAACCATCTCGTGTGAAGAGAACCCCCAGAGATTCCAAGTGAGTCTAGTCGACTTTTGCTCCAGGTACAATGAGATTTTTCCTTCACCGTCACCTTAGGAAATAATCTTAAGCTTATGGACACTAAGGTTACCAACAGTAACAAATACAACTGGGGGAATAGTCTACGATCTGATCCCATGCGCAAGGGCAGAGTAACAAAGCTCAATCCCCTGAAGGATCCTCGACATGGTCAATCCGAGGTTTACCGACAAGTGACCCCAGGCTCCTCGACAATGGTTAATCTGGGGTTTACCGTTTTTAATGCGCGCAGAATCTTCTATCTTTCCCAATGAAACATAATTGATTGTCTCAAAGGTTTGGACATGATATCGTGATTTACTCCTTTAAGAGAAGCTTCCCAGATTGTACCAATTACAATTGGATTTATTTCCTACCGCAAGATTTATCTACTTGTTTGTTTTTACTATCTTGGAGAGTTAATTACTCCCTACTCCAAGATACTAGCCTAAGCTATGTTGGTGATAAGAGCCCTAGAAATAAAAATATTACTAGATGAATTTTAATTAAGCGTTACTTTTATGGGTTGTTCTTTAAGGCAATAGGTATGGAAATGAAACTTTGATGGTGTGAAGACTCGACTTCCAAAAACACTAAAAATGCACCTAAAAATGATAATCAATTCGTTTTTCTTTCAATGAAATTCTAGCTAAAGAAAGAGTTCGAGAATGTGATTCTTTTAAAAGACAATTCTTTCTTTGAACATAAGAATAACTGGAAGAAAATATTTTTGTCTTTTCAACAATAACTCAAAACGAGACACATTATCAAAGCTCACAATAAAATCCTTTCACTTTCAAAAACTTGAAACTACAAAAACAACTTTCCTTCAAAAGAAATCTACAAATTTTAAAGGCACACAAAACTACAAAACTAATTTTGAGATCTAAAAACTTTAAAAATCTAATTGAATAAAAGCTTTAAAAAAATTTTGAAGAATGTTTTACTTAGTTTTTCAGTAAACTAAGGATCTATTTTTCCATAATAACAAACAAATCAAAAAACATTCAGATATGTTTTCTTTTATAAAAATGAAATTCAAAACCTATAACAAAGTTTTTTCGAAGATTTGCAAAGAAACAAATAGATATATTTCTCAATAAAGGATGGATTTCAAAAACAGGTTAGACTCACTAAGAAGACAAAAAGACCAATGCAATTTGAGGTATTTCAAACTTCCAATGCTTTGAGTCGCTACATAGACCACGAAAAGCAATCCAACTTGGAAAACTTCTAGAAAATCATCAAAACACAAATATTGTTGGAACTCATTCACAAAAGGATTTTGACAGAAACAACGTCAATCTGGGCAGATACTAAAAACTCTAAAACAAATTAAATATAAATTGGAAAAATAAATCTGGAGTTTTTCCAAAATTTTAATAGGGTCTGCAGGCTCCCAGAAGTAACAGGTGCGGTCCCACACTGGTTACTTAAGGAAAGTGCGAAACTACCCGCACTGTGCAAAAGAACAAAGTGCGGTCCCCAGAAAATTTCAAGAAAAACATAAAAGATTTCAAAATTTTCAAAAACAGAGAATACCTAAGCTACCCAGGCAGATATCCATCAATCAAAAACCAGGAAAAACTTTTCCTCAAATCAAAATTAAAGAGAACCAAAAACAACAAGTTCTTTCCTCAGCGGAGTCGCCAATTTGTTGGGTGGATTAATCAATCTTGCAGACAAGATCGATCTCCCTAGTACCAAAAGCTAATATAGCAACAAATAGCCAAATAAACCTATCTTTCTCTAAACATATGCGATTTACAAAAAACACTATAAAGGTGTTAAAGACTTACCGTAGATTCAATGCTTGTTCGAATTTGTTGTCCCTCGTGCACTTGAAGGAGTTATCTTCACAAACCTGCAGTCACAAACAAGAAAACATTAAATATAACCTGTATAGTAAACATCATAAATCATGCTTATCATGGTGATCAAGGAATCCATGAAATAAACAGTTAATTAACAGCTTATTGAGAAAAATGAATTCATTTGTATTAACTTTGAAAGAAGGAAAACCTTACAACCTTAGCCTTGATGTTGAACAGGCCTTCCCAGGGTCTGAAGCAGGAATCTCCTCTACTCTGACAAGCCTTGCACTCTTCCAACCGAGACAGATAGAGGTATGTGATCTCTCCTCACAAAAATCTCAGTTAAATGAGTCTGAATCCCAACAGCGCTTAACCTGAAATAATCCTAAAGCTTGAACCCCCCTTGAGGCTACCCAATGCCACTTTTTATAGTGGAAAAGAGGAGGTTTCAATTCCAACTATGAAGGGATAGAATCTTCCTTCAAAGGGATAAGCTCCTCACATCAAGGGGTTAGCTCCATGAGGTAAGGGATACATGAACCTCAAAAGAGCGGTTTTGCCACTGCAAGATTCTTTCTAGAGGCATCTAGAATTTACTGAAAGTGAGATTTTTTGAGTTTACTTGCACCTTTTTAATCTTTACAAGGGTCTGCACCCATAACACAGAGAAAGTTCGTTCAGGTACGCAGGAATCATGAACATTAGGTGTGGGACCGCATGCATGATACAGAGAAAGTGCGATACTAGAGTTAAGGATATTTTTAAGAACTTTTCTCTTATTTTCAAGGCTTGACATGAGGAACTGATGTGTTAGACTTGCAAAGGAGGAATTATGAGTGATAATGAGCTCATACACATAACAGAATGTCAAAATGACAATTTTCAATGCAATAGAAGGCTATAAAAATTGAATGATATGTGTAAGGTTTGTTGGTTTTCATATAAGTTTTTAGTCACATTTTGAGTCAGAGTTAGTCTGCATTGTGTTAGTTTTCAGTATTTTGACCATATTTTCCCAATGGATAAGGCTACTTGGTCTACGGTGTTCTTGGCACCTCCAAGGAGCTACCATCCCCATTGGAGCCAATGTTTGTGTCAGTCTTATCATACTGCCATCAGTGATCAAACTTACTCTTTTGCATTTGCATATTAGGAGTCCCATATCACAAATTTTCATCATTCCATTAGGTCATGGATTCATTGATGGTAGTGGTCTTTCATCAGTCTTCCCTCATGTGAAACTTGCTGATTCCCTTCTCTAAGGTCTTTAGTCATGAGTCGCTTTCACTCTGTAAGTCATGTTAGTAGGTCATAGGGTTGGTCTCATTAGGTTCTAGGGTCTCATCATGGTCAAATTAATGAGTCAAGTGTCAATAAATGTCAGCAATATCATGAGGAGTACAAATAAACTCAGAGGCATAGTATCTGGAAAGATCAAAGAATTGTTCTATTGAGCTTGATGTAATATTCACCTCAAAACCATGTTTTGAGGTGAAAACATGGTACTTTTCTTTTACTATCATCCTTTATGTAATTTTATGTCTTCATATGTAATAAGTTGCATTTTAGAAGCTACTATCTCCACAAAGCCAACCACCCTGCTTTTCAAAGGTGTTTTCCATAGTATTTTCAGTGCAAAATCATGTTCTAAGTATTTCCTTCAGAAAGAGCCTGGAAAGAGCTTTCCAACAGTATATTATACTCTCAAAACTGACTCTTGGATTGAAAAATATGCCTAAGTGAGTAGAAGTCCCCAATAGCCTAACTTTACCCCTTTTATTACTTGTCCCTTAGACTTTATAACTTCCACCTTTTCATATAATTTTAAATTTTTTCCCTTTTCCGATCCAATCACATCATCGCAATCGCACAGTCCCGATTGACCCACCTCCGACTGACTATCCCCGATGTGATTAAGTCCCTTCGATCCGATCACATCTAAACCGTTGATCTTTTCAACGATCCGACGGCCCATACGTAATCACATCGCCCGATCGCTTCGCAGTGTCCCCGCGCCCATAATTCTTCCGATGCGATTGAGTCCCGCTATGTTGGTTTCCCCCGATGCGACCAATCACATATCGCCAATCGCATGTTTCATTTCCAAGCACTTAAACCCTCTCCCCTTCCCGATTGCGATTGCGATCTACTCCCGAGTCACACCATAAAGTCTTCCGCCTTTTTTCAATGAAAAATGATTTTTTCCTATGTAAAGCAAAATTTTCATTTTATTTGAGTTTTTAAAAGGATTTCTCCCATTCCTCATCGCAATCGGCGGATCCCATTATGCAATACTCCCACTCCACTTTCCCCACTGATTTGCAATTATGATTGACCCCCGGTCCCACCAAAGTTTTATTCCCATCACAATTGCATGTCGCATCCCTGCCGCTATGTGTTAAACCCATCCCCCTTCTAATTGCAATTGCGAATTCCACGGGTCCCACCTTAATCCCTTCCGCCTTTTTCAAATGAAAAATGGTTTTTCCCTTTGTAAAAGCGCAAAGTTTATTTTAATTTGTTTTTAAAAGGATTTACCCCATTACTCCTTCGGCTTATCCTTTTACCCCTATTACACTTATTCCAATTGCATCGCAAGTTTCATTGCCTCGTTCCAATGCGCCCACTCCTCTCCCACTGCGATTCCCGATTGCGATTGCAATTATCCCATGTGACTCCCCCTATACACTATCGCATCGCAAACTCCAATCACATTCGCTCTATTGTGCAATACAACCTCCCCCTCTTCCGATTCGATTTGCGATTGCAATGAATCGCATATCGCAATCGGAATATCCCGCCAGCACTTTGCTCCCGCTTCCCTTCCGTTGCGATTGCGATTGTGATTTTCCTTGGGCCCACCATCCTTTCCTTTGCCCTTTTTCACCCAAAATGAGGATTTTTCTTCATTTAAACAACAAATATAGTTTTTCATCGTTTTTAAAGGCATTTTCTTCGACAGTTGGTTTTTCTTCAAGGAGTAAAGACAGAGATAATGGTTAAAGGCCGAGAACTAATTATGAACCAAAAACATCTACAGAAGCGATGAAAAAGGGATCTGTTCTTCAGATTTCCTATTTTCATTCTTTGGGTGTAACAGCAAACCTTCCAGATGTTCAAAATGTATTGTTTCCCCTCTTTTTCAGGGGCATACTGTTGGTATTTTTCCTATGTTCAAATTTCGGTTTCTAAGCTGGTGAAACAACTCCTTCTTCTGTGGATCTACTCCCCTCGAATTTTGTATATTTAATGTAATTCTTCATCATTTGTAAATGGGAATAAACTGTGGAATAAGTTGGAAATCATTTGAGGACGCTCTGCACTCCATTTGTAACAGTTTGACAGGGAATTAATAAAGAAATGCAGCACTGATTTGTGGGATCCCTGTGGTATGGATTTTAGCACTGTTCTTTCCTTTGTGTTCATTTGTTAATTGTTATATTTGCCATTCATTTCATTCATATCTCTGGTTGAATGTTTTCAAGATAGATAGGTAGAATCCATTGTATAATGCTCTACCTTGGGAAATCATTCAACATTATATGTTTTCTGCTGTTTGAAAAGGATCCATCTCCTATGCCCTTTTCAGCTCCTCACCAGTCTTAATCATTCCATCATTATTTAAACTGAATTTTTAAAATCCCTACCTACCTTTCCCTATGAAATACCCTGTATCTCTAATTTAATTCTCCAGTTTCAAACTGCCCCATCTGCTCCATGCAACCCTGATAATTTATAAAAACATTTCCAATTATTATAACTAGCCTAAAATAAGTTTACAGTAATACTTCATTGAATATTTTTTCCCAGAGAGAGCCCTCTCCTGACCTTGTAGGGCTAGCTACAAGGCTGAGCGTGGTTTGAGGTTACCCTGATTTGCCTTCTTTCAGCCTAAGGTTCAAATTAGGTGTTAACAGTATGGACCATATTATAGAATCTATCTGAGACCTCAAATAAGTTGAGAGAACTCTATATATGTAACTGATGCTACATTTAGAAGCTAAGTGAGAATGATAATATTATTTATTATGTGCTCCCATATAAAATGTATGATATCGTCTAGTTGTTGGTGGCGATACAATGGATCCAAAGAAATTGGTTGCTTTCACAATCATGGTTTAAATGAAATAGTTCTACCTTTTTTGAACCCAATTTGAATGTTTCAAATAGAAATTATACAACCATATACCAAATATTAGGAATAGTGAAAAATCCATATTTAAAAACAAGAGAGAACTCCTAGTGATCCCACCGTTTCTGAGACTCAAACAAAGAGCCCTTTATCCATAGATAGATTCCAAAATAACCAAAATTTCCCCAAAATAAGGTGGTGTATGTTTTGATCGATTGGAATTAAAAATGTAGTATAGAGAAACATCCTAGAGAGACTCTCGAATCCAAAGAAGAACCTAGTAGCAAGGTGGGTTTGCACCAAACAAACTCCATAAAAACCAAGTGCCTTAGAAAAATACAAAGCAACACACAAAACATCACATATAGCCACAAGCAAATGCATGCACCAAAAATTCCTTTTCCGTAGTGGCCAATATCAATAACATATTCCTACTTCATAGCTTGAAGAAAACTTAGATAAATCAAATTTCTAGAAAACTAACCTAAGCCAAAGAGAAGGTCTTACCATGATTGGCCAGGTAAACTCCCCCTTTGCATCACAATAGGCACTAACCCCATTGGAAACCATTGTCCCACCCTCTCAAAACAACCCCTTAACCATGGGTTTAAGAGACAAAACAACCATTAATTCATCCGTGTGAGTGATGGTGGTATATGTCCTTTCATTCTATAACCTATGCTTGAAATCTAGTGTAATTCACATGCTAAATGTTATTTTCCTCATAATCAAACGTTGCAAATGTTCTCAAGGAATAATATTGAATCACCACCCCTCATATTTCATAATGGATCGAGGGTTGAACCCTTTATTGGCTGATGAATTCAGTTGATGATTGAATTCTCAGAGAACTTGATATAATGGAACCTTTTATAAAGTTTCAGATGGGTAAAAAATTATTTCTATGGTTTGTGGCATGCCAATATCTTTCGAAAACTAATTGCAATTTTCAGGATGCTCTCCCTTAGCAGCCCCATTTCTCAATGGCTTATCATTGTGATTTCAGTCCTTCATTTCACCAAACTTCAACCTATACAAACCATGTAATTATGAGCTCCTCAAAGCTAGGGACTACAAACAAACACTTACAATATATACATAGCGATTATAACGAAGTACAAAGGCATTGAACTAACAACATTGGAAGAGTTGAAAAGTATTTACTAAACAATCAATGGAGGTGAAAAGCCCCATTTATTAAATTAATAATAATAATAATAAAACTAAAAATTACTAAAAGCGAGAATAATAATTACAACATTAATTATTATTAATCTCACATAACATTATTATTCTTATTTATTAATGTTTCTTTGCGTTGTTTGATCGTAATAATAATAATAATGTTTTAATAATGTATTATTATTGCGATCAAACAACGCAAAGAAACATTAATAAATAAGAATAATAATGTTATGTGAGATTAATAATAATTAATGTTGTAATTATTATTCTCGCTTTTAGTAATTTTTAGTTTTATTATTATTATTATTAATTTAATAAACGGGGCTTTTCACCTCCATTGATTGTTTAGTAAATACTTTTCAACTCATCCAATGTTGTTAGTTCAATGCCTTTGTAATATTAATCTCACATAACATTATTATTAATTTAATAATAATAATAATGATGATGATGTAATACATTACTATTATTATTATTATTATTACGATCAAACAAGGCAAAGAAACATTAATAAATAAGAATAATAATGTTATGTGAGATTAATAATAATTAATGTTGTAATTATTATTCTCACTTTTAGTAATGTTTACTTTTATTATTATTATTATTATTAATTGAATAAATGGGGCTTTTCACCTCCATTGATTGTTTAGTAAATATACTTCAACTCATCCAATGTTGTTAGTTCAATGCCTTTGTTAGTTCATTATTATTAATTCATTAATAAAAGTGAGAATTAATAATTAATAAAGTGACAATAATAATAATAAAATAAATAAATAGTAAAGTGAAGTTCATAATAAATAAACGAGTAGTCTTTAGTGCGACTTTTTGAAGTGTTTTACGGTGGTTTTTTCCAGTGTAATTTCTCTAAAATCTGGCAGGAATTCATTCAAAAGAAAAGTTTGATTGTTAATCTTGCACAATAGAAGTGGCCTAGGGGTTTTTGAGGGGGCTGAATCCATATATAGAGTCAAAAAACCAGTTTAAATAACAAAAACCAAAATTTTACCTCAATTTTTTTCATCGGATTCTGGCACCTGAAATTCCAAAAAGTCGCACTAAAGACAACTCCATAAATAAATAAAACAAATTATTTTTATTAAAAACAAAAAGTAAAATTAGTAAGACTAAATTTATGGAAAAGCCAAGTTAATAAAAAGAAAAAATTGTAAAATATGTAAGAGTAAATTTATGTCAATTGGGGTTATCTCATGTGGCAAAATGGATATTATCTTCTCTGCCCTTGTTCAAATCCCCACTATGGATATTATCTTCTCTTCCCTCGTTCAAATCCACACCACTGACATGATGAGTTATAATGCCTTGATAAATATTGTTGTAATGGCTTCGTGCCTATGAATATTGTTATATTGGCTTCGAGCCTTGCGAACTAAGCAGTATGCTCGTCTGGTACCAACAACTTCACTCTAGCCCTTAGGTAGAGAGGGAGGTTAGTTTCTTTCCTCGGAAAAGTAAGAGAAAATTTATGGAGAAATCCAAGATAAAAATAAAAATTGCAAGATGACACATGGATTATGTGCATTAATACTTCCTTCCATTTTTTGAACATGTTGTTCTATTTAATGGATGTGAAGGAGGATTGAGACATTCTTTTTCTTGGTATAATTATGGGTTAAGAGTGATTCATCGACGAAGGTAATTGATTAAGGGCTCGAGATTGGTTAGCTATAGAAAGGCATAGAGTAGTTGAGCCTATGGTTCGGTGGATAGTTGTCCCCAAAACATTGGTTGCGGTCAGCGGCATCATAACAACTCAATATTCACAAGTTGTAAGTAAGTTAGGATTTTCAACTCCTAGATATGATTCCACCAACTCACCTATTACATGGATTATGTAATTAATAATGAATTCTTCTTCATGTTGTTAATTAATGGACTCGAATTTCTCTAAGCAATTTTGCATAATTATGTTAGAACTTCATGTCATTACATATGGTATCAAAGCAAGATTCAAAACTTGAGGACCTTTGACCCACAATAAATTGCACACACATATATATTTTGATAACGAATAAAATATAATATTTTTTAACTATATTTATTAGATGGATTATATGTCTAGAACACATTTATTATAGTATTTAGTTTAAATTTCTCGAATATTTCTACACATTTTTTTAACAATAAAAAATATAAAAAAATAATAAAAAAATAATAATAATAAATAAATATAAATAAATAAATAATAAATTAAAATAAATAAAATAAAATAAAATAAAAAATCATCCAAAGGGAATGGCTTCCAATTGAGCAAGTGAACACCCAAAACCCTTATAAATTAGTTGATCATCCTAAAAACATCCAAGATTTTCCTTGTGACATATTGATTTAAGTTTATGCCTTCCTCCTATGTTATTTATGATTTCCTTGAATTGCACGACATTTCTCAGTATCAATCTCTAGTTTACTAATAACATTTTTTCTGTCAAAATAATATTCAACATTAGCTTGAGCAATTTTAGGATCAAGGCACTGACTTGGCCATCCTCCTCAACATTGTTGACTTGGAGGGTAGGGCTTGAATTAACATTATTATAGCTTGTTCTAATAACATAATTTATGAGCTTCGATAAGGGTATTTGGTTCGATTCCTTTGGAATTTCAATGCGATATTTACTTTTATCAACATAGGAATGCAAGGAACATCTAGTCAATCAAAATATTGAAATTTGATTGATCATTCCAAAACTTATAGCACTGAGATTCATAGATGTTCATCCGAGCATAAGACATTTTTTTCAGTTTTAAAAAAACTCTTACTCATAGTATAAGTGGAGAAACTCTTTTAGAGAATGAAATATTCATAACTTTTGTAATTTCCAAAAAAATAATAATAATAATAATAATAATTAATTATGTCCCTAAATCGTAAGTTAGGGTTTTAGCATCTAACCCTATCCATCCTTAATATTTTTGTTTGTAGATTAGGGAGAAAAAAGGGAAGTGAAAAGTATTAATTTTGACATATCATGAGTTGAGAATAACCTTGAGTTGGATGAAATATTTCCTCCCAAAAAAAACATATTGAGTTTTTCTTCCAACTTGTTGTTATAAAGTATTTAACCAATTTGAACCTACAGACGAAATTTTATTCTTCGGATAAATTCCCCTTGAAACATATTTTGCCTTAAAACTTCCTTAAAATTTTGTTTTCCGACTCCTTTCACCAGTTTTTCCTTAATCCAATCTTTTCTTTCCCATCTCGATTTCGCTTCTCCTACCATATCTTACAATGTGTTTTTTTGTCTACATGTATACACTAAAAGGTTATTTAAATAGAGAAAAAATATTTACCATTTGGATGTATATATTTGAATGTGTCAATATTATGAATTCATGGACATAATTCTCATAGTTTTTATAAAGGAACGTAAGGTAATGTGAGAAAAATGAACAGAAAATGAGACAAAAAATTATAACCAATTTCACATTAATGATAGAGACTTTTTTTTTACTTTAATGAATCATCAAAAAAAATTCATTAATCAAAATATATATGCAAAAGATACATGAATCTCAATCAATGTATTATGAAGGTACACAACTCTCCTAACCATAACAACTTATGACCATCCTGAGAGCAATTATGTTTCAAAACACTTAGTGTACCATACCTTGAAACTATCTACTTAGACATTACTTAGAAACTATAACAAAATTATCCACTAATAAGAGTTATTCTCTGAGTACATATGAATCAAAATAAACCCAATTAAAGGCAAAATGAAGTGACCGAATGTTGGAAAGGAGTATGAGCCTGCCATGATGCACTACGTCAGGTTCTTTGAAAGCCACTAGGTCATAAGGGCACCATCCACACCAAGGAAAACTTACCAAAAGTATTAGCCACTACAAAGGTAAACTTCTAGTCAGAAATAACCACCAGAGGCATGGGGTCTCCATTTGCTGGAGGGATAGAGTTGAGAGGGGAGACAATATTGACTGATGGAGCATTAATCACTGCGCAGCTATCAGAGATTTTCCCCGAGTCAAAATTTGAATATGACACTACATACTTCTCCACCCTTTGTAGGTGAACAAGAATATCATCCAAGCAATATTGAATACTTATGAGGAAGCATTTAAAATCCTCTTGACTTGTAAATATTCTGTAATGATCCACTTGTTTGTGTCGAATGACCAAACAAAGTAGAGAGTCCAACTGGTGGTAACCTACAACAGAATGTAGGAAGTGAAAATTTCACTTTCGATATTTTCCAGGGTCAGGAATCCATTTGTATTCTTGATTTCCAAGTTCGGAGTCGGAAAAATAGACTTTGTCCCCAAATTCTTATGATTCCAAATCTCGAATCTCCTTTCTAACTTCCATAGGTATAGTGTTAAACAACATTTCCACGAAGGTCCAATCGAACAAGCGGCTGAAGTGAGAATCACGCCTGGAGCCAGAACCTCCCCTACGACTTACCATTCTATGACGAGGTTGCATTGTCACACAAATAAGTACACCATAGAGACAATAAAGACAGAATTCACTACTACCTTGAGGGATATTGACGAACTATAAGGTCAATGTTCAAAAGAAGTGGATATGGTGTACTTCAACAGAGAACTATATCATCACAAAACCCATAAGACTCATAACTGGACACAAGAATGAAAATTGATGCCACTGAGAGACCTAAAGCAACTCTCAATGGGGAGGACTCAATTGCATTAGACAAAAGAGAGAAGTAAGAAATAACATTGAGAGAATGAACAAGTACATACGATAGCAATGGAATATGATAACCAATAATTAAACTAAGACCACAAATTTCATGACCTACATTGGACCAGCATAGAGGAAAATCATAAGTAAACGTAAAATGGAAAGAATTCCATCTCGAATTAAGGTCCAGAAATCACAAAAAGCCCCATTGTAATTTTGAGAAACTAGGGAAGAATAAGCAGTTAAAACCAAATCAAAAAATTTCCAGGGTACCAAACCCTGCACACGGAAATAGGGTAGTTGAAAGAAATACCTGGGAAGTCAAGGCCCTGTAGCACCAAGAATGGGAGCACAACCACGAGTTCAAAGACTGGACCTGAGGATGCACTATGCAAGAACAATATAAAAAACATTGACTTGGAATTTGTTGGATATAAAAAGATTCTTTATCCTCAAATGCTTCCCTCCACTTATCTTGGATGAAAGGTTGTCGACACATAGAGGAATTCGTGCCAATAATGTCATAATAAAATGAAACTAGAGACCTTACGATGTTACATAGTACCACATACATTCACCACCCTTTGCATCCCTTCCATTTATAATCACACAAGGAGGCAATCTCGCATGCATTTGGAGGATTATTACTCTGCCTAGTAAAAGCCAAGGTAGGACAAGTGTTTTGTATGTCACATGTCTTAAGACAAACATTCTCCCTGCATTGATCAATGTCATTAATGCATTTCAAACATGCTACCTCTGATCCCATGGTGGATCTCGTCAGGCCTATTAAAAGCCACCTAACCAAAACTGAGTGAGGCGAGTTATATGCATTGAAAATTTGCAAGAAATAATGGTTTTCATCTCCCACCTCCTTCACTTGTTGATGAGGGAGCGTTGCCAGAAAATTATATTCTATTCCCATCATTCTTACCTTACACATATCTACGTTGGATAGATTGTTGTCTGTTGCATGCCACATTCTCCTTCGCCTTGGGTTATGTGCTAGTTGACGCCCCCATCAGGGAAACATTAATTATAGAGACAATATAATTTAAGATACATATTTATTATAATTTTTAGTGAACTAAATTATTAATATGTTTTTTTGCCTTCGATCCATAAAAATTAGAATTAGAGCATAAATTCATTGTTCTTTTCTCTCACTACATTGTTTCGTATAGTTATATTTACCTGCAATCTTAAAACCAATTTCTAGTTATAAATTTTTTTGTACAAATTTACTTTTTTGCATTCTTAAGACCAATTTCCAGTCATTTTTCCATAGACTAAAACCTCCATATGGCTTACATCGAGGGTCAAAGTTGGTGAAGGGATGGGATTTACCAAAAATAATATATGTTGTGCATAACTTGGGTTGGAGGTTATGGAATAAAAAATGTTCCAAGAAATATTCTAAGTAAAACTCCACGATTGAGGATTTACTACTGAAGACGCTTTGAAGCATGACCATTGTTGTAGTCAAAGCCACTGTTTTTTTTTTTCTTCGAGGAAAAAGATTCATAATTTCTTTCATAATTAAATGATGAATTGATATTTTTCATATACACTTCATGAGTGCATTCATGAAATATCTCCAATCAAGTGGCTATACATTGTGAGTGTAATTGTTCATAATAGGATTTAGACATTATGTCATACACATAAACATGGGAAAAAAAAATCGCTGGTAAAAGCAATTGGAAAAATCATATTTCAAGCATAAAAGCTAATCCATTCGTGACAATTCAGAATGATGAAGGGGGAAGGCAGAATAGCCACCCCAAAATAATAGATTCTACACCGCAATAAGCAAGTGATAACAAAAAATAACATGTATAAGAATGTAGCTGACCATATGCCTACAAAGTAACAAGATCATTGATGAAGGTTGAAAAAAAACTGACAACTTAAAACATGAGCTATGAACAAAGCCAAAAGAGATTTAAAATATACATATGAGGATCCGTGTGCAAAAACAATCTCAAGCAACATCATGAGTGAGGGTTGGATCACTGTAAGGGTGATCAAAGTATTCATGATAATTTTTGTTAACATGTTCAGTTATAGCCCAAAAATCCTTTTCCAAAAGGAGACCATCTTATGACATGTTGTTTGTTGCATGATTCCTTTCCTGGTAAATATGAGAGCATGAAAGTATCAATAATATGCTTGATCTCCTCAAGAATAATAAAAACATATATGTTCATGTAAACATTAGTGTTATTGAGTCAATTTATAGACAGCATGGAGTCCCTAAAAATGTGTAGCTGAGAGAAACCCTTCTCTTTGGAAACTCCTATATGAATAGATGTCGAGTTTTGACCTTAGAATATTCTTCATAGTTTTATCATGGTACCAATAGTTTCAGTGTGGGAAATATAGAAAATAACTAAGCAATGTAAGTTATGATAACTACAAAAATGCAGCTATTGGAGTAAAACATTACAGAATTAGGATTAAGGCCTATAATTGATGTTTCTTTATCATAATAAGTTTTAAAAACTTGAAATTTTCACCTCAAAAACTTTAATACAACATCTCCACCTAATTTCAATTTCCATAGGAATATCTTTGGCCCATTGTGATATGGCTCAAGAATAAGGCTCGTGCACCCTCATGGAGTCTCGACTTTTGCTAATTCACAAATTCCAGGTATATCTGACTTACGGGCTATTGGATATACTCTTGGTGTCATAGTAGCATATGTTAGGTTTGATCTTGGGCCTCGACCATATTACTCCAACAACTTACCCATTCACCATAGTAAGAAAAATGAAAAATGAAAACAAAAATTCTAGCAATTATAGACACTTAACTCAACGTTATAAAGATATATCATCATTAAATTGGGATACCTTTATATGTGATAAATATGGTATTGAAAATAAATGTTATATATGTGTGTATGTTTTTTTTAATCGTTATATTTATCAAAATTTTAAATCATTATAAATGGTATATAAATAATAATTTTAGAAAATATGATATTGAAATTAATATTTATATAAATGAAAACGTTTGAAATTTTATAATGTCATTTAATTTGATTTTTAATGATTTACTTAAAACATTTGAATAAGTTTTGTTGCACTTACAGATTATTGGAAATAAAAAGGTCTATTTTGAGATTTATGTGGATTGTATTGTAATAATTGTAAGTTAATGTAAATGAACAAAATTTTAAAAAGTAGTTTAATTTCATATTTCAAAAATAGTTTATAGGTTGAATTTGATTTCAGGATGACACTTCAAAGCTACGAAAAACATTTATTTTAATGGTTGTTTTCTATATTGTCTAGGAAATCTTGAGACTCATAAAATGAACAAATGATTTGAAATATATGATAAGGGTAGACAAGAAGCAACTTATACATATAGAAGAGATGCATGACCCAAAATGAGAATATGCTTAAACTCATAGTCATGATATAGTCTTGAAACACACTACTAGGAGAGATAACAGAGTTATGTTCTGCATATGCACTAATGAATGTATGAGATAATCAAGATGTATCTTAAGTGATAGATTTAGGGGCATGAATATGGAGATTAAGAAGAGGTCTTCAAATATGAATTATTATCCAATCACATGATATGATAAACATATTTATGTAACCTAAGAATTAAAGAGGACACTTGTTATTTAGGTTGATTATAAGGAGTAGTGAACCCATTATTAAAATGAAAAGATGGAAAAATATCTTTATCAACAAGGGTTTTAAGAAAGGAGGAAAAATTTCTCAGTTTGATCTCCAATGTTAACAATATATAGCTAAGAAATTTTCCTTATTAGAGGAATGGAAAATGACGAACTTACTATTTTCCATTGATGATAACCATAACCAACTTGGAACTATGATATGGATAGCAAAGAGTACTAGATGTACATTAAACAATGGTGACTAGAAGTTTCACAAAAAATCATAATAAGTCAATAAAAGGTAGTAACATGTCATAGAACATGATGGAATATTTTGGATTCAGGAATAATCAAGAATAAATAACTCAACGCTCTTGAGATATCGTCTATATAATTAACCATGTGACAAATGGTTGTGGAATCTGTTGATGGTGTTGGATGTCGCCAACATATAAGGGGCTCTCCCTGATGTGAAATCCCAATTAGACCTCACACCATTTGGTGTAGAAGTCCCATTCGGCTATACGGTCTAGCCACCGTTGGAAAGGTTTCAAATATATGCCTTGGTTACAATCACACATAAGAGATTCCAACACCTATTTTTGGCAACGAGTATGTAAGCTTTGTGAGACACCCAATGTAATGTGTAAAGGGGAGCTTCCACTGTCGATAAAGAAAAATGAGCCTCTGGTTATAAAAGTAATAGTACTATCCTACAGGCGGACCTGTGAATGAAGAGAAATGATTGTTGATTACATGCAAATTAGTCCACATAATAACCAATAATCATGAAAACATAATAGCACTTATTGAATAATAACCATAGCTAAGCAATGAATTAGTTCATTAAACTTAGTATGTAACTAAAGAAACATATACCGCAAACATAACCAGAATAGTCCTACTATATCTACAATACATGTATTAAGAAGTGTTGGCTCAAGAGCTTTTGATTATGAATGAAAGATCCCAAGTACATTGTTACATAGTTGAAACACTAGATCTAGTAGTGGAACATGAAGCCACAACTTGCTTCTCCAATTAATGATCTATATCCTATGCACTACAAGAGAAGCTAAGTCAAGACTCCAAGAATCCAAGCCCCTAGCTTGAGTTGTGAAGAGCTATTTATAACTAATGACAATGACCTTTGATATTCCTCAGGACACTTTAACTTCTATGATTGTTCATATTCTATACATGACTCTTTACATTGCATATGTGGCTATTCACATTCCACATGTGTTTCTTGTACTTCATTACATATAATTTATTTCAAAAGACAAATTACATATGACATGGTGGCTATATAAGACAAAACTAATAATGGGACAAATTCTCATCAAATTGACAAATCATTTGCTTCCTCTCGGAACTCATTGGAAATGTATGTGTGTCATGCTCTGAACTCCGTTGAGATGACTTTGACCCAAACTAGAAAGTCCCCTGCGTAATGCATATTTACCTCCAGTGCCTTTGTCAATATAGCCTTGGAGCTGATTGTTCATTATTCCATAGCCGTGAGAGTTTCATATAAGCTTTGATTGGTGCGATGGCATATTGCAGAATAGTGTCTTCAGTGATCTCTAAGACTTCCTGCTCTGATGTTTTCTTGATACATAGTTGGACTTCAGTACAACTTATCATCCATGGACAAATGAACATAATGAGAGGGTAAACAAGATCTTGGAGGACATGTCCAGGATGTATGTGATGCATCAAAAATGGAAGTGGTAAGAGTATCTACCATTGGTGGAGTTTTCACACAACAATGGGTATCAAGAGTCATTGGGGGTGAATCCCTTCGAGGCACTGTATGGGCAGAATTGTAATGCTCCCATCAGTTGGAGTGATCCAGTTAACAGGGTGTTGATTTCACCAAACATGTTGGCAGACATGGAACATGAAATGCAGGCTATAAATAAGAATCTAAAGGCAGCACATGACAGACAAAAGAGTTATGAAAACCAACATGGGGTATTTAAGGAGTTTTAGGTTGGGGAGCATGTGTATTTGCACATCAAGCCCAAGAAGAGCTCCTTGAGGATAAGATAATGTTCCAAGTTGGCACAACAGTATTGCAGGCCTTTTGAGATCCTCGATAGGATTAGACTAGTGCCCTATCGGATTGCGCCACCTCCAACAGTGAAATTCCATGATGTTTTTCATGCGTAATTACTTAAAAGGTATATAAAGGATGTTGATCATGTTATTGATTTGTTTGTATTGCAAGTGGAGAAAGAAAGAGAATTCTAGCCGGAACCTCAATGCATATTGTAGCGGAAGCATCTCATATTCAGGAACAGAGCCATAAAGCAAGTTAAAGTGCAATGGAAGCACTTTGGGCCCGATGAAGCTACATGGGAGATGGAAGATCAGATGTGGGATTTGTATCCTTCATTGTTTTCCGGTTGAGGCAAAGATGTTTTGGTATGATGTTTGGTATATGTTTGGCATATTTTTTGGTGATGTTTTGGTATATGTACACATGTATATGGATGTAAATACCGCCATGAGCTAAGTTATAAAGCTCAAATAAGAGGTATGGTTGTTATATGGTTCTGTTATCATGGTGTTTTGCTTTGAACAGGTCATTCATTGTAAATACTGCAGCGAGCTAAGTTATAAAGCTCCATGGGCAGTATGTTTTCTTCTCAGCGCTTTTGCTGAGGTGTAGGTGTGGTTTAACACCTAGGATGATGTTCCCCGAGGGGGAGGATTCTATAACAGGCCTAGGTTAAAATCATTAATAAAGGAAAAAAATAAGACCACAGTTAAGGGACACTTATTCCAAGCTGAATGATGGGAAAAGATATCCTAATGGGCATCACTGTATGTGTTTATGGCTGAGGGAAATTGGCAAAGGAAATGGCTAAGGAATTAAAGAGGAAAAAGGTATTTTTAGCACATTTATTTATGAAAATAAAGAAAATTAGGAGAAAAGGAAGGTGAAAGGTCACAGGTTGCATGTGAGGAGGAAAATAATGGAAAATGAAGAAAATAGAGGCCTAATTGATAAAAAGGCTTCTGAGGATCAGTTAGTACCGTTCAATTTTGGAGCTCTCTTGTTATTCTCTCTGTTAGCATAGTTATTTACTAAGTCATGAGTCCATTCCATAGTTTTATTTTTAGGATTAAACTTCAAAAAAAAACAAAACAAAAGACAAAATAAATAAATAAATAAATAAATAAATAAATATATATATATATATATATATATATATATATATATATATATATATATATATATATATATATATATATATATATATATTTAGTTATCCAAAATTTTAAGCTTCAGTTGTGCTCTTCATTTGCTTCATAACTCTTGTTTCTGTCTTTTTTGTTTTTATTCTGATGTTGCTGGAATTTCCGGAAGCATACTCTGTTTAAAAAATAAATAAACGAAAAAGTGCATCCGATTTAGTTCAACCACATGTTATAGTGTAGATACGCCTCAAGTATTTTTTAAATATTTTTAGATCTAATTATATGTGTCGTATTGCAGTGAGTTAGTTTGAGTCAAGTATTTAAATATGTTGAACACATGTGTCATCCGCAGTTGTGAACTGAATCGTTAACCCGTCCTGCCTGTCAAACCCCAATTCAGTTTACGCATTTTTAGGTATGTGTTTTTCTGAATCAAGGAGATCGTGATTATTAAAATACACACCATAACCGTTTGGCTCGTTGCACAACAGTGCTGCTGGAAATTCCATCCAATCAACAACAAAGACTATGGAAGTGACTGCTAGTCATAAACCCACTTGTCACAAGCCATATGGAGCTCTCATACGGAAAACGAAACCAACTAAAGGTGGTGATGGAGTATCACATGGTGCACATTATGGCGAGGAATATTATCAATGATGAAAGATGATTTGCATGGGGTGATGAACCAAAATTTGATTTTAAAACCACTTAGAAAGCAAGAGAATGTCATTCGAAGTTTTTAGTTGTTTGAGTTCGAATTTTTTGAGAGTAATAGTTTGAGGAGTATGGATTTAAAATAAGATTCCAAAGGACAATACAGGCCACACATGTAAGGTAAAACTCTTCCTACTTTGCCACCTATCAGTTGTAGGAGACAGTCATTTATTTTTCTGAAGATGACTAAAACAGGTGGTAGGATAAATCTAATAGCACCACAAGGTGTAGATTTAGTTGATGCCAATTCGAGGGTAATAAGTTTTTTTATGTTGTCAAGGTGGTATCCTCTTTGTACTAGGTTAGGGAGCTCTCACTCAGGAGTAGCCCAAGATTTTTCTAACTCTTTTAATGGACAGGAAGTTACAATTTATGGCCTCACTTTGCAGGTTTCTGAAGACTCTATTGTTGAAGGCTTTAACCTTCCTCAAGATGGAGAAAGGTGGTTCAAAGGACAAGTTATTACCGGAGGTGATCTCAAAATCTTCCTCAAAGATGATCACATAGATCCAAATTGGGAAAAGGAATCCCAAGCAGCTACCTTAAGAATGACTAGGCAGAAGCTATCAAGCTTATCAAGATATACCTTACTTATGAAAGGAGGTATATAGTTGTATTCCTCTATCACATGAGGTTTCTTTTTCATATTGCAGGGATGAAGACATCAAATCTGCCATTTTTCTTGTTGAAAATCCTAACCAAGATGTCATCAAGGGTTCAGACCCATACTGATGTTTCTGACTATAGCTTGTACCATCAAGCTTTGATCAAAGTTCTAGTTGAAGAAGAGATGGGAAAGAGAAACCAGACTTGGGACCACTTTTTATTCTATAGGGCTCGCCAACCTGCACCTACACCTCCAGTTCCACAACCAAATCCTCAGCCTGCAAGGAGAAGAATAAAGAGAAAGGCCCAAAAAGAAAACATTCATAAGAAGACCAAGAGGAAAAAAGAGAAGGTTTATGCAGTCAAAGTTGAAAGAAAGGTGGAAAAAGGAGAGAGCTCCTTAACAAGTAAACCCAAGTCCATTAAAATAGTACCCCTTGCTCCTCCATTTCCTAATGTCTACACTAGATCCATAATAGGAAGGTCTCCAATAGCAGATAAATCAAAAGTGTAGCCGCTACTGGAAATTCCAGAAGCACATATTCAACAAAAGTTGCAAAAAGAGTATTAGCCTACACCTCAAATGAAGAACTCCTCAAGGATGTTGGATATGACATCAATAGTATGAAGAAGAAGGAAGAAGCTAAACTTGTTGCTGGTACCAGAAAGAGGAATACCAGAGACAACAACAATTTTACGCTTAATTCTAAGGCTCTACATAATCCAGGCCTAATGACAGAGGTCATTGATATTGAAGGTAAACCTGAAGGTTCAAAGACAGAGAAAACCATGAAGAAAAACAAGGATACAACCCCTATAGAACAACACTCAGAGCCCTGAAAGAGAATAAAAACACAACAGGGTTCTAAGGAGGAAAAAGACACTGTAAAGGAAGCAACCACAAGAGCAACTAGATCCAAATCAGCTGCTGGAATCAAAATAGACTTAGATAAGTTGGCTGAAGTTGCAACACACATAGAGGGAATGTAAAAAGGTTTTTGATTCAAGTACCTTTTTTCTTATCACTTAAAATTTTGAACATCATCTTAGGTGTCATGGAATATAAGTCTACAAATAATTTTCATCATTTTCTGTGTATTTTTTAAAAAGAAATAGGGCGCTACTGGAATTTCCGGTACCACTCCAGATTTTGCTGAGTTATAGGTTTTTACCAAAATTTCCGGTAGCACCTGTTTTAACTAAATTTTAGCAAGTTTTTTTTCCGAGAAAGTTAAGGATGGATAAGAACCCATAACCAAATGTATAATACAAGTGATGATGATATGTGGTCTTATTAAATGGAGCTACATGGTTATAAAAGACCCAAGATACAAGGAGATAATTCAACAGAAAAAGGGCTAGCATGACAACATACTTAACATTCCATCCCATAATTCTTCTCTTATTTCTTCTCCATCTATCCTTTCTATTAGATTTCGATGAGATAAGGTTGTAATGTCTTTTGACACATATGTTATGTTAGAATTAATGTTTCCTTATTTTTAGAATAGATGGATTTGCCTCCTCTCTTGCTATATATACCTCCTCTCTTGCTATATATACCACTTGTAAATACCATTTCTAAGTTGGATGTTGGTCTATCTGAAGACTGAATATAATAAAAAACATTTTTGCTTCATGCTGGAGGATTTTGTGACTCAAGGAACATCTAATGTGTGGTGTGTCTCTTTTCTTTGTTAATTTCTTCTAAAATATGAATTGCAACAACTAGTAAGGTGTGAGTGATAAGTTGTTAAAGGATTTAGCAGTAAATTATTTTCTTTCAGTTTTCTGTAAGTTATATATGTGTTATAGAGCATGTCAGCGAAGATTTCATAAATTATTTATGGAATACTTTATACATGCAATCTATTTTCTGAGTGTTGTTTGCTTTGCATAAACTGATTTTACGTAAAGAGCCATCATAAGAGCTGTGTGATTGATTTAGGATAGGAATATTTCCTAGAACATAAAATCATTTCAAATTCTTAAAGAACATAAAATCATTTCAAAATCTTTGGGAAGTCATCCCACCACTCAAACAACCCCCTTTAAAATTTGAAATGAACTATGATGTGTAAGGCTTACTCCTTATGAGTCAAGGAGTGACTCCTTGCACTAACACTCTCTCTCACACACACTTGGACACTTAGAGTTGTTGGCTTGAGGGGTCCTGACCCGAGTTTAGAGTTTATTACGCAACCGAAAAAACCTCCAACTACTGGCCCTTTTGGCAATGACCTGCTTGCGTAGATCAAAGTCTCACCCGAAGCAGTATGGTGGGGTGTTGGAACGAGGTTTCTGCACCCTAAGGAAGAAAATAATGTAGTGGCCCTAAATAGATTGATTGCAGACTTATACAGATATGCACAATTATCATAGAACAAAATCTAATATTACTTTGTCGCAAATATATCGTAACAGAACCAGATCCATATCTATATAATGCATAATTACTTAAGTAGATTCATCCATGTATACAACCATAAATATAACTTCATGCATAAATAACAAATGTATTCACGCAGATACAAGTAAGCATAACAGAAGCAAAGCGATCTTAAGACAGAAGTAGTACATAAATAACTCAGATAAATAACATAATGCTTCCTCCAAAATCAGTCCTTGTATTAGATTCAGAGCAATTTAGTACATCTGACTTCCCCTTACACTTTACCCTTTTTTGCACACAGCCAGGACTAGGTCTCTGCACACACAGCCAACAGGATCCTTTCTACCTGACCCAAACTGAAACCCTTACAAAAGTATCACAAACGCATAAACACTTAGATATGAAACATGAATAATGATCAACTACTTCCTTAGAATAGATATATATATTTATATCCAATATAGCGCGCAGATACTATGGTCTCAAACCATGGTTAGAGGCCCATAGTTTACCCTTAAAACCCTTTTACATAAAAGAGGGAATTTGACCTGCCCCAAAGCCCCTTGACCTATCCACGCAACGTGCATATACAAAACTTATACAAAATGATATAAAAAATGTGCCTTAGGGGACCCCGCTCGAACAGGCCCCCAATACAAACATGTGACTCGTCCCAAGTCACTGTGGTGTCTGCTCCTTCATCTTGGCTTGGAGCGTAGTGATAGAAGATGTGAGAGGGAGCACCATTTCCAGACTCTGCGTAGCAACTCCCTGTGCTTGAAGAACCAATTTCTTAGTGGTGGGCCCTTCAGTAGCCACCTCGATACTTCTCTGTGTTTCGTGAATGTATTTCAATGTGTTGCCCAAAGTCTGTGATAGTTGGAGAGCCTCCTCGGCCCATGGTTGCATTCTTGCCTCCAAAAACTGCTCTTTGCGACGCAATTCCTCGATCTCAGTTTGAATTACCTTTCCCTCCTGTAGGCAAGTGAGGCGCTGTGTAAGAACAAGGGTAGGCATCGCCATCATGATCTCAGCAAATTGTTGCTCTTTTAGGTGCGGCTCATTGCGTAGCTACTGTACCACACGGTCTTTCTGAACCGAAATCCAGTCACCCATAGCCTCGTTTAAAATCTTGTCACACTGCATGAATGTGGCAACAATACTATCGATGGCCTACTTCACTTCCGCAACCTGCTTGGCTTTGACTTTAGGTGGAGTTTCTGGCTGCAACTTCATTTGTAGATAAGCAATTTGATGTTCAAACTCGGCCCAGACGGTCTCAACTTCGTCACGTGAGGCTTTCAATGCGGCAACCAGTCCTTCCAATTTATCTTCTGGGGTAGCTATGGCAAGGACTGTTGGTACTTCACTGCACACTTGGTGGATATTAACTTCAAGTGCAGTGTGTTGGGCATCGGTTGCACGGAAAGCTGCCTCCGTTGCTTGTTGTTTCTGTTGTGCTTATGTAGTGTGCTAATTTGATTCTACAACAGTTGTGTGACCATGGTTCTCACGGAATTGAAGCTCATCTATGATCATAGAGTGCACATATGTAGCTTCCCTGCAGGTAAAATACACAAGTTAATGTTAATGTCACCACAACCTCTAAACTGAGCATGCCAGCTGGGGCCTACATGGATGGTCGACGCAAGGATTTGAACAAGACAAACATCCTCGGTCACTTGTAAAGCTATGTCAAGCAGTTGCGTGTTGGTTACATGCATGCATGTCTACATCTAGATTGCTTGAGTAATTCTCGACTAAATCATGCTCCCTTGCACTTTTATTTCCTGAATGCCAACCTGTACTACCTCGAGTGCAGTCTTGTACTGCACTTCCATATCTTACCATCTATCCTTTTATCGCAGACATGACCATGTTTACGATTTCATTTAAGTCATCTTTGGTCAACGTCAAGACCTCCTCTCTAGTGTCTTTACATCCTTTTCTTTTCTTCCTCAATCTGACAGGCCTGAGAACTGTGCTTCGTGCCTTTGGAAGTCTGCGCTTCCACTTGCTCTTCTGTGTCTTTTGGTGCAGTGTTGTTTTTCTTAGGTTCAACGTCTTTCTTCTAGTTAGTTGTTTCATCAGTTGTTGTCGGTGTGGCTTATTTCTCTGTTGTTTTCTCATTTGTTTTCTCTGGCTGAGTACAAGTGTGCGGCTTGGTCGGCGTTTTGGGAATGTGTATGATGCATATCAGATCATCCTCCGTGACAAGATATGGTAATTCATACCAAATTCCCTCCACTACGCCTTTCATGCGGATGTGCATGTTATGGAAAGTGGCCTTGAAATTTTCTATCATCTTATACTGGTCATATAGTGTCGGAGATAGCCTTGGCTTAGACTGCACTGCCTAATAAAGCAAGGCGTCGAACAATACCCAGAAAATATTACTCTCCATGATGCATGCAGGGTCTGAGGAATTCCAAAGTGTAGCATACTACGCAACCTCGTACATTTGTGGATCTATCATAGGGAAATGTGTTTCCTCTAGGGTCTTCCACCCAATTAAGGAAATCAACAATAGCAGCCAAGCATAATAAAAATTCTTGCCCTATTCTTGTGTTTCGCACACATTCTCCATAAATTCCTTGCACAAGTAGTGTGACCAGCTGTAGATTACTCCTTTTTCGCATCGGCCTACAAGAGAAATTACCTACGCATGCACCTCCTTAGGTTTTCATTTGTGCATATCATCTTGCAGGCCAAGATGAGTGTTCCAAACTGAACAGCAGGATCATTTATCTCGCTTACGACGAATCCTCTGCTCTTGTGCGAGACTTGGTATTTTTCTCATTGGATCTGTGCCTTGATCAGGTAGGTCGATGATCCTATGGATCAGAGAAGCATCAATGGGAATGTGTTCTCCCAACCACAATGCATCATCATGCACAAGCACGAGAAATTGGACACAAATATCATTTATTGAGTTGTGCCCAAAGTGAAGGATTTTCAATAAATTTAAGAGGTCTGCCTTATGTAGACCCAACACCCATATTTTCGACTCTAAGAGCATAATTCCTCCTTCATACTGAACATGTTATAAATAGAGCTCTGGTGAAATTTCAGGAAATTTATCAATGTTTGTGATGTCCCAATCCTCCAATCTCAACAACGGCACTTTTGAAAATATGTTGCCTTCCACTGGGACCTTTTAAGGAATTAATGGCATATTGATACTTGACCGCACCTTGTCGAGATATTTTGTAACTCTTACTGATGCTTTGTGTTGTGCGACATAGGTCGAAAACTGCGAGAATGGGGCCACTTTGACCACATCCTCCTCTTCCTCCATAATCGTCTCACGAAGCTCCATCGTCGGTGTTTTCTGGCACTTTTCCACAGTAGAGCGCGACTTTGGAGTCTTTTCCCTTGGGTATTTCCTAGTCTGAGATGTTTGACCCTTCTTAGACTTCGTGGGTGCATGTGTTTCAGCAATTGGCACAATAGGAACCTCTGACGCAACAGGGTTTTCCTTGGGTCGCATAGTTGTCATACTGGGCAGAATTGCGTAACCCAAACCCCTACGACACAACTCCTCCTCGAATCCTAAATCCAAAATAGACATAGACAATGGAAATGCTGCGGAAATCAAGGAGCTCGGGGAAAATAATTCACTCCAAAAGCAAAGGGAACTATTGCGACCCCATAGGTCATATTTATACTTTTGGCACGTCTTCAACGGCTCCTTAAACAAAATTTGTCTCCGTAAATTACAAAACGGTCCCAAATCCATAAAAATCCCTTCATTAAATGCAACCTAGACGCTCCCATAAACAATAATAAAGTTTTCTTTTCGAGATTTACTGTTCCAACGGCTAGTTTTTGGCACCTCTACGATCCATTAAACCTCCTCGCGCAGCTACCGCGCGTGCATCGCACCTTCCTGCGTATCCGCCATCTCGTCTACGCAGATCTGATACTCCAGCATATAGTCATTTGGTGCACATAGGGTCATCCTTATACAGCTTTAATCGCCTTCCATTAACATACCAGGGAAGGTATTCTCCGCTCAATGTGGCCAGGCACATTGCACCTCCATCACTAATTTCCTTAACAATATATGGCCCTAACCAATGCATCTTCAACTTCCCTGGGTGGCGCGCAAAATTGCTATCATACAACAAGACCAAATCATCTTTCTTTTGCATGATGTGCCTATCACGTCATGTTTTTTCACATGCCTTCTTAACTTGTCGGTGATAATTGGAAATAAAGCGATCTTCTTCCAAGGTGACCAACTGCGACAAATGTTCCTCCATAGCATCTACTGCTGCCATATTTCTTAAGGTTGCAATGCGCAAACTGGGAACAATGAACTCCATCGGCAACACAACTTCTTGCCCATATACCATCTTGAAAGGTGTTTGACCAGTCAACTTCTTACATGTGGTCCGATATGCCTAGAGAACTACAGGTACGCACTCATCCCAATTATTCTAGTTAGCATTTCACATCTTGGTAGGCATAGTCCCCAATATCTTATTGAATGCTTCTATCACGCCATTTTCCTGTGGGTGATATGGAGAGCTCTTCTGATGATGCATCCAGAATTCATCTGTCAATGCTTCAATGGTTTCGTTCAGAAAATGCGTACCATGATTGCTTATTATAATCTTAGGACATCCAAAGTGAGTCACAATATTCTCAAATATGAACTACCAGTTGTATCTGAGGTACAATCCTTCACAGGCTTATCTTTAGCCCATCTAGTTACATAGTTTGTCGCAGTGATTATGTAACGCACACCACTCTTCTTGCCTGGAGGATTGATAGGTCCAACAAATTATATAACCCATTTCTCAAATGCTTGCAGCACCATCTATGGATGCAAGGGCATCTCATCTCTACGTGATGGCTTTCCAGTCCTCTGGCATACATCACATGCATGACAATACGCATAGGCATCATTGTGCAATGTGGGCCATCATAACTCAGCTCGCAAAATATTCTGCATGGTTGCCTTAACTGCATAATGACCACCGGAAATCCCTCCATGAGCTTCATCTAAGATTTCATGCCTTTCATACTCCAAACATATCTTCACAGAACTTAATCTGCACCCATTTTGTACAATTGTCCAGCAATAATAGTGAAGTCTTATGCATGTGCCATAAGCTCTTTCTTCGGCTGAACTATATATTCTTTAGTTCCCCGTCCAGTAGTCAGAAACTTAATAATATCGTGGAAATGCTCATCAACCACCTTGATCTCAAACAACTGTACGCCTGGAAATACATCCTCCAAGTTCGTGGGTTCTTCACCAATATGAATGCGCGATATATGCTCTGGCCCAACATTCAATCTTACTAGTTTCACAATAATTTCAAATTCATACTCCTGGAATAGCAACAACCACCTGCAGATCTTCCCCCCCTAACACAAGCTTATTGACTAGGTACCTTAAAGCAGAATGATCAGTAAACATCTTGAAATGGAATCCTAACATGTAGTGGCGGAATTTTTGTAGTGCATACACCATCGATAATCCTTCCCTTTCTATGGTTGAATAATTATGTTCTATGCTTGAGAGTTTGTGATTGGGATACGTAATAGGGTGATCAATATCTCCAGCTCCTGGCTGCGCTAAAATAGCTTTGAGCCCGATAGAGGAGGCATCAACATGCACACGAAACACCTTTGACCAATCTGGAAAGACCAGTATGGGCGTAGTGACCATCTTTTCCTTCAAAAATTCAAAACTCTTCTGACAGTCCTCATTCTAGCAGAATGTCGCATCCTTCTTAAGAAACTTCTCCATGGGCGTAGTTATCAGCGCATAACCCTAAATGAACTTTCGATAATACCTAGTGTGCCCCAATATTGAGTGCAATTGCTTAACATTCTCAGGTATCTCCACATGAACTATTACTGGGATCTGTGCAGGATCTACCATCAATCCTTGCTGGCAGACAATGTGTCCCAGAAGTATCCCAAATGGCACATAGAATATACACTTCTTCTAGTTCAATGAGATCTGGTATTTTCTACAAGTATCTAGCATTAAGCACAGATTTGAAACATGCTTCTTCAATAGCCCAAAAACAGTCCAATCATCATAGTATACTTCCAAGGACATATGGATAAGCTCTTTGAAGGCATCTACTACTATGCATGAGAAGATGGCAGACACATTCTTCAATCCAAAGGGCATGACTGTATATTGGAAAGATCCCCATTCAGTTGCAAAGGTGGTCTTACTGTGATCTTTTGGCACAATCCTGATCTGATGACACCGTGAAAACCCATCTGTAAATGAATAAGATTATTTTCCCCCAACATTATCCAGGATTTCATCAGAGATTCAATTTGGGAATGGATCATGCAGAGAAGCGTCATTCAATTTGCGCAGATCTACACAGATTCTAATTTCTCCTTTGGTCTTATTGTCTTGCACTACCATTGGAATTACCTAATCAAACTCTTCTACTGGTTCTATGATTCCTATAACCACCATATTATCCAACTCTTCCTTCACCTTCTGCTTATATCTTGGATGCAGCTTGTATGGGGGCTGCTTCACCGAGCGTGCATCAGGTTTCAAAGTGATATTCATAATTCCAGTTCTCTAATTATTCCTTTCAACTCTGAGAGCTTTGTAGGAAATAAGCCCTGATACTTTGTCAGCAATTCAACAAATTTTCCTATTGTATCATCATCCTAGTAGTCTCCAATCTTTTCCAGCTTAGGTTATTCTTCAGATCAAATATTCACCTGCTGGATCTTTAGATATTTTGTCACATCTAGTGAAGTGATCGAGGGCCCAACCACTACACGTTGTCCCTCAGATTCCAGAATCATGATATTCCTCGTATTTTCTTCACTCTCTTCAACCGTCATATTTCTACAATTCACAATATCCTTCATCTATGCATCCCATGCTAGTGGAGCGCACTCGATTGCAGGCTTTGTAGTATCAAAGATAACTTCTTGAATGTCATGAAAAGATTTACCAATCTTATCAAATCCACTCTAAGATGAACGTTAGGATAAAACTCTCTGTTAGTGCAGACCATTCACTAGTACCTTGATGCAACTTTGTCTCTAGATACCAATCAGTAGGTACTTTCCCCAATGTATCAATAAACATGTGGACCCATTCAGGTCTTGGTTCTACACCCCATACTTGATTCCATCTAGCCAAATGTCTGCGTGGATCATCCTTTCCCGAGTATATTTCTTCCATTCTGATGGTTCGACATTCAAAGCGTAACCTCATCATGCGCATGCATTCATCCCAGTTACCCATGTTTTCTTTATGATTCTCCCACCATCATGCTGGAGTAGCGCACAATCCAAGATCCAAAGCATGGAATATTTGTCCTTCTGGTACAATTATTTCAAGATCTCATACAAATATATTTACTTCAGTTAAACCATCATAAGGCGGTAATTCGTGTACCTCAAATGTAATGCATCGAAGAGATCTGGTCACACGATTACACCGCAACGCATATACTTCATGCAAATGGTTCTGCCAGTTTTCTAATTATTCATTAGAATCTAAGAAACAAGAGTTGTCCTTTTCCCAATTAATATTTCCATGGGCCACGGGGTCAATCCAATCTTCCTCATGCAAAGTTAGCTTATAGATCTGATCAATATCATCATCAGCGCGCATAGGCTCTGTGTATCTTTGTCCTTTTGCAGGGTCTAAGGGAATGATGACTCTGATTCCATTGCTTTCAAACTCCATCCTTATTTTCTTCAGGTTTATGACACTATCCATATCAATAGCCCATTCCAATCCCAACAGCGCAGGATAAGGATCAGTATAATCCACAATTTGTATAACTTCAAAGTCTTCCATCACCTTAACACCCTCAATACTGACTACAACTTACGACAGCCTTCCTAATGGAATGATTTTCTGTTGATTTTCCATGCGCAGTTGAATGGTAGACCATTCTAGCTTGGGTTCTCCCATGCGCTGCCATGTTTTCTTTGGTAGAACATTTACATCAGACCCTAGATCTAGAATAATCTAGTCCATCTAATAAGCACTGATATGCGCAGTCATACACATCTCTCGACCCGTTCTCTTCTTATTCTTATATATTTTGTTGACAGTTTTTGTTCTACCAGAGGTTGTTCCTTCTCTACACAATTATCTACCAGAGCCTGAAGGTTCTCTACTACCTTTTTGTTACACAGTAACTTAATGCAAGCTTCTAGTAACGGTTTGATCTCTTCATCTACTCCTGCTTCCTTCATTGGTCTACCTGATGTTGATGTGCTTCCTTCTGAAAATTATTTCTGTGCTTCAACAAAAGTCTCCTTGGTGTGCTGCAAATCAAATCCCTCTTTTTTCTTAGGGGCCTTACGGATCCACATATCAGTAGTCGGTTGATTTCCCCTATCTTCATTAGTATTTGCACCGCTCCTAGTGACCACATTTACGCTAGGATATTCTTCACAGGTTTCTACTCTAACCATCTGAAGATTCTGCGTTGGAGTCTACGTCTTTTTATCTTGCATCTTAGCAATCAAAACAGGGCAATCTTCTGTCACATGGTCAAACTCTCTATAATACCTGCATGATTGTCATGCTGGATTTGGACAGTCACGCCCATAATGACTAGCATCTCCACAATTGTAGAAAATAACCTGCCCTCTTCCTCGACCATTTGATCCACCTCCTCTTCTTCTTCCTCTACCCTGAAATCCACCACGCTTAGAGGGGGATGCTAGTGAGGTAGTTTCGGCCTGAATTTTATATATTTCAGCTTTGTCCAACATCATATCATAACTGAGAGAGTGTTGTTCATCATGTCCTAGCGACAAATAGAATCTAAAAAATAGTTACTTCAACTCAGGCTGATACTTTCTAACCCTTGGACAGAAATATGCTTCATGCAATCTGGAAACTTGACATATTGTGCACCATATTGTGCTCTTTAATGGACTAGGACCTCTAGTGTTCTGGTAATTATTGAATACAGGACATTGATCCTTATGGTGCCCAACAGTTTTACACTTTATGCACCAGAAATCTGCGCAAACCTCCTTGCCCTTGTCTTTACGTAGGCTTTGAATCTCTAAATGCATGGCTTCCAACTTATTTTGAATATGTTGAATTCGAACTGCAACAGGTGTTGGGGTAGCTTCTAATTTCATTGCAATATCCACAGCCTCAGCCTGTGTGGAAATATTCTACTGACCCAGGGGTTGGCACAGATGTGGGAGCAGCATAGCAATAAACCACTCCTTATGTTGAGTATCCTCGATGGTATATCCACCATCTCTGATAGTCCACTTCAGCCTATGATCTGTGTCTCACATAGATTCATTAACCTCCTGATGAATCTCTTTCATTTGTGTAACCAACTACGCATACGATTTAGGCTTTTTGAATTTTTATTTTAGAGCATCCTTCACTTCATCTAAAGTGGATTTTTGAAGTCAACTGAACAGATGCCCCAACACCCAATGAGCTACAACTCACCCTAGCGCCACCCTACCACCCTAAATTTTTCACAGGCTTGAACTTTTTGGTGACTTCATGCACCAGCCTAGCACCACCCTACCACCCTATAGAAGAATAAAACAAGAATGGACTCCCGTACCAGGGAAAATGGTCCACTTTACAATGATATAGAATAATGTAGAAGAAGACACACTAGAACATAACCCCAAATATGACACAGCCACCTAATGATGATCCTATACCTCTTGACACCGCCTCTTCAACTCTTGGCAGATAGACACTTGTACAATTTTTACAATGATGCATTTACAATGACTTGGTACAATGATACCTTTACAATCACTGTATGCATGTTGCCCACTTGAAGACTTCATATGCTGAAATTATTGTTGTTATTTTTCACCTTTATTGCTACTCTTTTCATGCTACCCTCTGTTGCACCTTGCTTTGCTTTTCTGCCCTAAAAATTCTAGTCCTTTGCAGCCCTTAACAACACATGATCTAGCTTTTTCTTGCCTTATAGAATCTCGATATTGAATCTGGTGTATCTATGTTATTTTAGATCCCCAATATGTGATTTTCGGTTATGTAGGAGTACTTTGAGTCTTGTTTCCAATGCCATAGGTCTGATCCAATTTGGATTCTTCAAGGGGGAGTTATGCCCAATCTCTCATAATGACCTAATTATGGACTATTTCAGTAGAGAAAACTTGTATGGTGTTCGACGTGTGATTGTTTCTTCATTAGGATCTAAAATTGATACACCAAGAAATATAGTTTGTGCACTATCTATCACTTTTTACGGAATTCCAATCCGATACTTGGAGAGAGAGTTATTATGATTTTCCCAAGGTCACTTCTTTGAGATGAAGTTCAGGAGCCAGCAAAAATACTAACTTCCACATATCATATCTCCGAGAATATTGTGCACCCTGATATGAAATTTTTACAGGAGCTTCCTCAAGATTTCAGCTTCGCCTCATAAAAATTTCAGCTTCTGAACCTTTGTAGAAAAAAAATTTAGAGCGCAAATGCCACGATGACCTGTTTCAGGTAGCAAAATCCCTACATAAGGAGGATATGAGGATCACAATTTATATAATTGATTAGGTTGAGAGGGGCTTCAACAAGTGAATGTGGGAGAGATTTTAGGAGCTTAAAAATTATCAATTATTGACTTTTCAATTACCCATGCCACAACCCCATGGGGTTTTAGCCACTAACTGGGGTTATAAAATTCAAACATGAATATGTCTCAAACCGTGAAGAATTATGTGGCGTGCCATATATCAAAGAAAACATATCGACAAGTAGAAACCATCCAAAGAATTATTAACCCATAATATAGTAATTTAGTAGGTCAAAATTCTCATACAATATTGGGGTAGCCCCTGGTGCTGCTTGGGTTGACATCAATGACAACTGCTGATCAATAGTCGTAGAGTCGTTTTTTGGTTCGTTGGTATTGTCATCATATGTTTGATGGATTATGGAAGCTATAGGAAGTTTTGGGTAGTGCCTGGGATTTTGGGCTAAAAATGTGCATAAATCCCGCGGACACTGGTATAGGTTTGAGGGGAAAAGTCCCTGGATGCACGCATGTCTACATTGTGGGAGCGTCCAAAGCCTCCCATATGCACCCTTGCCCATATCAAGGAAGATTCTAAGGGTTTTATTCATTAAAACTCAATGGGACCTAGGGACACATCAGGTGGATGATTGGGATAGCCTCTAGGGGTATTGTAGTAGGTACACGAGATCTTTGTTATGGTTTTCCACATCTATTCCACTTCCTTAAAGTCACCAAGGAGGTTGAGCCTACTCTTAAATATCCTCATCTCATGTTTATCCTGATTGGGTGGTTACTTGGGTAGATGTGAGGGGAGGTGTACGTTACAAAGACCCAGTTGAGATTGGATTTCAAGGGCAGTATACTATCAATTGTATAATTATCCAAATTGTATCGGTGGTGCATGCATTCAGAGGAATGCCCCTAATGGATTGCGTAGTATGGATTGGGAATTTCCCTAATTAATAGGGCCTAATTACCCAAGGACACTATGCCAGGAAATAAGGACTTGGGAAATCCATGATTTGGTTAAGTATTCAACTAGGCTTGTCTAGAAATCATTGAGATAAATAGAGATAGTGAAAAGGTTTCTCATATTGGAGAAAAGCATTATAATCTTCTCATATTCTTTAGCTTATGCAATATACAGATAACGGGGTTTTTAGTTGAGGCTTTCCCCAGATAAATCTTTGTGTTATGCGATTGAAATTCTTTCTATTTCATGTTTTGTGATTTCAAGATCTAAATTGGTTTCTGCAATTGGTAAGTAGATTCAAGTATAATGTTTTAGCATATTACAATTATCAGTTGATTATACGTGGATTTTATACAAAGTATCATAGCAGTAATCACTCTAGAAGAGAAGAATATGAGTTTCCTCTGTGCAGGTGAATCGAATTTGCAGATTTACTCTTCAGGACTAGTAGCAAGATCAGGATGTATTTCTTTGGATTAAGACTCAAATATTCTCTTGAGGGTAGTCCAAATTACATAGCTAGGAGAGGCAGGATGGAAGAAATGTTGGAATACAACGGGAAAAAGGAATTCATATATAGTGATATTCCTAAGCCGACAACAACAAATGCTCAAGATATAGTGGCTTGGAAGAACAACGTAGCAAAGGCAAGAAGAATTTTGTTAGAAGGAGTTTGAGATCATATTTTCTCGAACCTCCATGGAAATGAAACTCCATATGCTATGTGGAAGGCCTTAAAAAATTTGTTTCAAAAAAACAACAACCACAGGAAGTTGGCACTGAAGGACAAGCTCAAAAAATCAAGATGGAGAAGGGAGACACTATACCAAAATAATTGACCAAGTTCACTCAGTTTCTAGATGAGCTTGGAAGTGTTGGTGTTACAATTGTCGACAATGATCTAGTGAGCCTAGCACTTCTAGGCCTTTCCAAGAGCTGGCATAGCTACTGAGATTCAAGAAACGAGAGGGAGAAGCTACCAGAGTGGGAGAAATTGTGGTCCAACTTGGTACAAGAAGAGATTCGATAGAACACCAGAGATAGATCCTCATCAGAGCATGATGATGAGAAAAATTGTGCCTTTGATGGAAAGGAAAAGAAAGGTGAAGGGAAGCCAGCCCATTCCAAATCATATTCTAGTTATGTTGGAAAGAAGAAAGACTCATAAAAGATTAAAAATTTTCAATGTCACGAGCTAGGACACTATGCCACAAAGTATCTGCAAAAGAAGGGGGACAAAAATGCCTTAGGAGGAGCAACAAGTGAAGCTCTTGCTTCAAAATTTGAGTTGGATTTCACTCTCATCAAATGCATGGTGTCACCAGTGATGGGTTCTGTGTGGTACTTGGGTAGTGGAGCCTCATTCTGTATGATCAAAAATAAAGGGTTATTCAGCAATTTGGAGGAGAACGACCTCTAGATGCACATTGAGATGGGAGATGATGGGAGTTATAGCGTGAATGACATCGGTATTGTTACCTTTCAGAGGGAGTCTGGTTCTCCTCTCACATTAAAAGATGTCATGTATGTTCTTGGTGATCTGAGTATGAATGTTAGTTTTGCTGTGATAATTTCATCTTCAGATTTAAAATTTATTTTCTGATATTATGCTTGATGTGCATAGGTTTCCTTAATGTTTATGAGTATCTAATAGGTAAATGAGTTGAGTTTTTAAATTAAATTCAAGAGCATAAAGCATGAAACACATATGTTGAACAACAACAAAAACAAGAACAACAAACCATCACAATTAATCCATCAACACAGAGTTTTGATGAAAGAGTTCACCCCTCCTGGGCTACATCTCCTTAGTCCAGGTTCCATGGCTTGGGCCTTTGTATTAGCTCAAAACTGAAAAAATTGTTGTTTACATTCACCTACAGCTCCTGAAACATGCTTCAATGAGTCTAGAATTTCCAAATCTATAAGAAATGACTCTTTTTCTCCAAAATTGGTCGAAAATTGCAAAAGATATGCCTCATTTAATTTTCCTAGGAAAGCTCCTCCAAATCTGGAGAAGCCTCCAGTTAAGACCGCCAATAATGGAGGTTCGCCGAACTTGGCAGACTTTGTCGAATTCACCGCCAACTTAGCTTTAGTTTAATTAGTGCTTAAACGGGATTAACTTTGGATAAGGGTGATTATCAAAATCAGCGTGATTTAAACCATAATTTGAATTAGCAACGTATTAGCCCGTTACTTAAAGGTTAAGGGGTATTAACCCTGCATTTAACACATTAATCCCCACGCATTAACCTCCGCTCTGCGTTGTGGTCTTGTGGCTTGGTCTCATGGGGAGGGGGTTGACCCCCTCCATTCCACCATCGAAGTAATTGTTACAAGTCAAATAAACATTTGTGGCCACCATTTAATAAGCCTTGTCCGCGACCTAACGGTAAGGAGTTTGGTTATGTGGGGGGAGGTCACGGGTTTGACCTGACCTCCACCCCTCCATAACATATATTTTTCCATAGAGTAATACATTCCAAACCTTTGAACTTTGGCATATGAATATGTTCCCATAATATTTCATGTAGTTTGAACTTTGGAATATGTAATGCGCCCCATATAGTACATGTAGGTCCAAAACCTTAGCTTTAAATAAAATATTTAATCTGCCATGTATGTAATTCAAACCATAACTCGAACTTTGGTCTATGTAAAATGCGCTCCACCATATGAATTTCATTGATAATTAGGCCCATATAACTATAATTCGACCATGCATATAAAAAATGCAATTCGACCATTTGAGAGGGTCCACCAAAGGGGGCACATGGTCGCCCCTGGATGCACGATGTGTCAGCCTCTGGTTGCGTTGTCCCTAACCATTAATATATATATATATATATATATATATATATATATATATATATATATATATATATATATATATATATATATATAATATATATAAAATCATTCAACCTTAGGAGCAATTGTAAAACATTCCACCTTCACCTTAGGAGCAATTGTAAAATATTCCACCTTCAAAACAAACTGGCGAATCCTACAGTGACACTTGTCACAGTGTCATTGGGCGAAACTGAAGAATATTCCTAGAATATACCTTGTATGTTGACCGGGTTGCCATGTCATCCCTCTGTCCTATTCTGCAAACTTGTTAGTTGTTTAGGAAAACGAACAACAGGCTCTATCTTCTTCATCCGGACTCCGTATTCGATGAAACGAATTGTGTCGAATTCCTGGCGATGAGCTCTTCGTTGTCATTTTGTTTCCAATCAATTCTAAGCACTTTCATTTTTTAGATTTTACACTAAGCACTTGATCATTCCTCCCCACTAGAAACCTTTTGGACCCCAAAATATTATTGATTATTGATCATATGGATGAGGGTATTGTTCCCTCAACACTCTAGTCTTTATCCACTGAAATTTTCCCATTTTTATCAAATTTAAATTTTCATAAAAACTTAATTTTTTCTTTGACTCTTGCGACCTTCTCTTGACGTCATTGACATTGTCATGCTGCAATTCCCATGAATTTGCAAAGCAACAACCTATTCTTGCATAAACCATCTTGTTCCTACCTCGGTCATTAATCAAAGGAAACTTAAAAACTGTCTCACCTTGCACATTATCATCATGTCGATTCTTAATTGATCTTGCTTTGTACTTTCTTCAACTCTTGACCAAGTATCTTCACCATTGCCATGTACCTTTTGGAAACTAAAAACAAGCACTTGTGGAACCCGTGCCTTCTTTTTCAAACTGCTTTGTCATTTTCTCTTTGAACTTTGCACTCTCTTGCACCAGCATCTTGTTTCCAACACTGCTCAACTCCGATGTTGACTGATGATCTGTCACATCTTGTTCACCTTCTTTCAAAGGCAACCCATTAGAGTCCTGAAACATCTCATTATAAGCATAAGCAACTTAATGAAATCAAATTTTTCATTCGATGCATATTTTTAAAAGGTTTGAGTCAAAACATCTCTATGTTTGATCATCAACAATGTCAAATTTTGGCTTGCATTCACTATCCTTTTCATTTATCCTGCATGTATAAGAGACAAACTTGTCTTCTTATTATGTGCTATAATTATGTAATAAATACCATATATAAACAAGTGATACTTATTCTCATGGCGATGAAATACTGCTTTCCCATCATACAGATAAGGACTTCCCAAAACAATACTTGATATCTCAAGTGGCACCACATTAAGTTCAACTTCATCAAGAAAGTTTGAATTGAAGGCGAATCTTAGTATGCACTTCCTTGTAACCTACAAGTTTTCATTCTTGCATATCCACCCTAAATGATAAGGTCTTGGATGTCTAATAGTTTCAAAGTCTAGATGCTTAACCAAGTCTTTGGAAAATCAAGTTAGCTTGTGACCCACTATCAAAAAGTGTGTCTATATTTGTATGTTTAGAGACGACTGCAATAGGGAAAAGTTCAATTCTTGTATCTTCATCTTGAGTGAAATTGGAACAATTTTTTGAACTAGTGCTTGATATGTTCTTACCTTTTAAACCCATGGTTGTAATATTTGTCTCATCTCCCGAATCTAAACCTAAGTCATGTTCAACTATAGCAATAGTTTTAATGGAAACAATAAAACTTGGCAAAGACATAGAGATCTTACTGTAGTTTTTATTCTCTTCTTGATTCCTTGCTTCTGTAATATTCCAAATTAGTCCTAAGCTAATTGGAATATTCATTTTTGTTTTATTTCTTTATTTTAAGAATAAAAATGTAAAGGAGGTCCATAATACTCTTAAGCAGTGAATAAATCAATGCCAAATGTAAAAAGGCTAAATCTTGGCTGCTAAATCAAGCACCCTTAGGTGTGAAAGGGGCTGGATATTTTCACTAGGTCAACCTTGACCAAATCTACAGGGTTGTCTTGGAGGAGTGGCCATCAATGAGGCACAATGCAGTTTTAGATGGAGATGGCTTGTGTGAAAGAAGTGATTTCATTGAAGGTGGTTTAGGGTTTACAATCTCTTAACTTATAAAAGGAAGAGGATGGCAGCATGATATGGTTGTTGATGATATTGTATTTTCTGAGTATATTGTCTGTTTAGACATATCTCATTCTCTTGTTGTTTAGCTGAGAATAATGTTGTTTAGCTGAGAATACAGCATTGGGTGTTCCTCATCGGGAATCTCACCTCTTCCCATTGAGTAGCTCTTGGGAGAGTCTTGTATTGCATAGTCCACTATCTGGCTAAAGGCCAAGCTTCTTCTTCCAACTACAATGCAAATCCTGTTGAGGGTTTGGTTGTCTTTGAAAGCTGCAGCAAGTGGAACCTAGATCTACTCAGATCTAGATCATTTCAGTGCCCTTTTCCAGTGGAGGAGGCTTATACTCCATTGGGAGGAGTGTATTGGAGTGCTTGGGCATCATTTTCAAATCTTCACATGTGACCAACTATATTCTAAACCCTGCATCATATTTTTCCTTCTAGATCTACGTTATACTTGTAGGTGTTGTTGCAGGGACTTTTGGCATACCATCTGTAGAGTTGGTTTTCAAGTGTTGGGGATCTGCCCTTCACTTTGGAGATGCATTGGAGGAGATTTATACATTTTTCATTTCAGATCTGATCTGTGTATTTCTAAATATTTCTGAATATCTAAATATCTCTGCAGATCTTCAAACTTAGAGCTCAGATCTACTTCATGTACATGGTGTAAAGCTAAAAACCCCAAGGGGATTTCGAATAGGAGCCTTTATAGTGTATGGATCTGTTATATATCTAACATTTCATGCACTTATTTTCTCTAGATCTAATGTGTAATCTATAGCATGTTGCAGCCTAATAAAATAACGTTGTCAAGGCATTTTCAGTCTATATGTATGGTTGCAGCACCTCTTTTTGAGGATTTTCTTCTCTTGGAGTCTTGTATTTCTAGTTATGCATCTCATGGGCCACATTGTACATCTATTTTTCTGTTGTAAATACATTTGAAAGGTCTCCTAATTGGCCTCCTGCTTTGCTTTAGATGAGCTGCATTATTTTCCTATAAATCTGCTTTCTATTGTTGCATTCCCATTTGGGAATATTACAGTGGTATCGGAGCATCATCTTGGCTCAGCCTGTGCTTTCTAAGAAGCAAATATGTCTTCTAAAGAAGAAGGGCCTCTTACTGACAGAGAAAAGAGGTATCTTAAGTGAAGACACAAGAAGATTGATTACAAAAAGGATAATGAAGACAAGGGTAAAACCCCATTATCTAGAGGACTGAAAGGAAATGAGTTCTCAAGACTTCTTCTCCAAACTATGCAGGTACTTAAAAGAGAAACCAGGGGAATGAGGAGGGGAATACATGAAGATAGCTCAAGAATATTTTCACATGAAGCAAGCCCCAGTTCTTCATATTATGTGTGTGAGCATTCAGCCACACAAGATATGGGGAAGAGTTCTTGGCTATGGAAACTCATAAGGTAATCTTACTTGGAGAGAAATCTTCCAAACATGATAGAAGACGGTGTCCACACATGCATACTTTGGCAAGACCAAGGAGGTTTTGGATAGATGATAGCCTTCCATGGGAGACTAGCTTCCAAGAACTTCCATTTTCATTTGATCATGTGCATATGCAAGAAGGGCAGCAAGGAGGGAATAGCAACCTTCCATCATATACCTTTGTCATGGGAGATGTCAAGGAGGAGAAGAGGGAAAGAGATGACCTTCCAACACATACCCTTGGCATGGGAGATGTCAAGGAAAGGAGCAGCCACATGACAAATATTTCATTTGATAGATCATCAGCACTATCATTGTTGGGGAGATTAGATCCATATTGGAAATCGCAACTGTTGGTGGATTATTCCAAGGATCTTCACACTTGCATGATACTTGATGACCAGCTACATGAAGAGGGCTATTCAGTCCAAGATGGATTCATCCATGATCATGGTAGGATCTTCTTGTCTAGAGCCTCCAAGCTCAAGGAGAATTTACTACAAAGGGCCTATGAAGAGTACTGTTTCAGCTACACATATTCCATGAAGCTCAACAACATCATCATGAGGAGCTACCCTTGGGAGGGCTTTAAAGGACAACTATATCAGCATTTTCAAAGATGCATGTACCATGTGGAGATGAAGCAGCAACATAACTCTATGGAAGAGTTAATTCGGCCCTCTCTTTCTCTTTTTGAGGAAGGAGACAAATCTATGCACCACTCCATTTGTTTGAGGAGGATTGTTAGTGAAGAGCATACTCATGTAAATCATGTTTTATTTTCTGATTGTATGTATTCTTTTACCATGTATATGCAGGCCATGAATCTAAGGAAGAGTTTTGTACCTTATAAACTTCATGGCCAACTTTGGGCCAAAACTATTTCTGAATATGGCCACTCCCTTGGAGGACAAAGGGAGACTTTTCATCATGATGGGTGCTTTCCTAAGGCGCCAAATATATCTCACACTTTTAGCCATGGTGAGATAACATGGGAAGCAAGTAAGGGTGGGGAAACCACTTACCACATCTAGATCTGATGCAAGCAGGAGATGCACTGCGCTGGTTCCACATGTGGGACTATGACCCAAATCCATATGCACAAATTTCTGTTTGCATATATGTTGTTTTGATCCCCTACATTGATGATGTACTTGTACTTTTTGTGGGGATGTATGGAGGAAGGAGGGAAGGTACGTATGTGCCCTATGGGATGGTTATTCTCCATGTACCTTATGCTACATGTTTCAGAGAGAACACTAGGCAAACCATGTTTGTTTCATGTGAACTATTGTCTCCTTATGGGATGGACTATTTGCATCTCATGAGAACTTTGGAGGAGCAATTCATGGAGGGATGGATTGGTGAACACTTAGCTTATGGAGGAAGCTTATCACAGGTTGGTGTCATCAATGGAGGAGGAGAAGAGCTGCAGCACTCACCTTATCAGTTGCTTGAGGACAAGCAACATTTAGGAGGGGAGGTCTGTAATATTCCAAATTAGTCCTAAGCTAATTGGAATATTAATTTTTGTTTTATTTCTTTGTTTTAAGAATAAAAATGTAAAGGAGGTTCATAATACTCCTAAGCAGTGAATAAATCAATGCCAAATGTAAAAAGGCTAAATATTGGCTGCTAAATCAAGCACCCTTAGGTGTGAAAAAGGCTGGATATTTTGACTAGGAAAACCTTCACCAAATATACAGCGTTGTCTTGGAGGAGTGGCCATCAATGAGGCACAACACACTTTTATATGGAGATGGCTTGTGTGAAAGAAGTGATTTCATTGAAGGAGGTTTAGGGTTTACAAGCTCTTAACTTATAAAAGGAAGAGGATGGCAGCATGAGATGGCTGTTGATGATATTGTATTTTCTGAGTATATTTTTTTTTTAGACATATCTCATTCTCTTGTTGTTTAACTGAGAATAATGTTGTTTATCATTGGGTGCTCCTGATACGGAATCCCACCTCTTCCCATTGAGTAGCTCTTAGGAGAGTCTTGTATTGCATAGTCCACTATCTGGCTAAAGGCCAAGCTTCTTCTTCCAACTACAACGCAGATCCTGTTGAGGGTTTGGTTGTCTTTGAAAGCTGCAGCAAGTGGAGGCTAGATCTACTCAGATCTAGATCATTTCAGTGCCCTTTTCCAGTGGAGGGTGCTTCTCCTCCATTGGGAGGAGTGTATTGGAGTGCTTGGGCATCATTTTCAGATCTTAGCATGTGGCCAACTATATTATAAACCCTACAATGCAGTTTTCCTTCCAGATCTGTGTTATACCTATAAGTTTTGTTGCAAGTACCTTTGGCATACCATCTGTAGAGTTGGTTTTCAAGTGTTGGGGATCTGCCCTTCACTTTGGAGATCCATTGGAGGAGATCTATACATTTTTCATTTCATATCTGACATGCATATTTCTGAATACTTCTGAATATCTGAATATCTCTGTGGATCTACAAACTTAGATCTCAGATCTACTTCATGTACATGGTGTAAAGTTGAAAACCCCAAGGGAATTTTGAAGAGGAGCCTTTATAGTGTGTGGATCTATTATAGATCTGACATTTCATGCACTTATTTGCTCTAGATCTAATTTATAATCTACAGCATGTTGCAGCCTAATAAAATAACATTGTCAAGGCATTTTCAGTCTATATGTATGGTTACAACACCTCTTTTTGAGGATTTTCTTCTCTTAGAGTCTTGTATTTCCAGTTATGCATCTCATGGGCCACATTGTACATCAATTTTGCTGCTGTAAATACATTTGAAAGGTCTCATGATTGGCCTCCTGCTTTGCTTTAGATGAACTGCGTTATTTTCCTATAAATCTTCTTTCTATTGTTGCATTCCCATTTGGGAATATTATATCTTCCCACCATACAAGTGCATATCCTTCCATCCTCAAAGAAGCCAATTAAATCTTTATGTCATCTTCATGAAGGTTATGAATTCTGAAATACACCTCCAATTGACGTATCCAATTGTCCAAATTCTCTGCATTTATCTCGCCATTATACATTGGAAGCTCAAATTCGACATCAAGTTTGAGCAAGGGTGTTTTTCCTCTTGTGGTCTTTGAGTGAGCATGGGTAGTTTTTGTGGTGGAAGTGGAATATGATTTTGATGGAGAATATGAGGATGATGAAGATGGTGGAGATGGAGGTGGATTTTCTCCTCTACCCTTTGAATCCTTTTCTTCAACCTTCTTATCATCAAAAGTCCCTTCTCCATGTGGAGGCTTATAACCTTCTCGTGCCATCCCAAACATAAATGCGTCAAACATAATTTTAATCATCCTCTTTATGTCAATGAAGTCTTTCTTGACATCATCCTCTTCTGAATGACCTTCAATTTCTCCAAAACCTGACATGATGGCTATGGCTTCAAGCTCAACTTTTGGTGCTTGTACCTCTTCAATCTTAGCTTCTTGAGGTGCTTCAAGTGCAGCTATGAGTGGAACTTTGGGTGGATATGGTGCCCTTGTGGCTCTCCTTCTTCTGGTCCTAATCTCAGGAATTGCAACCAACAATTTCCCTTCACCTCTCTGCAACTTTAACCTTGTCATCAACACAAATTTGCAACCATTAAAACACTAATTGCACAAAACTCAAGAAAATATCAAGAAAATAACCTTAGCAACCCCTGCTCTGACACCAACTTGATTTGAGTATGAATGTTAGTTTTGATGTGCTAATTTCTTCTTCAGATTTAAAATTTATTTGCTAATTATGCTTGATGTGCATAGGTTTCCTTGGTGTTTATGAGTGTCTAACAGGTAAATAAGCCGAGTTTTTAAACTAAATTCAAGAGAAGAAATCATGAAATACATATGTTGAACAGTAGCGAAAACAAGAAAAACAAACCATCACAATTGATCCATCAACACAAAGATTTGATGAAGGAGTTCACCCCTCCTGGGCTACATCTCCTTGGTCCATCTTCCCCGGTTTGGGCCTCTGTATTAGCTCAAAAGTGAAAATTTTGTTATTTACATTCACCTACAGCTCCTGAAACATGCTTCAATGAGTCCAGAATGTCCAAATCTATTAGAAATGACTCTTCTTGCCCCAAAATTGGTCGAAAATTGCAAAAGATGTGCCTCATTTAATTTTCCTAGGAAATCTCCTCCAAATCTGGAGAAGAATCCAGTTAAGACCACCAATTATGGAGGTCCGCCAAACTTTCTGGACTCCGCCGAATTCATCGCCAAATTAACTTTAGTTTAATTAGTTCTTAAACAAGATTAATTGTGGATAAGGGTGATTAGCGCAACAAGCATGGTTTAAACCATAATCTGAATTAGCAACGTATTAGCATGTTAATCAAAGGTTAAGGGGTATTAAACCCACATTTAACATGTTAATCCTTGTGCATTAATGTCCATTCCACGTCGTGGTCTTGTGGATTGGTCTTATGGGGAGGGGGTTGGCCCCCTCCATTCCACCATCGGAGCAATTGTTACAAGTCAAATAAACCTTTGTGGCCACCATTTAAAAAGCCTTGTCTGTGACCTAACGGTAAGGAGTTTAGTTATGTGGGGGGAGGTCATGGGTACGACCCAACCTTTGCCCCTCCATGACATATATTTTTCCATGGATTAATACGTTCCAAACCTTTGAACTTTGGCATATGAATATGCATCCATAACATTTCATGTAGTTTGAACTTTGGAATATGTAATGCGCCCCATATAATACATGTAGGTCCAAAATCCTAGGTTTAAATAAAATGTTTAATCTGCGATGTATGTAATTAGAACCATAACTCAGACTTTGGTCTATGTAAAATGCACTCCACCATATGAATTTCGTTGATAACTCGGCCCATGTAACTATAATTCTACCATGCATATAAAAAATGCAATTCGACCATTAGAGAGGGTCCACCAGAGGGGGCACGTGGCGGCCCCTGGCTGCACCACGTGTCAGCCTCTCATTAGGTTTTCCCAAATCATTAAAAAAAAATCTCATTCAACCTTAGGAGCAGTTGTAAAAAAATTTCACCTTCAAACCAAACTGGTGAATCCTGCAGTGACACTTGTCACAGTGTCATTGGGCAAAATTGAAGAATATTCCTAGAATATACCTTGTATGATGACTGGGCTGCCATGTCATCCTTCTGTCATGTTCTGCAAATTTTTTAGTTGTCTAGGAAAATGAACATGAGGCTCTATCTTCTTCAACCGGACTTCGTTTTCGACGAAACAAATTGCGTCAGATTCCTGGTGACAAGCTCTTCACTTTTGTTTAGTTTTTGATCAATTCTGAGAACTTTCATTTTTGAGATTTTACACTAAGCACCTGATCACTTGGTTTGAATAAGAACTTAGTTTCAGTTGCTATGTCGGAAGACCGTGGCTATGATGTGATATTTAGTAAAGGAAAAATGTTCCTTCGTCACATAGCCACGGGACAAGTGAAGAAGACCGAGGTTTAAGTAAAGAATCTCTACAAATTGGATGTAGAAGATTGTGTTGCCTTGAGAACGAAAGCAGAGAAGGTGGAGAACTGAGACATCTGTGAGTTATGGCATAAAATATTGGGCCATCTACACCACGGAGCTTTGAAGATCATGCAGCAAATTTCTGAAGGACTTCCCAAGCGTGCACTTGAGAAACGTGATACATGCGAAGGGTGTACATTGGGGAAGTACACCAAAGACACCTTTCATGATAAGGATATTCGGGCGAAAGCGATCCTTAAAATAGTTCACTCAGATGTGTGTGGACTGTTCTCGACACCCTCCATGGCCAAGCACTGTAAAATTATACAACAAGCATGTATATCTTGGATTCACCTGATCTAACAATGTACTAAATTTAAATATTGAATCGCTTCTACAATTTTTTTGCGGAATTAAAAACATAATCGCTAATCACATAAACATGAAGAAAGATCAATCACACACAACACAGATAATTTCCCGGAGAAAGCTTACAGCTAAAAACCCCACTATCTTCTATTGTATATTAAGCATGGATCATGAAACAATTACATACAAAACTCTTCTCACAAGAGCCCTTAGTACATCGGCTAATTGTCTCACACTGTCATATGCAAAACTGACCAACACAAAGCCAATTCTCAGCCTCCAGACAACCTGCCTTACTTGCGCAATCCCTAATGGTAAAGATCCCTAAAAGATAGGAATTCTTGCCTACCTTGACTGTGCAAGTATCATGGGCACTCCAATGGGTGTTTTCCTGTATGTGTGCAAGCAGATAATCCTACAAATAATAGTCAACTTCCCTTTCACCTAGAACTCAACTAGGTCTCCACTGGATCTTACATGCGTGCAACCAACAATAGTAAATCCTCAGTTTCATGTGAGATCACTGATTGTGAATTAATTAATATTTATTTCACTTTATCTCTCACTAGTGTATCTTCAATTACAACTAGCATAACTGAGTTTAACTCACTTAACTGAGTTTAACTGTTTACAACTTGCACCAACTCATGCATCGTTGCACTTTGAACTCTGTTACAACTAGAATTACTTTTCATGTCCCACCAACCAACCTCTAACTCGAAATCCACTAGCTAACTGAATTTATCACTTTTAGTTAACTGATTCAAGTCCACATTGAGAATAGATAATAGTTTAATGTCCATCTAAATTAAGGAATAATAAAAATAGACATGCACCCAAAAATAGCAATGTGGGCCCCACCCTTGTGTAGGTGCTTAATGAAACCAGGTTCTAAATGCAACCAAGTGCTTAATGCACTAGGTGTGGGTGTTGAATCTCAACACTCCCTCTCAACAAGAAAGGGATTATCCTTCACCTCGATCCTGTCTCTATGGTATTCGAATTTGCTACTGGTGAGCACCTTCGTCACAATATCTGCATCCTGATCCTCTGTGGGAATGTGATGCAGAGGCTCTGCAAAAAATCAAAATGCGCGCGGAAAATAGAGACCACCAATTCTTTGAATGTTAAATGATACTTGAATAATCTTCAAATTAGCCACCATTTAAAAATTAACATACATAGCAATCAAGAAGTTCAACCCTGCAACTTGATGGTAGTATCTACCACAAATATTTAGTGTGTACACTGTGTAGCAGAGGTTAAGCCAATAACCGAACAGAGAGCCAAACAAAAACAAAATACTTTCATATAATAATAACAAGAAAATTACAGATTCAAACCCTTCTTTGTCGAATATTACATTTGTGGCCTCTTGCTCTCGCCTTTTCAACTCGTCACACCATTCCTACTCTACGCTCTCTTTTTCCTTTTCTGCCCTATTCCATCTCTATATCTATCTCCATCCTCATATAAAGCTCATATTTATACATAGTTGTGGATTAATTTGAATTCATGATTTCCCTCCACAAATAACTCAACCAAATCCTAAAATAGCTTATCCCTCCTTTGAATCAACTAATTTCTATTTAAGGAGTTCATAATCCCTAAGATATCTATACAACCCAACTCCTCTCATATTCTCAATTATAAGAGAATATTTACAATAAACCTCACACTCAGATTTTCCTCTTAATTTATTTAAAATGTACATAAAAACAAAAACAAAAAAACAAAACAAAACCATCATCCCTTAAATCACCCAAATCAATAATGACAATTGAGTAGGATGCTCCTGCATCAGACTCCCCATGTAGAAACATTTCCATAGACTCCTATTTATGAGGTCTATCACTTTTCTGTAATAATACGACAGCCAAAAGTCTCAATGACTTGCTACCTCCAGGATTCCAAACTCTATTTTGCCACCGGTCTTTTAAAGTATCAACTCCATTTTGTAATTTTGCATAGAATTCCCAGAATATAATTTTCAGAACACTTTTGAATGTAACTCTCGATTTTCCATACCACACCATCTTTATTTCTAGAAATACAAACTTGTGTAGAAACGCTCATACCCATTCTTCTGGTCTCCAAACTTTGAAAGAATCTCGAACTGGTTTTACATTAGCATTCATAGGTTTATTAGCTAACTCGGTAGTCTTGAATTTAATAAGAGCTAAATCAGAAAGCTAACCATCACCCACATAAATCACTCTGTCAACTGGATTCCATTGGCCTTTACAACAATTACTTCCGATAATTCCTTGGAGTAATTCCTCTTTGTCAATTACATCAATACGATTGATGTTTTCTGTAGTGTCTTCTCCTCTTTCCATTACAATTTCTCTAGTCTTATCTTCTTCGGTCTCTAGCTCTTTGTCTGCTGCTTCCTTCTCCAATTGCGTTGAACACTCAACTTTCTGTAATGAAGGATAATCAAGAATTTCTTCTTGATCACAATTATAGTCATTGACTACCCCAATAGTAACAAATTTCTCATCCAGTGATGTACCTGCATTCATCAACAAATTATTAGTTTTAAAAATACAAGACCTTTCGACCTCTTTTGATGCTTCAAGCATCAATCTCCCATCATAGACTCTATGGACTTCAATAGATCCTTTTTCGAATTGCTGGTTGCTTTCAACTTTATCCTGCTAGATTAATACTTATGTTTCCTTTATGTCTCTATGGACATAACTTTCTTGTTGCTTTCGATCATTCATCTCAACTTCAAATAATTTCTGTTCAATTCCTCTGATTTTAACATCATATTTATTAATTTTGCCTTCTATACCTACAGCCACATTATTATTTGAAGAGTTAAAGCATTCACTTAACTCTATAAAATTTAGAGACATTTCATCCTTATCATGCACAGTAACTGCAATCTCTTCTTTATCAGGTTCTGCAAGCTTCACTTCTCCTTCAGGTTCCTTGAGCCATCTTTCCAAAAACTCTATTTCCATGTGAAATCTTTCCATCATTTCATCACAACCTTCATTATCAGTTTCATTCTTCTTCTGGTAATCCTCCTGATTTATCCTGTTTTCTATATCATCATATTGCAAAATTCTTTCATCAATTTCATTAAACAAATTCATTTGTTTACCTCCTTGGAATATCACTATGGCATTTTCATTATGCTTCTGCTCCATAACATCTTTGACTGGTTGTCTCACACCAAACAATAATTCATCTATGAATTCTTTCTGCTGCAATAAATTAGTATATTCCTCCTTTAAAAGGTATTCTCCATCATACTTCACCTCAAGAGTTTTATTCATCTTTGTGATAGTTTCACCAGACTTTCTATCATATTCTGTACATCCTGCAAACACACACAAACTATGAGATTTAAAAATACAAGGCTTCATAGCCTCGTCTGCTTCCCCTGTCAACATATCTTCGAATTGTTTTGAACTATTCCAATATTCCATGAGATCTTTCTCATTAACCTCTTCACCCAGAATTTCACCCTGTTCTCGTCCACAAATGGAAACTTCCATTTGCAACTCAGCTTCTCTGAGTTCTTCACATCTCCATTGCACACTCATCATCTGCTCGAGCTTTTTCATCTCTTCTGTTAACTGCATATTTACCTGTTGATTCCTCTTTACTTGTAGTCTCTGCCATTTCACTTTCTTCCTCATGGTCCAACCATGTCTCTGGTCTTTCTTATTTCTCTGCAACAATTCCATAAATAACTCAAGATGAACTGTTATCTCAGCCTTCTCCCTCTCATATTCTTCATCAGTCAACTGCTTCCATATGCCATTTGCCGTGGTGTCTTCCTTCTTCTTTCTTCTGTTGTGGCCTTTCACAGAACCTCTGAAATGACTATCAACAGTCATTTTTTCCTTCTTTGTGAACTTCATATGTTCACTTGTGGATTTCATTCAATCCCCTTTTTAGCAAGCCTTCATACTTGCCATCCAACAATGCAAGCTCTCTTCCTGCGCTTAACCTCTTAGCATCTTTTGATTCTCTGTCTTGGAATCATCTTATGGGAAACTCTCTTCCTCCTTTTTGCTGCAAAAAAAAACTGCATTATTCCTTGCGTTACAATGACCAAACTCTTTGGGTGTCGGGCTCCACCGATAATGCACCCAATTCAAGCCTTTGGCTTGATTTAAGAATCTTTTGACTCTAGAATCTTAACTTTTAAATCAATGGATCTTGATGAAAAATACACCTTTTACATACCAATACCTCAATCTTATTTGACTTCAAAGCTTGACCTAATTACAATAGTGGATATTTTGACTCTAATTCAATTTATACAATATACAAATCAACATCCACCCTTAATACATTCTCATGATGTAAAACCTTCACTTCACTAATTCTCTCTCATACTCCGTTCTTATTATATAATAATATCATAGGGCACTAATTATATCATCTCCCATTATCACTTTCTTTTACTCACATGATACTTAAAAAATCGAAATACAATCCACTTGGTGACCTACGACACCTTAATCATAGAATAATTTCCACTTTTCCCAAGATTTATTTTATGATGAAAATAAAATAAACCATTTAATTTTCACCATTTAAAATGCCTTTTTGAAATGAATTTTCATACCTTACGTTCCCTTCAAGGTTATTTAATAAACCTTTTCTTTGCAATTTTCAACTCTCGTGATTTCATGCCTCTTTAGCTTATATTAACAATCATCCTACACGAATTCCTATTCGAGCTATGTCGTTCTTATCACCTTAAATATTTGTGTGCCCTTCATCGATGCATTTCAAACACCAAATATACTTCTCGGATGCAGCTGGATGATTGTCGAACTATGTTGTGCACATGAAGAGCAAAGATCAGCATTCGTCCTGCCCTTAACGCTCAGGAACGCACTTCAAGTGCAATTCTTCACAACATATGGCAGGCCTCTAGAAGCTAGCGATGTTAGCAATCCTTGTTCCAGTACCGGAATTACTCAAAAACTTCCAAAATAAGCAATCGCATACACATTCCATTTATCATTTGGCACTGGCAGTGACATTCATCCAAAAACAGAGATGCTCATACAATCATAGATTTATAATCACACACAGAGAAAATACATACTTGATAGATCTTCTCTCATACCCGATATTGGCTTGCAAAATTTTTCTGAACTGACAAGATATTTCATGCAACAAATAACTGCTACAACTCCACGATGGCACTCGTCTCTCCCATATAATGTAGCATCCATGCCTTGTCTGAAAAATAAGCTTCGTATATTCCAAAGGTGCGACTGCTGTCTTTGAAAATCCACCTACAAACCTTCCTGCAATGAGATCCTTAACATACATGGGCATCGTATCGCATATTGCAAAACATCCTTGAGTCGAGTGCTTCTGAATAGCAGTGATTCTAACATCGCCACACACGGTGCAGATGACCAGTGCTCATGATGGATCGAACAACACAACAGCCACACCCCAATACATATGCAACAAAAATGCCACCACTCCGCTACGCCCCCAGCAGATCAACAACAGATCATCGCTCCTCTTCTCTGCGTGCAAGAATTCTCAACCACGATGCTTTCGCTGCACACTCTGATGGAAGTCTACAGATCCACTTACTCTCACACACAAAAGTCTACAAATCGATTTGCCTAGCACACTCGGGCAATAGATCTTGCAAAGGGCAGCAGCAGCAGATCCATGATGCTCCGATCAGGCCGCTCCAATCAGACATACATGTCACAGAGCACAAATCCAAGATCACGCTTCTTGCTGGATGATAGCACATACTTCTCTAGAAAATTACACATTCTTCGCACAAAGCAACACAATCACACAATAAAGCTCCACTCATACCAAGCTTCCACCTGAGGCTCTGAGAGCACTATGAGCATTGTCATATCTGACTACTAGATTTCTAGTTTCAAAATAAAACTGAGTGGTCTGGATATGTCGTTAATACAGAAATTCCAACGTTAATAAATCGAGCAACTTTTTTCTGGTTTAAACACTACAACACTACGAAGAGTTGTACTCGAACACTACGTGCTCTGCTCAGAAGCTTCAACGCTGATATGTCAGGCAACATGGAACGCTGGTATATTTGTAAATGAAGTTCTCTTTCATGATCCAAAGGGAGCTCCTCTTTAAATGACACCTCAACAATGGAAGCCAGAACCTTCACGACTACAGGCTCACCTTCACGATTGCATGGATTTAATACCAAAAATGATGTAGAGACTCTACAACAAATAATAATGCGCGCGGAAAATAGAGACCACCAGTTCTTTGAATGTTAAATGATACTTGAATAATCTTCAAATTAGCCACCATTTAAAAATTAACATACATCGCAGTCAAGAAGTTCAACCCTGCAACTCGATGGTAGTATCTACCGCAAATATTCAGTGTATACATTGTGTAGCAGAGGTTAAGCCAATAACCGAACAGAGATCTTAACACAAAAAAATACTTGCATATAATAATAACAAGAAAATCATAGATTCAAACCCTTATTTGCCAAATATTACATTTGTGGCCTCTTGCTCTCGCCTTTACAACCCGTCACACCATTCCTACTCTACGCTCTCTTTTTCCTTTTCTGCCCTATTCCTTCTCTATATCTATCTCCATCCTCATATAAAGCTCATATTTATACATAGTTGTGGATTAATTTGAAACCATTATTTCCTCCACAAATGACTCAACCAAATCCTAAAATAGCTTATCCCTCCTTTGACTCAACTAATTTCTATTTAAGGAGTTCATAATCCCCAAGATATCTATACAACCCAACTCCTCTCATATTCTCAATTATAAGAGAATATTTACAATAAACCTGACACCCATATTTTCCTCTTAATTTATTTAAAATGTACACAAAAAAATAAATAAATAAATAAATAAAAATCATCCCCTAAATCACCCAAATAAATAATGGCAATTGAGTAGGATGATCCTACATCAGAATGTACTGAAGAAACATGATCCTCCTCTGCACACAATCTCTGAGATGATGATACTGGATATCTATATGCTTGGACCTCTCATGAAACACAACATTAATTGAGAGTTTAATGCAACTTTGATTATCACAATGAATCAATGTCGGATCCATCTGAGAATCAAACAAAACAACCAAGATCTTTCTCATCGAGATAGCCTCACATGCATCTTGACTTGCTGCCATGTATTTAGCTTCCACTGAACTAAGTGCCACGGATCTTTGTTTCCTGCTATAGCAGGAAACTGTTTTCGATCCAATGCTAAAGATCCCCCCTGATGTTCTCTATTTGTCCGATGGACTTCCAGCCCAATCTACATCCGTGAAGCCATGCAAATTCACTCCATCTGTCCTTCTGTACCATAGATCATACTTTGATGTGCCCCTCAGGTATCTCGGGACATGGTTCCCCTACTTCTAAAAGATCTTGGTAGGCTTAACCATAGCTTGAATCAACTGGTTAACTGCATAGAAAATGTTTGGTCTCGTGTTCACTAGATACATTAGTGAACCCAATAACCGTCAATAGACAGTAGCATCCACTACCTCTCCAGAAGTAGCATCCTCTTTCCTCTAGTTTCCTGGAAGAGGAGTGTCCATGGGTTTGCATATCTCCATGTTAAACTCACCCAGTATCTCCCTTGCATACTTGCCTTGAGACACAAAAGTTTCACCATCCCGCTGCCATATTTCCAATCCAAGGAAATAATGAAGGAGGCCCATATCCTTCATTTCGAACTCCCTTGCAAGATCCTCCTTGCATGAGTGTATCAGATGCTCATCACCAGTCAAAATTAGATCATCAACATAAATAACAATGATCAATAGCTTACCCTCAACCACAATCTAGTACAGGTTTGCATCTTCTTCACTTTTGGTGAAGCCCAGTCCAGTGAAATAGCTGTCTATCTGAGTGTACCAAGCACGGGGTGCTTGCTTCAGCCCATACAATGCTCTTTTGAGCCTACAGACATGCAACTCACTATTGAATATTTCGAAACCTTTAGGCTTCTCTATGTACACCTCTTCCTCAATGATCCCATTGAGAAATGCAATTTTCACATCCATCTGATGAATGCGCTAGCCCATCTATGCTGAGAGTGCAAGGATGGATCTTATGGAAGAGTACCTTGTGACAGGCGCAAAAGTGTCATCATAATCTATCCCCTTGATCTATGAGAAGCCCTGGGCCACAAATCTGGCCTTGTATTTCTCCACACTCCCATCAGCAGCTTGCTTTACCTTGTAGATCCTTCTCGAACCTACCACTGATTTATCAATCGGTCTTGGGACTATCTCCCATCAACTATTCTTGCCAATGGAGTCATACTCCTCCACCATTACATCAACCCAAGTAGGTTGCTGCACTTCTTCGTGAAAGGAAGATGGTTCAGTCCCTATACATTTTCTCATAAGAGCCATGTATCCAGTAAATCGGTCAGGAGATTGTCTTTGTCTGTGATGTTAAGTAGGGGCTCCTACATTCTTTGCAACATCAAGTCCCAACCTATCAGCTTTTGTGGTGTGCCTTCTACCATTTATGATGGATGGCTCTGCATGAGTGATTTCCTACACTCCATGAACCTCCTCATGTGGCCGATCCACATCTTGAGACTCATCCTTGGGAACCAGCAGTTCCTCCTCTGCATGCAATTCCAACTCCCTCTAGAGGGACAACTGCATGGCTTTCCCCTCATCAAATTTTATATCCCGTCGTACAACAGTCATTCTGTTGTTTGGAAAATACATACGATAATTATGGGGTGTTTCTGTGTACCCCACAAAAATCCCAACCTCAATAATCGATTCTAGCTTCTTCCTAGCGTCCTTGGTCACATGTACATAAATAGATGAGCCCAAAATCTTATATTGTGAAACATCAGGTTTCTTACCAGTGAAAGCCTCTTCAGGTGTACTAATGCCAAGTACTCTATGAGGACAATGGTTTTGCACATAAACCGCAGTGTTGCATGCTTCCGCCCACAAATGCATTGGTAGGCCCTGATCATGCAACATCGCTCGTGATGCACCCATGATCATTTTGTTCGTCCTCTCTGCAACCCCATTCTATTGTGGCTTATGAGGTGCTATGAGTTCTCTTCGAATTCTTTCTTTGTTGCAGAAGTTCTTGAATTCGTTAGAGATGTATTCTCCGCCATTATCGCTCCTAAGAGCCTTCACTTGCTTCCCCGACTCTTTCTCCATCAATGCCTTAAACTCATGAAACTTAGAGAATGTTTGATCTTTCTTCTGCATGAAGAAGATCCAGCATTTACGAGAAAATTCATTAACAAAGATTACATAGTACTTATGTTTTTTTGTTGAAGCAACTGAGAATGGTCCACACACGTCTGTGTGAACTCTCTCAAGGATCCCCGAAGCTCGGTTTTCCTTCTCATGAAAGGTGGAATTTACATACTTCCACATGGTGCAACCCTCACATTGATCTAACTGAGCAAGTGTTCCCTTTAGAAGTCCAATATAAATTTTTTGCATGACCTTCAAGGCTCCATGATGAAGATGGCCCAATCGCATGTGACATAATTATCCCTCATCCCGGCTCACCACTTTTTCTACCTTGCCCATAATGGCAGTGCAACCATATACCTCTAGCATGTAGAGATTCTTAACTCGAATCTCTATCCTCTTGGCTTGACCCATTTTTTTATGTCGCAGGAAATCTTTTCCATCACTAAAAACAACGTCATAACCTTTGTCCTCCAACATTGCGACTGAGACGAACATTTTCTTCAGACCCGATACATGAATTGAAATGGTTTACCTGACTCCCTCTGAAAGGTAACGGTACCAATCCTGGTAGCACTATACCGACCGTCGTCACCCATCTCAATATGCATCTGGAAATCTTTCTCCTCCAAGTCACTGAAAAGTTCCTTATCTCCCATCATGTGAAAGGAAGCGACACTATCCAAATACCACGCAAATCCCAATGCACTGGAAACCATGCATGCGATCAATGAGAAGTAAAATTCAAATTGCGAGGCAAGGGCCTTACCAGCTGCAGATCCAATAACCTTCTTGTTGTTCTTCTTTTGTGGACAGTTAGTAGCAAAATGCCCATGTTTGTGACAGTGAAAACACTTCACCTTGGACATGTTCTACTTCTTGCCTTTGGACTTAGATTTTGAAGGGAATTTCTTCCCTTTTCCCTTCCTTTCCTTGGAAGCTAAAGCACAATCCTCTTCATCCTCATTCTTAGATGAAGATCCATCTCTGGTGTTTCGTCTGAACTCCTCCTGCACCAAATCCGACCACAGTCATTCCCAATTTGGAAATTTTTCCCTTCCATTGACAAAGTCTTGATAACTGTGCCAGCTCTTGGGAAGTCCTAGGAGAGCCAAGTTCACCAAACCATCATCAGCAACTGTTATTCCCACACTCCCCAGTTCATTCCGACATTGGAAAAACTTCGTGAGATATTTTGGAATGGTGTCGCCCATTTCCATTTTCTTCAGACCCGATACATTTTAATTGAAATGGTTTACCTGACTCCCTCTGAAAGGTAACGGTACCAATCCTGGTAGCACTATACCGACCGTCGTCACCCATCTCAATATGCATCTGGAAATCTTTCTCCTCCAAGTCACTGAAAAGTTCCTTATCTCCCATCATGTGAAAGGAAGCGACACTATCCAAATACCACGCAAATCCCAATGCACTGGAAACCATGCATGCGATCAATGAGAAGTAAAATTCAAATTGCGAGGCAAGGGCCTTACCAGCTGCAGATCCAATAACCTTCTTGTTGTTCTTCTTTTGTGGACAGTTAGTAGCAAAATGCCCATGTTTGTGACAGTGAAAACACTTCACCTTGGACATGTTCTACTTCTTGCCTTTGGACTTAGATTTTGAAGGGAATTTCTTCCCTTTTCCCTTCCTTTCCTTGGAAGCTAAAGCACAATCCTCTTCATCCTCATTCTTAGATGAAGATCCATCTCTGGTGTTTCGTCTGAACTCCTCCTGCACCAAATCCGACCACAGTCATTCCCAATTTGGAAATTTTTCCCTTCCATTGACAAAGTCTTGATAACTGTGCCAGCTCTTGGGAAGTCCTAGGAGAGCCAAGTTCACCAAACCATCATCAGCAACTGTTATTCCCACACTCCCCAGTTCATTCCGACATTGGAAAAACTTCGTGAGATATTTTGGAATGGTGTCGCCCTTTTCCATCTTGATCTTCCTGAGTTTATCTTTGAGCGCCAATATCCTATGGTCATTGTTGCTTTGGAATAGATCCGTCAAAGCCTTCCACATAGTATATGGTGTGGCTTTCCCATGGAGGCTTGAGACAATGTGGTCTTGTACTCTCTCCAACAGGATCCTCCTCGCCTTTGCCACTTTCTTTTGCCATGCATCAAGATTGGCAGCATGTACAGCATTTGGCTTAGGAACATCCTTGTCAATGAATTCCTTCAAGCCATTGTCTTTGAGTACTGCCTCCATCCTATCCTTCCAAGAAATGTAGTTCCAGCTACCCTCAAGTTCATACTTTAACCTCAAGCCATTGAAAATCATTTTGATCTTGAATCAACTGTAGCACCAACAAAGTATTTCTGCAAATTCTAATTCTATCCAGTCACAAACTTAGGTCCTGCTTCACTTCTGCAATTTCCTGTGCTCTGATACCATGTAGAAATTATACAACAAGCATGTATATCTTGGATTCACCCGATCTAACAATGTACTAAAGTTAAATAATGAATCGCTTCTACAAATCTTTTGCGGAATTAAAAACACAATCGCTAATCACATGAACATGAAGAAAGATCAATCACGCACAACACACATAATTTCCCAGGGAAAGCTTACAGCTAAAAACCCCACTATCTTCTATTGTATGTTAAGCATGGATCATGAAAAAATTACATACAAAAATCTTCTCACAAGAGCCCTCGGTACATCAGCTAATTATCTCACACTGTCATATGCAAAACTGACCAACACATAGCCAATTCTCAGCCTCCAAACAACCTGCCTTGCTTGCGCAATCCATGATGGCAAAGATACCTAAAAGATAGGAATTCTTACCTGCCTTGACTGCGCAAGTATCATGGGCACTCCAATGGGTATTTTCCTGCATGTGTGCAAGCAGATAATCCTAAAACTAGTAGTCAACCTCCCTTTCACCTAGAACTCAACTGGGTCTCCACTGGATCTTACATGCATGCAACTAATAATAGTAAATCCTCAATTGCATGTGAGATCACTGATTTTGAATTAATTAATATTTAATTCACTTGATCTCTCACTAGTGTATATTCAGTTACAACTAGAACAACTGAGTTAAACTGTTTACAACTTGCACCAACTCATGCACCACTACACTTCGAACTCTGTTACAACTAGAATTACTCTGCATGTCCCACCAACCAACCTCTAACTCAAAATCCACTTACTAACTGAATTTATCACTTTCAGTTAACTGATTCAAGTCCACATTGTGAATAGATTACAGTTTAATGTCCATCTAAATTAAGGGATAATAAAAATATACATGCACCCAAAAACATCACTATGGGCCCCACCCCAGTGCAGGTGCTTAATGCAACCAGGTGCTAAATGAAACCGGGTGGTTAATGCACTAGGTGTGGGTACTGAATCTTCTTGTTGAATCTCAACAAGCACAAGTATTATGTGATTTTTTCAGATGATTTTCATGAAGTGTTGGATATTATTCATGCAGAAGAAATACCTGGTGTTCTCAAAATTTTGTGAGTTCAAGGCACTTGTTGAAAAATGTATAGGAAAGAAGGTGAAGGCTCTCAAGAGCGACAACGACGGAGAATATGTGTCGAAAGAATTCAAGAAATTTTGTGCATCAGAAGGCATTCGAGGAGTTGATAGCACCTCATAACCCACAACATAATGGAGTTACAGGAAGGAAGAACAAAGGCATTAGGGGAGTTGCATGAGCGATGTTACATGATCAGGGCCTACCGTTTGACTTGTGGGCATAAGCATCCAACATAGTTACGCATGTTCATAACATAAGTCCTCATCGAATCATTGGGATGAGTACATCAGAAGAAGATTTTTCCAACACACACTTTTTGCATATCACCATCAAAAAAAAAAAAGCTTGGAATATTTGTGGGGTACACTGATACACCTCACAACTATTGAGTGTACCTGACATCTCATAGGATGATAGTGGTTCATAGAGATGTGAAATTCGATGAAGGAAAGGCCATGTGAATTTCCCTTGAGAGGGAGGTTCAGATGCATCCAGTTGAGGATTTCTTAGCTCCAAAAGAAGAACCTCAAGCTGTGGAGAAACTAAAATCATAGGAACAGAGAGTGGAAGAACCCACTGAAGCATAGACATCCAGAGATAGAAGGAAGCACACCAGAGAGGTAAACAAGTTTATGCATGATTCTAGAGAGAATGTGGGAGCACCCACATCACAACACAATTAGAGAAGGTCCCTAGATACATACACTAGCTACATGGATATTATGAGAGAGAGCATAGATACTAAGCCATCCTCATTCGAGAAAGCAGTTCAACAACCAATATAGGTTGATTCCATCGTTGAGGAGTATGACTCCGTTATCAGAAACAGTGTGTGGGATCCAGGTGGATCTATAAGGTGAAGCAAGGAACAAATGGGAGTGTGGAGAAACACAAGGCAAGATTTGTGGCCAACTGGTTCCCTCGGGTAGAGGGAGTATATTACAAGGATACCTTTGCTCCAATAGCAAGGTACTCTTCAATCATCTCTATTCTTGCACTTTTAACGCAAATAGGATGGAAAATACATCAGATGGATGTAAACACAACTTTCCTCAACATAGTGATTAAGAAAGAGGTGTACATTGAGTAGCCGAAAGGATTTGAGACCTTCAACAAAGAGTCACATGTGTGCAGACTCAAAATGAGCGTTGTATTGACTGAAACAAGCACCACGTGCTTGGTACACCAGGATCGATAGTTAGTTCATTAGGTTGGGCTTCACCAAAAGTGAAGCATATGCGAACCTTTACCATATTGTGGTAGAAGGTAAACTATTGATTATAGTATTTATATGTCTATGATTTGATTTTGACAGGTGATGAGAAGCTGATCAATTCTTGTAAAGAGGATCTTGCAAGAGAATTTTAGATGAAGGACATGGAGCTCTTGCATTATTTCCTTGGTTTAAAAATATGGCAAAGAGACGAGGAATTATTTCTCTCTTAGGGAAAGTATGCCAACGAGATACTAAACAAGTTTCACATGGAGAGAAACAAACCCATGGATACTCCTCGAGTAGTAAATTGGAGGAAGGAAGATGCTACTTCAGGTGAAGTGGTAGAAGCTACCATTTACAGGCAGCTTGTGGGTTCAATCATGTACTTGGCAAACACACAACCAAACATATGTTATGTAGTTAACCAGCTTATTCAAGTTATGGTTAGTCAACCAAGCTTTATTGGAATGCATACAAACATGTGTTGAGATACCTCAGAGGCACAACATTGGTCTTTGGTACATAAAAATAGAGGGGGTGAAGCTTCAAGTCTTCACAGATGTAGATTGGGCAAGGATTCTATCCAACGGGAAGAGCACATCAGGGGGCATTTTCAGTATTGGGTCAGCAACAGTTTCCTGGTACAACACGAAGCAGAGATTAGTTGCACATAGTTCAATAGAAGAAAAGTACATGGATGTTATTCAAGCGAATTATGAGGCTATCTGGATGAGGAATATCCTTGTTGGGTTGTTTGGTAAATAGATGGATCTGATGGTGATTTATTGTGATAATTAGAGTTGCATCAAACTCTCAATTAATCCATTTTTTCATGATAGGTCTAAGCATAGCGACATCTGGTATCGCCATATCAAATATTATGTGCAGAGGCAGATTAAGTTATTAGAGTACATTCCTACAGAGGAGCAAGATGTAGACATATTGACGAAGGCACTATCAAGAGGAAAATTCAAGTTCCATAAAGGCAGGATTAGGGTATCAGACAATCCCTTTCTTATTGATAAGGAGGGTTGAAAATGGCACCAAGAAAGTCTTCTAATTTAATTTTCCCTTGAATTAAATTAGAATAAAATACATGACAAATTGTACGAGTTAACTAAGTTAGGATGACTTATTTGGTTCAATTAATTTGAGTTGAGGGTCAAACTAGAGGCATGTGGAGTGTATCCTACATTATAAGAGCCATGGTTGAGTTTATTTTGAGTTTTAATTAATTAACTCAGTTTATTTGAGTTAAAGTTAGTTTAACTAGTTCTAACTGGTGGAGGAACTTGAGAGAGGTCAGAGTGTGGAAATTATATTTAATTCACATGCAGTGATCAATCAGACAATTGATAATTCATTCATAAATAACTCATGCATGTCAGTTATGAGAAGGACCCAGTTGAGATTGGAGTTCAAGGGCAGTGTACTATTAGTTGTATAATTATCTGAATTATACAGGTGGTGAATGCAGTCAGAGGAAAGCCCCTAATGGATTGCATAGTATGGATTGGGAATTTCCCTAATTAATAGGGCATAGTTACCCAAGGAAACTGCGTTAGGAAATAGGGACTTGGGCAAGCCAGAAATTGGTTAAGTATTCAACCAAGCTTGTCTAGGAATCATTGAGACAGATAGAGATAGTGCAAAGGTTTCTTAGCTTGGATACAAGCATTGTAATATTCTCATATTCTTTGGATTATGCAATATATAGATAGCACGATTTTTAGCTAAGGCTTTTTCCAGATAAATCTTGTGTTGTGAGATTGAAATTCATTCTCTTTCATGTTTTGTGATTTCAAGATCTAAATTGGATTCCGCAATTGGTAGAGTAGATTCAAGTATAATGTTTTAGCATATTACAATTATCAGTTGATTATACGTGGATTTTATACACAACTTTACATTTCTTGATGCTTTCTCTTATCAAATCATACTTGATCCTCTTCCTAGGAGCCACACTCTTTGCTTGAGGGGTTAATTGTTCTGCGTCCTGCACCTACATATCTTGAGCTGGTGGATCTTGGGGTGAAATAGTATCCATTCCTGAATGTGTCTTTCTAATTGCATTGTACCAGTTCTTCACCTTCCCATCTTATATTGTAGGCATTGATGAATATCCCCAATTGAAATTGATCCTTTCACAATGATTCCTGCACACTCCCTTGGGATCATATCCATGAAAGTCTTTAGTTGTGAAGTGTAAGCGATCTAACTCTTGTATTTTTGCAGTTATCACCTTCTGGATTTTTAGTTCATATAATCCAATCCTTAAAGGTAAGGTGGGCCAAGGGGCTTTCTTCCTCCTGGGAAGGACTCTTGATAACCCTTTATCCCAACTAATATGATACTTTTTGAATGACCACCTTATTGGTCACATATCGTGGCATGAGATGAGAAAATATTTGAACATAACATGCTTGTTGATTCCCTTTCAAAACGAGGTTTCTTGTCTCCTCCAAGAAACGTACACTATGAGATATTTCATAAGGGTGAGTAGAGGAAGTCTAGCTCCTTTCTACTCGTATGAACTTGGTAGAACTTGTTTTTTGGATGCCTATCAGGTGATTGGACGCGCCAATTTTGGTTACACCTTTTGTTAGGCATGTTTATGTGTAGGTGGTGATACTCGTTTTCTATAGCTGGTATCTACATGCCACCATTGCTACCTTCAAAAAGATTTTATCTCTTTTATTATGTAACAGCCCTGCTGAAAATTCCATGTAATAAAATTTAATAAAGGCAAAAAAATAACCAAGGTCATGGGACATGTATTCCAAGTTGAATGTTGGGAAAAACATCCTAGTGTGGGTGTTCACATGTTTATTGTGGCTATAGAAATTGAAAAAAGAAATGCCTAAGGATTTAAAAAGACAAAGTGCGATTTATTGGAATTTATTTTATGAAAATAATAGAAAATAGGAGAAAAGGGAGGTTAAAGGTCACATGTTGCATGTGAGGAGGAAAATGAAGAAAATAGAGGCCTAATTAGTAAAAAGGTTTTTGGGGATTAGTTCATGGCTTTGTTCAGTGCAGTTTTGGAGCTCTCTTTACTCTCTCTCTCTCTCTCTCTCTCTCTCTCTCTCTCTCATACTCTTAGATACATAGAGTTTTCTTGGAGCACTCTTGGAGGGTGTGGCATACTTGGATATTTGGAGCAATAAGGCAAAGGAAGATCAGGAAAACGCAAGAGGACATTGGGATCAACAACTACAATGGGTTTTGATTGCATGTATTTTTTCCTCACTAGTTTTGGCATGCATGGAGTATGCATGTGGTCCTTGGTCATGATCTGTCATTAGAATGGAGGATTGCCTGGATTGATAGTGAATTTTCCTAGCCTTGCCATTTCCTGGATAGCCATGGTGTTGTGGGTTCATTTTCATTGTTTGTTTTTTGGTTGGTTCTCATGATTCCTTTAGTTGTGAGTTGAGTTATTAGTTCTTGGAGCCTTGGTTGGACAAACGCTCTGGAGCCTAATGGACAACTGTTGGGTTGATTTACTAGTCCTAGAGCCTTGGTTGGAAAAATGCTCTAGAGCCCGACAAACAATTTTTGGGGTGAGTTACCAGTCCTGGAGCCTTGGTTGGAAAAACGCTATGGAGCCCTAGTTGGGTTGAGTTAATAGTCCTGGAGCCTTGGTTGGAAAAATTCTTTAGAGCCCATAAAAAACTGGAGTTGAGTTACTAGTCCAAGAGCCTTGGTTGGAACAAACGCTCTGGAGCCCTGGACAACTTGGGTAGAGACCAATCTGGTGATCGATGTGATGTACAATTGTGAGGTAGAATCACTTGACGAGGGTTGAGGTGGTTTGGCCTCTGAAAGCCCTAGTTTTGTTTTGATGGATTTGGTTTATGATATCCCACATTCATGCTTGGAATATGGCACGGGGGTGACTGGATGAAGATATATTTGGCTTAGCCATGTCTATGGTCGGGTGGAACGTGCAAGTCCTAGAATTGGTTGCATTTTTCTTATGGAAATAAGAGTTATTTTTCCCTTGTATTGATGGGTAAATATGTGTGTTATTCTGTAGCTTATATGGTTGTTGTGTGCTTGTCATTTATGTTGCTTATATGTTGGTTATGATTAAGTTTTATGATGGTGATGAAGTATGGATCTCGTCATGTTTTGATTCGTAATTGAATGAACAATGTATCTATGCTTAAACAGACTATAATGCAGTCAATGTGATGTAGCAATAATGCTTCTTAATGATTCTCATATAAGTATGATACCCCTATGCTCAGATCTGTTGTTTACACCCGCAGATTACATATTTGTGATATGTTTGATGAAATCTCTTTCATGTCTAGTAGGGGTCAAGTTTAGGTCTTCTATACATCATTTTTTCGCTCTTTTATTTCATGTATGAGCTTGTCATTAAGTTATGGGCAGTGACTTGGACTATGGGCCTAATAAAGTGCCTTAAATCCCGTGGATGCAGGCACATATCTGGCCAATTTAGTCCCTGGCCGCATGCATGCATATGTTATGGGAACGTCTAGAGCCTCCCAAATGCACCCATATCCATATTATGGGAGTGTTCGGGGGTTGAGTGGGTTAAAAACTCAATGGCACCCAGGGACTAGTTACCTGAGTGGTTGGAATGGTTCCTAGGATTCTTGTTGCTGATGTGGAAAGTCTGTATGATGTGTTTTCGTCAATTCCACTTCCTTGAGGTCACTTAGGAGGTCGAATATCATCATAGTAGACTTTGGTCACATGTTTACCTCAGTTGGTCGGTTACTTGGGTAGATGTGGTATGAGGGTGTTACAAAGTGGTGTCATAGCATGACTCACCCCTTCTACTGGATGGGCAGTGTGTTGGTCATGCATTTATATCGGTTTCATATGTGTTTCTCCTACTTGTGGTATATGTGCTTGTTGGATCTACACAATGTGTAGAAAATCTATCAACAATATTCAATATGATCTTGTAATGTACTAAAACAAAATACATAATCCTCCTACAATTTGTGGAAACAAAACATGAATGCACAATCACATAACAAGTAAGAGAAAGAAACTATCAGTCGCACAATCACATAACAAGTAAGAGAAAGAAATTGTCGATCACACAACACAAGATGTATCTCGGGAAAGCACACTGCTCACAATCATGCTATATGTATAAAGTCAAGACCATGAAACAATACAATGCTTTTCTGTCACCAAGAAACTCCTGCACTCTATCGACTATCTCACTCCGATCTAGGAAAAATCAGTCAAATACTTAACTATTTCTCAACCTTGCTCACTCATTCCTGGAGGAATTGTCACCCTATTAAATAGGAAATTCCTTGGAATTGATTACACAATGCATCATACGCTTCTTGATGACTCTATAATTGACATGTACAATTTTCTAATTATACAATTGATAGTTATCATCCCTTTAACCTCAGTCTCAACTGGGCCTTCCTTAGAACTAACATGCAACAACTATTTATAGTGAATTATCAATTAAATTATTGATCACTACTTGTGCATAAAATAAGATTTAATTCACTTGATCTCTCACTAGCTCATCTCTCAGTTAGAACTACTTAAACTGATTTTAACTCAATTAATTGAGCTAACTAATTACAAATAACAAATAATTGTGACTAGGCCCCCTAAAATCATGGGAAAACTCTACATGCCTCCTCTCTGTCCCTCAACTCAAATTTGCTAAGCTAAGTAATTATTCTTCACTCATTTAACAAATACAATTTGTCATGAGATGAAATTACAATTTCTCTTCCAATTTAATTAAGGGGAAATTAAATTAGAATCCCCCTTGGGTGCCATTTTCAATATTTCTTGTCGCCATTTTCAACATTCCCTCTCAACAAGAAATGAATTCAATCTATCTTGATCCGGTACCTTTGGAATATTCTGCATGCAAAACTTCTCTAGTGTTTTTTTCTCCTACAACTTCTCAAACTGAAAATCATCCCAAATGAATCAATATGATGCATCTGTCTCCAGAGTCTCTCGCTGCTGCTAGTTATTGCACTTTCTACTGAAAACTCTACGTTGTTGCTAACTTTTCATCTGTGCCATCTGCACTACTGCCAACTCTTATCTTCACTCTAGTATCTAACATATGTCACTCTGATTTATGTCTTTTTGACATCTAACTGCATCGATCGCTATTGATAAATCCTACTACTATGTATTGTGGGCTCCCCTGTAGCCAAGTATGATGCATGTGACACACTATCTCAATGGACCCTGACCAAAATTATTTTCTTGGTATTATGACATAACATCACCCCACCTCTCTCCTGAAGGTATGGCTGCATGTGATCCCTTTGCCCATATGGCTTGAAAATCCCCCCTACTAGAGGTATATGCTTGAGTGGACGCCTCTACTCAGTCTCCTCTTTGCTTCTCCATTTGTGCCTACTCCACAACTTTCTTAGACTACTTTTGAAGTTGCATGTTGAGAGGTAATTTATGCTCCCTCTCAACCACCAAGTCTCTAACCTTTGGTTTTCTCCTCAAATCTTTGCATGCATCTGGTACCTCAAGTGCATAAAGGTTCTTGACTCGCCCATGTTGTAATTGTCTCGTCGTCAAAATTTTTTATGAAAAAAGAGTTGATTTTAAAACAGCGATATCTCCCTCATCTGAACTCCAATACAATAATTTTTTTTTGAATTTGGTTATTTTTTCGCAAGGAATCCAGATTTTCTATTCGTTTTTCAAAAAAAAAAGAAAAAAAGATCTGCTCTGCAAACTCACCGCCCAAAATATTCCTACTCTGATACCATGTATAAATTTACCAAAGGGATTCAATTTGATCTTGTAATGGACTAAAAAAAAATATTGAATCCTTCTACAATTTGTAGAAACAAAATACGATCGCACAATCACATAAAAAATAAGAGAAAGAAACAATCAATTGCACAACACAAGATGTATCTAGGGAAAGCACATTGCTCAAAACCTTTCTATGTGTATATTGTATAAAATTGAGACCATGAAACAATACAATGATTTTTTCTCACAGAGAAACTCTTGCACTCTACCAACTGTCTCACTCTAATCTAGGAAAAATCAGTGAAATACTTAACCAATTCTGAGCCTTTGCAAGACCAACCTTTCTCACGCATTCCTGGAGGAATTATCACCCTATTAAATACGAAATTCCTTGAAATTAATTGTGCAATGCATCTTACGATTCTTGATGACTCTATAACTAACCTGTACACTTTTCTAATTATACAACTGATAGTTATCATCCCTTTAACCTCAGTCTCATCTCGGCCTTCCTTAGAACTGACATGAAGCAACTTTTTATAGCGACTTATCAGTTAACTAATTGATCACTACTTGTGAATTAAATCAGATTTAATTCATTGGACCTCTCACTAGCTCATCTCTGAGTTAGAACTAGTTAAACTAATTTTACTCAATTAATTTAGTTAAAAAATTACAACTCACAAATAATTTTAATTGGACCCCCTAAAATCATGGGAGAAATCTACATGCCTCCTCTTTGACCCTCAACTCGAATTTCCTAATCTAACTAAGTCTTCCCGACTTAGTTAACTAATAAAATTTGTCATGAGATGAAATTAAAATTTCTCTTCCAATTTAATTAAGGGATAATTAAATCAGAAGCCCCCTTAGGTGCCATTTCCAATATTTCTTGTTGCCATTTTCAATGCAGTGTTGGTCATGGTTCCAGTGATGCCACCATGTGTTGGCTAATGGTGTTGTTGTACATTGTGTCGTCATCAGTATATGACTAGTTACGTGTTGTTTATACATGTCAAGTGCTTACATGTATTGTCCATGTGTGTTTGGTTACATGTTGTTTCATGTATTTCATGTGTATGTTGGGTTACATGTTGTCACATGTATTGTCTGTTTATGCTTGATTTCATGTTGTTTATGCTTGTGAATTGTTAGTGTTAATGCTTGTGTGTTGTCTGTGTCTATGCTTGGGTATTGTCCATGTGCATTGGTATGGTGGATGTTGTCATGCATGCGGTCATGGTATGTGTAGTGATGTGGTCATGCATTAACGACTGTAATCTAACTAGAATGACATTTACGTGTTGATACACCTATATGTTATATGTCTATATGTTGTTATGATTATGTTTATACATATATCATGTTTATTAGTTGATATTACAGATGAGATTATTTCCCAGGAATTATGCAAGAGTGAAACGCTTTATTATTGATTTGATTTAGTGACATGGTATATGTTAAAAATAAATCAAAGATGAATAGCAAGATGGTAGACTACAAAGATTCTCCGTATGAATCAGATGATCAACATGGTGTTGGGCACTCTTCTAACTTGGGAGACACACTGAGAAGTTTGAAGGAAGAAATAAGGAGTTGCAAGGTAGATGATGACATACTCATACAAGCATAGGAAAAGCAAGCAGATATTAATGCAACCATCCTTCAAAGTTTGTCATAATTCCAGAAACAGGGGCCACTTCAGATTAGTTATGGACAAGAGGAAGGAACCAATGGAGCATATGGTAGTAGGTCCCCTGGTGGCCACAAGTCGAATAGAGATGACACGATTAGAGATAGTAGGTCCTTGGAAACTCTAGATACGGGAGGTGACAAACACATGTATCACTCTAGTTTTGCGTCTGACAGGCATCATGATCGTCATCATTATCATCCTTACAGTATGAGTGACAAAGGATATTTTCCACATGAGTTTAAGAAAACAAAACCACCTATATTTGTTGCAGAGATGAAGAAACCACACAATGTAAAGGCATGGTTGCTTGGTATGAAGAAGTTTTTCAGGTTGCACGATTACTCAGAAAACATGAAAGCCAGAATAACTACATTTAGCCTCAAAGGTAGAGTAGATATTTAGTGGGAAGATGTGAAGAACGTCACAGATGTTTATGAGGAGGAACTGACTTGGAGTGAGTTCGAGAGGCTATTCCAAAAGAAGTATCTATCAGAGAGAAACTACGATGACAAGGCAAAAAAAAATTATGAGATGAAGATGGGTTCCATGACAAGTGATGAGTATACTAGCAGGTTCTTGGAGTTATTTAGATATGTGACTTACCTCAAGGAGGAGAAGGCCAAGATTCAAAGATTCATCGGTGTGTCTCCGATAGCATTTAGAGACATGATTGAGTTTGACGAGCCTAGATAATTGGAGGAGGCGATCAAGAAACTAAAGCATTGTTATGATAAATCAAAGTGAAAATATGAGACTAAACCAGATTCAAAAGGTAATGATAAGAACAAAGGAAAATGGGAAAAGAAGCGAGTAATACTTCAGGAGACAGGTAACAAAGAGAATTTTGCACCACCTAAGAAGTTCAATACATCGAGGAGAGGACAAGGAATTTTATCAAGGAGCAGAATAAGAATGAAAACAGGGAGACTGTGTGGTGTTGGACTTGTGGAGGAGATCATCGTAGGAGAGATTGTCCATAGCATCAAGGTGGTAGGCCGCAGATTTATAGTGTGCATCAGGCACAAATAGTGGGAGATGTTGGACATATTATTCCCGAGATCTATGCAACACTGGACAATAGGCAGGATAACCATTCGGAATCTATCATAGAGATGGATCGTAAGCTTTGTGATCAAGTTTCTTCTATTTTGATTGACCCTGGATCTAGTTATAGTTATGTTAGTACTGACCTAGTGGATAAGTGTGGTTTGAATAAAGAAGTGCATGCAGAGTCTTGGTTAGTGCAGTTGGCTACAGGTACAATGAAAAGAGTTCATCACTGGGTAAGAGTTTGTGAACCTGAGTTGAATGGCATGTCTATAGCAGCTCACTTGAGCATATTGCCATTAGGATCATAAAATATGCTATTGGGCATGGACTGGCTATATCTTCATAGTACAAAGGTATATTGTTATGACAAGGTCATTAAATGCTTGGATGACAATGGGGAACTGAGAGTCTTATAGGGTAAGAAGAAAGCAACATCGGTAAGAATGGTGACAACTGTGCAAGCTAAGCGCAATCGCAATCGCAGGAAAGGGTTAGTGTTGTTTGCAATTCATATTTCTAGTGACAAAAGTAAGGAATTTTAAGATGCAGATACTTTAAGAAGGTACCCAGTTCTACAATATTTTCAAGATGTATTTCCCGTAGACATTTCAAATTTTCCACCTCACAGGGAAGTAGACTTTTCTATTGAGTTGGTACCATGAGCAGCACCAATATCTAAGGCACCTTACAGGATGAGCACACCTGAGTTGGTAGAGTTAAATTTGCAGTTGAAAGAGATGATTGACAAAGGTTACATTAGGCCAAGTCTATCACCATGGGGCACATTGATATTGTTTGTGAAGAAGAAGGATGGTACTCTCGGATTGTGCATTGACTATAGGCAATTGAATAAAGTGACCATAAAGAACAGGTATTCGTTGTCGAGGATTGATGACTTGTTTGATCAGTTTAAGGGAGAAACAATGTTCTCAAAGGTTGATCTGAGATCAGGATATAAATAGGTACACATCAAGGAGGATGACATTCACAAGACAACCTTCTGGACCAGGTATGGGCATTATGAGTTTGTTGTAGTTCCTTTCGTTTTGACTAATGCTCGAGCTACATTTATGTGCTTGATGAATAGTGTGTTGCATCCTTATTTGGACAAGTTCGTTATTATGTTCATTGGTGATATACTTATCTATTCTAAAAATGAGGAAGCGCATGCCGAGAATTTAGCAATTGTGTTGAGATTGTTGAGAGAGGATCAATTGTATGCTAAGCTCAATAAATGTAGTTTCTTCCAGACTGAGGTACATTACTTGGGACATGTTGTCTCTAAGGAGGGCATCACAGTAAATCTAGAAAATATAAAGGCAATCATGGAGTGGGTAGCTCCTAGAAATGTAGATGAGGTGAGATCCTTCGGGGGATTCATAAGTTATTACAGAAGGTTCATCAAGAACTTCTCACATATTTCTTATCCTATTACATCATTATAGGGTAAAGGTAACAAGTTTTACTGGACAGAGGAGTGTGAGGCCAGTTTTGAGTAGCTTAAGTAGTTTTTGACACATGCTCCAGTGTTAAAGATCACATATCTAGACAAGGAGTTTTTAATATGTACATATGCTTGCAAGAGAGGACTTGGTCGAGTCCTTATGCAGGATGGACATGTAGTATGCTATGAGTCACAAAAACTAAATGAGCACGAGTAGAACTATCCAACACATTATCTTGAGTTGGTAGCGATCATTCATCTATTGAATATGTGGAGGAACTATCTTCTGGGTAGATGATTTTTATTGATGAGTGATCACTGCGGACTGAGGTATTTATTTGACCAATTGAATTTGAATGCTTGGCAAAACAAATGGTTGGCCATGATTAATGAGTTTTACTTCGAGATCAGGTACATCAAAGGTAAAGAGAACAAGGTTGCAGATGCTCTTAGCAGGCAAGTGCAGGTAAATCACATAACACCTATGAGCTCTTATGGGATAGATTTATAGGATAGGATCTTGCATGCAGGTCAGCATGATGACAGGTATATGGAGATTGTGCACAAGTTGCAGCAATGTGCAAGTACAGGTATAGGTACAGGTAGTGGTAGAGGTACTGGTATAGGTGCAGGAGTATAGGATGTGGATTATTGTCTCACAGGAGATGGCTTGGTCAGGTTTAGAGACAAGATATATGTGTCAGATAGCAGTGAGCTCAAGAAGGCGATATTGAGAGAGTTTCAAATGAAACCATATTCGGGTCACCCAGACTATCAGAAGACGCTGACGATAGTGAAGAATTTTATTATTTTCCGAACTTGAAGAGAGACATAACAGAGTTTGTGGCTAGGTGTTTGGATTATTAGTAGGTTAAGGAATAGTATAAGCACCCAGGTGGACTAGTACAACCGATTGTGATACCATAATGGAAATGGGAGGTCATTTCCATGGATTTTATCACAGGTTTTCCAAGGAAAGTGAGACAACACGACTCAATCATAGTTGTTATGGACAGGTTGAAAAAGGTAGTGCACTTAATTTTAGTGAAGTCTAAATTATCAGCTACCGATGTAGCACGGGTCTTTATCAGGTATGTGGTCAGTTTTCATGGTGTTATGAATAAGATTGTGTCATACAGGGATGTGAAGTTCACTTCCAAGTTTTGGAAGGAATTGTTTGCAAGTTTGGGCACGTAATTGGCCTTCGACACAACTTATCATTCACAAACAGATGGAAAAAATGACTGGCTCAAGAGGATCTTGGAGGAAATGTTGAAGATGTATGTGATGCATCAACAACGAAAGTGGGAAGAGTATATTCCACTGGTAGAGTTCGCTTACAACAGTGGGTATCAGGAATCATTGAGGATGACTCCATTTGAGGTATTGTATGGGCAGACTTACAATACTCCCATTAATTAGAATGATCAAGTTAACAGTGTGTTGATTAGACCAGACATGTTGCCAGAGATGGAACAAGAAAAGTAGGTAATCAGGAAGAATTTGAAAGCAGCACAGGATAGGTAGAATTTAATCCTGGAGTTTCAGGTTGGGGAATAGGTGTACTTGCGCATCAAGCCCAAGAAGAGCCCCTTGCGGATTAGATCATGTGCCAAGATGGCACCATGGTTTTGTGGACCTTTCCGGATTATTGTGAGGATTGGGCTAGTAGCCTATCGACTTGCACTGCCTTCCACAATGAAATTCCATGATGTTTTCCATGTGTCATTACTTAAGAAATATGTTAAGGATGTTTATCATGTGATTGACTGGTTTGTATTGCAGGTGGAGCCAGAAGGACAATTCCAGCCATAGCCTTAGTGTATATTGCAGAAAAAGGCGCTCATGCTCCGAAATCGAGCAATAGAGCAAGTTAAAGTGTAATGGAAGCACTTTGGGCCCAATGAAGCTACATGGGAGATGCATGTTATGTATCCTTAATTGTTTGCCAGTTGAGGCAAAGCATTTTTGGTACGAGGTTGGTATATGTTTGGCATATATTTTGGCGTGATATTTTGATATCTGTACATATGTGTATGGATGTAAATACTGCCACGAGCTACGTTATAAAGCTCTAGTAAGTGGTATGGTGTCATGTCATTATGGTTGTCATTATGATGTTATGTTGTCATGTTAGGTTACTTCTAAGCTAGATGATCATTGTAAATACTGCAACGAGCTAAGTTATAAAGCTCCATGGGCAGTTACAACAACATTATTGGTTGTAGGTGTCGTTGAACACCGAGGATAGTGTTCCTCTAAGGGGGAGGGTTCTATAAAAACCCTGGTGAAAATTCCATGTAATGAAAGTTAATGTAGAAATTATATAGAAACACTATACCGATGGATTCAATCCGATCATGTAATTTACTAAAACAAGATATTGAATCCTTCTACTATATCTGCGAAATATAAAACGTGACCACTCAATCACATGCAAGTAAGAGAAAGGAAATTATCAATCACACAACACAAGATGTTCTTGGGGAAAACACGTTCTCAAAACCCCTCTATCATATATTGTACATAGTCAAAGAATCGTGAAACAATACAATGCTTTCTCGCACCGAGAAAATCCAGCACTCTACCGATCGTCTCACCTTGATCCTGCTCAAAACTGACTAGCAATTCTCAAGAAAAATTATCCAACACTTAGCCAATTCTCAGCCCTTTCTTAGCCCTTTCTTAGCCCAACCTTGCTCACACAATCCCTAGGCAATTAATCCATTTTAAATAGGTTAATCAACCTTCCTTGACTTCATAATCCATCACGAGCCTTCCTGTGACTTTATAATTGCGCCCGGGCAATTTGCTAATAACACAACTGGTAGTTAACTTCCTTTTAACCTCTGTCTCAACTGGGTCGTCATCAGAACTGACATGCACACAACTGTTAATAGTGAATCATTAATTATCTATTGATCACTTCTTGTGAATTAAATCTAATTTAACTCATTGGACTTCTCACTAGCTCATCACTCGGTTAGAACTAGTTAAATTGATTTTAACTCAATTAATTTGAGTTAATTGATTACACATGCACCACACTAGTCCATTAAATGCAACTGGACCCTCAAACTATTAGGATCACTATACATGCCTCACCTCTGACCCTCAATTCAAATTTCTTGAGCTAACTTAGTTTATGTTACTCAGTTAAGTGATACAAGTATTTATGAGATGAAATTACAATTTATTTTCTAATTTATTTAAGGGTGTTGTAGCTGCTACATCACCACCCAAAATTTTGGGTATATTCAAAATTTCGGGTCCCCCTCTGCTCGCTCAACCCATTAAGTTTTCGACTCGGTCTTCAGTCAGTAATATCCCCATGACCTATTTCTGTCCAGCCCTGTCACCTCACCCACTTGTCTTGTTGTCTCTCGACTGCGCTAGGGTATATAAGTTTTAAGTCGGTTTCCGAACTTAGAGATGCTTAAGCAATTGAAATAAGTTACAATATCTTCGGTTGGATATTTCAATGTTACTACTCCTCGAATGAGCGAGCTATTTTTCCCAGTCACTTGTTTTTCTCATTATTACCGAGAGCTAGCTCATTCTCATATTATTCCATTCAGGAAATTGGTCAAAGGTGCTATCAGTATACATCGAACAATGTATCTATTTCATTAAGAGTCCATTAGCATGACACCATTAAAATACTCTATAAGATGAGGTTCCAACTGTCCATGTGGAAGTATTGGTTTGAACGAAGAGCCAAGGTTTTCCCAGGCAAGGGGACCCTTTCAAAGTGAGGTGGATCCTCACAAATCCCAAAGATCCACACTTTAAGCTCAAAGGCACCTGGTCACTTGCACAGGACTGATATGCAGGAAAAGGCATCTTGCTGTGAAAACCAGAGATCACTGAAAGAGAAATACAGAAGGGATGAAACTCAAAGTTGCAGGTCGCAGATGACTCCAGGTGGCAGGTCACAAATAACCCTAGGTCGCAAGTCGCAGATGATCCCAGGTCGTAGATGACCCAAGGTTGCAGATGACTCAAGGTCGTAGGTCGCAGATGACTCTAGGTGGCAGGTCGCAAATAACCCTAGGTCGGAGGTCGCAGATGATCCCAGGTCACAGATGACCCAAGGTCATAAATGACTCAAGGTCGTAGGTCGCAGATGACTCGAGGTCGCAAGTCACATAGGTCGTAAAGTTGCAAATTCACAAGGTCGCATATTCACAAAGTCGCATAGGTCACAAAGGCGCATAGGTCGCAAAGTCGCAAAGTTGCAAGGTCGCAAAGTCGCAAAGTTGCATAGGTTGCAAGGTTGCAAAGTCGCATGGTCGCAAAGTCGCATAGGTCACAAAGTCGCATAGGTCGCAAGTTCGCGAGGTCGCAAAGTCGCATAGGTCACAAAGTCACAAAGTCTCATAGTTTCCAAAGTCGTAAGGTTACAAGGTCACAAAGTCACATAGGTCACAAAGTCGCAAATTCACATAGGTCGCAAAGTCGCATGGCTACATAGGTCACAAATTCGCATAGGTCGCAAATTCACGTAGGTCGCAAAGTCGCATAGGTCGAAGGTCGCGAGGTCACGAGGTCACAAAAGTCGCATAAGTCACAAGGTCGCAAAGTCACAAAGTCGCATAGGTCGCAAGGTCGCATGGTCGCAAAGTTGCAAAGCTACATAGGTCGCAAAGTCACATAGGTCGCAAAGTTGCATAGGTCGAAAGGTCGCGAGGTAGAAAGGTCGCATGGTCGCAAAGTCGTATAGGTTGCAAAGTTTCATAGGTCACAAGTTCACAACGTCGCAAAGTCGCATAGGTTGCAAGGTCGCAAAGTCTCATAGGTTGCAAATTCACAAGGTCGCAAGGTCGCAAAGTCACATAGGTCGCAAAGTTGCATAGGTCGTAAAGTCACATTATTCACAAAGGTACATAGGTCGCAAGGCCACAAGGTCGCAAAGTCACATAGGACGCAAAGTCGCAAAGTCGCATTATTCGCAAAGTCGCAAGGTCGCATAGGTTGCAAAGTCGCATAGTTCGCAAAGTCGCATAGTTCGCAAGGTCGTGAGGTCACAAGGTCGCAACTTCCCCTTAATCGTAAGTAATCCCAAGAGTCGGGGAAGACCAAAGGTCATGGGAAACCCAAGAGTCACCTCAGCCTATATGTACATCTTCTAGCGATTTTGTAAAGGAATTTTTGGGTTGTGGACTTTTGAGAGAGACACATTGCTTTTTATTGAATACAAATACAAATAAGTGTTATTGGATCTCACTATTGAATCTGATGGAAGTCTCCTGTGTGGTTATGCTATGAATATGGTCTCTTTGAATGAATGAATTCTTCTTTCAAATATTGGTGCACATTTCTACTTGTGTATTCCCTTGTGTTATGAGCTTCCTTGCAACACGTGGATGATATATGATGTTCTAACTTAAAGAAATGTTGATGAACTGCTTTGTCGATATTTGCTTTAAATCTTTATTGGGATGTGCATAGTTGATAAATGAAACACTTAACCATTGTAAACTTTTTCTTGTTTGTTAAGTGAATCTTGTAATAAGTATGATCTTGGTAAATTTTTGCTAACAATGCTTTTTATAAGTTTCATGCTTTAAATTCCACTTTGCTATTCATGGTATTATGTTTCACAGGGCATTTGTCAATCACTGACTTGTATTCGTTCAACATCCGTGCATTCTCCATCTCAGTGAGTCCCCTCTCTATCCAAAAAAAATCTTCACCAATTTAATGGCAACCGGGCCTACATACCGGATAGGATCCCCAAATCAAACGGCGTAGAGTCTAATTGGGATTTTGCACCGGGGAGATCCCCTTACTGTTGGTGGGACATTTTCAATCGTCAACAAAGGGGTAAATAAATTCTACACCCACATTTAGCACTAATGTGTAACTAAATTCCTCACCAATGTGTGACTGGAATCCCACACCAGTATGTGGTCAATTTTTGTCCTTTCTGGTTGTCAATTTCACTGTTTCTTATTGCAAATTTCAACACTCCCTCTCAACAAGGAAGGAATTCAATCTATCCTGATCTGGTGCCTTTGGAATGTTCTGCGTGAAACAATTCTCTAATGTTGTTTACACATGAAACTCCTGAAATTGAATAGCCTCCAAATAGCTTAATCAGTATAATGCATCTGTTGTCAAAGGCTTCTGGCTGCTACTAGTTACTGCACCTGTCTACTGAAATCTTTGCGTTGCTGCTGACATTTGCATCCAGGCACTTTGCACTGCTACCAACTCTGATCTGCGCTCCACTATCCAACATCTGTCACTCTGATTTTAGTCTTCCTGAAATCTGACTGCATCAATGTAACCGATCCTACGTGCTACTGATGTACTATGGGCTCCTTGTAGCCAGGTTCGATCCATGAGACACACCCTCTCAATGGACCCTGCCTAAATTTATTCTTGGGATTATATCTGCACATCGCCCCACCTCACACCTAGAGTTATAGTTGCATGTACTCCCTTTGCCCTTCTGGCTCGAAATTTCCCCCTCCTGGAGGTCTCTACTTGAGTGGACTCTTCCACTCGGTATCCTCTTTGCTTCTCCAATTGTGGCTGCTCCACAACCTTATGAGACTACTTCTGAGGATTAATGTTGAGAGATAATTGCTCCCTCTCAACCACCAATTCATTAACCACTGCTTTGCTTCTCAAAGATTTGTTGCATCCTCAACCTCAAGAGCATCCATGTTCTTAACTCTTGCACCAATCTGTTTCACCTATCTTGCAGCTATGTGTTTGAGGAACACCTTTCCTTTAATAAACATCACATCATAACCATGGTCTTCCAATACTACTACGGAGACAAGATTCTTCCTTAGGCCTGGAATATACAAAACATCTGCTAGTCTGAGAGGGGAGCCAAACTCCCTTTGAAAGGTAATTATACCTATGTCGGTTACGCTATGCCTCCCGTCATCTCCAAACTCTATGTTTTGCTAGAGGTCCTTATCCTCCAAGTCACTGAAGAGATATCTATTCCCCATCATATGGAATGAGGCACCACTGTCTAGATACCACTTGCATCCCATTGTAATGTTGGCCTTGCATGCAATGAGAGTAAAATCAATCTTGCACTGTGAAGCCAATGCTTCACCCGCTGCAAGTGCAGGCTCCTTCTTTCTTGCCTTCTTCTGTGGACAATTAGAATCATAGTTCCCATGCTTGTGACAGTGAAAACTTATGATCTTGGACAAGTCTCTCTTACCTTATTTTCCTTGGGACTTCTTTCCCTTGGATTTTCTTCCTTTTCTAACTAATACACAATCTTCTTCTTTGTTGGTGTTGGAGGTCCAGTCTCTGGTGCTCTGCCTTATCTCTTCTATTACTAGGTTGGACCAAAAACTCTCCCAATCTAGTAACTTCTCCCTCCCATTCACATAGTCCTGGTAACTATGCCATCTCTTGGGAAGGACTAGAAGTGTTAGGCTCACCAACTCATCATTGGCTACGGTCACACCAACACTTTCAAGATCATCTCGACATTCAGTGAACTTCCCCAGGTATGTTGGTATCGTCTCGCCCTCCTCCTTCTTGATCTTTATGAGCTTTTCCTTCAGTGCCAACTTCCTTTGGTCACTGATGTTCTGAAACATATATGTCAAGGCCTTCCATATAGCATATGGAGTTTCCTTCCCATGGAGACTCGAGACAATATGATCTCGAACTCCTTCTAACAAGATCCTTCTCGCCTTTGCTACCTTATTTTTCCATGCATCAAGAAGTTGGGCACATGATGTTGCAGGCTTGGGAATATCAAAATATATGAATTTCTTCAACCCATTGTCCTCCAACGCTACCTCCATCCTGTAATTCCATGCAATATAATTCGAATTTCCCTCGAGCGAAAATTCAAATCTCAAGCCATTCAAAGACAACTTGATCTGCTGCTGGATCCTGAAGAATAAATCTGTAAATTTGAACCTGTCCAAGACAAACTCAATTTCTTCTCTTCTATTTTGATTCCTGGTGCTCTGATACCATGTAGAAATTATATATAAACTCTTTACCAATGGATTCAATCTTATCATGTAATGTACTAAAACAAGATATTGAATCCTTCTACTATATTTGCGGAATATAAAACACAATCGCTCTATCACATGCAAGTAAGAGAAAGGATATTATCAATCACACAACATAAGATGTTCTTGGGAAAGCACCTGCTCAAAACCCCTCTATCATATATTATACATAGTAAAATAATCACGAAACAATACAATGCTTTCTCACATCGAGAAAATCCTGCACTCTACGATCGTCTGAACCTGATCCTGCTCAAAACTGACTAGCAATTCTCAAGAAAAATTGGCCAACACTTAGCCAATTTTCAACATCTGTTTAGCCCAGCCTTTCTCATGCAATCCCTAGGCAATTAATCCCTATTAAATAGGATAATCAACATTCGTTGGTTGCACAATCCATCATAAGCCTTCCTGTGACTTTATAATTGCACTCGGGAAATTCATTAATAATACAACTGACATTCATGCAACTGCTAATAACGAATCATGAGTTATCTGATTGATCACTGCTTGTGAATTAAATCTAATTTAATTCAATGAACCTCTCACTAGCTCATCACTCAGTTATAACTAGTTAAACTGATTTTAACTCAAATTAATTTGAGTTAACTGACTACACATGCACCACACTAGTGCATTAACTGCTACTGGTCCCTCAAAATATTAGAATCACTCTACATGCCTCACCTTTGACCCTCAACTCGAATCTCGGGAGCTAACTTAGTCTTTCTAACTTAGTTAACTTATACAAGTTGTCATGAGATGAAATTACAATTTATCTTCCAATTTATTTAAGGGATAAATAAATTAGATCCCACATTTAGCACTAATGTGTAACTGAATTCCTCACCAATGTGTGACTGGAATCCCACACCAACGTCTGGTCAATTTGTGTCCTTTCTGGTTGCCAATTTCACTGTTTTTGTAGCAAATTTCAACATTTAATAAAGACAAAATAATAGCCAAGGTCATGGGACACGTATTCCAAGCCAAATTTTGGGAAAAAAATGTTAGTGTGAGTGTTCACATGGTTTATTATGGCTATGTAAAATGGCAAAGGCAATGGCTAAGGCTTTGGAAAGACATAGTGGCATTTATTTATGAAAATAATGGAAAATAGGAGAAAAGGGAGGTGAAAGGTCACAGGTTGCATGTAAGGAGGAAAATGAAGGAAAATATGTAAAATGAAGAAAAGAGAGGCCTCATTGATAAAAAGGATTATAAGGATTAGTTCATGGCTTAAGTTCAGTATAGTTTTGGAGCTCTCATTTCTCTCTCTCTCTATCATACTCTTGGATGCTTAGAGTTTTCTTGGAGCACTCTTGGAGGGTGTGGCATACTTGGAGATTTGGAGCAAGAAGGCAAAGGAAGAGCAGGAAAGCGCAAGAGGACATCAGGATCAACAACTACAATGGGTTTGGATTGCAGGTACCAAGTTGCATGTACTTTTTCCTCACTAGTTTTGGCATGCATGGTGTATGCATGTGGTTTCTTGGTCATGATATGTCATTAGCATGGAGGATTTCTTGGATTGACAATGGATTTTCCTAGCCTTGCCATTTCCTGGATAACCATGGTGTTGTGCGTTCATTTTCATTATTATTATTATTATTATTATTATTATTATTTTTTAATGGTTGGTTCTCATGATTCCTTTAGTTGTGGGTTGAGTTATTATTTCTTGGATCCTTGGTTAGATAAATGCTTTGGAGCCCGACAAACAACTGTTGGATTGAGTTACTAGCCTTGGACCTTGGTTGGACAAACGCTTTGGAGCCCGGAAACAACTTGGGTTGAGTTACTAGTCCTGGAGCCTTGGTTGGAACAAACGATGTGGAGCCCTAGATAACTTGGGTAGAGACCAATCTCATGATGGTTGTGAGGTCCGACCGTGAGGTAGGATCACTGTTTGAGGGTTGAGGTGGTTTGGCCTTTGGAATCCCTGGTTTCGTTTTGATGGATTTGGTTTATGATATCGCACATTTGTGCTTGGAATATGGCACGGGGGTGACTGGCTGAAGAGATATTTGGATCAACCTTGTCTATGGTCAGGTGGAACAAGGAATTCGTAGACATGGTTTCATTTTTCTTATGGAAATAAGAGTTATTTTTCCCTTGTATTGATGGGTAAATATGCTTGTGATTTTGTAGCTTATATATTTTTTGTGTGCTTGTCATTTATGTTGCTTAAATGTTGGTTATGACTGAGTTTTATGGTGGTGATGAAGTACAACTCTCATCATGTTTTGATTTGTAATTGAATGAACAATGTATCTACACCTAAATAAACTATAATGCAATTAATGTGATGTAGCAAAAATTCTACTTAACGATTCTCATACAAGTATGAGAACCCTATGCTAAGATATGTTGTTTACACCTATAGATTACATATTTGTGATATGTTTGACGAAATGCCCGTCATGGCTAGTAGGGGTCCAGTCTAGGTCCTGTCATGGTTTTTGCAAATACATCATTCTTTCGTTGTTTTATTTCATGTACGAGCTTGTCATTGAGTTATGGGCAGTGGCTTGGGCTTTGGGCCTGAAAAAATGCCTTAAATCACACGGACGCAGGCATATGTTTGGCCGATTTAGTCCCCGGACGCAGGCACATGTCTGGCTGATTTAGTCCCTGGACGCATGCATGCCTATGTAATGGGAGCATCTAGAGCCTCCCAAATGCACCCATGCCCATACTGTGGGAGTGTTTGGGGGCTAAGTGGGTTAAAAACTCAGTGGGACCCATGGTATAGTTACCTAAGTGGTTGGGATGGTTCCTGGGAGTCTTGTTGCTAATGTGTAAGGTCTGTATGATGTGTTTCCGTCGATTCCACTTCCTTAAGGTCACCTAGGAGGTCAAATCTGATCATATTAGCCTCTCATCACATGTTTACCTCGGTTGGCCAGTTACTTGGGTAGATGTGGGATGTGGGTGTTGCACATAACTAGGATAAATGTGATGTTTATTAAAAGATTAGATGGATGACGTTGCAAGACAAGTTAGATTTGTGTTACTAAAATTAAGATACTTTCTGAAAAATGTTGATATATCGAGACACCGGATATGAAATCCTTGGACTTTTGAACTATGTAATGAGTTTTTCATTAATAAAAACCTATTCATTTTTCTTTCCTATGAAAGAATAACTAGGATTCCTATCTTTTTTCATCCTCTCTTTAAAACTATACTTCTAATTACACCCAAAAGTCCAATTATTTATAATTATTTTCAAAACCAAACAAGGATTCCCATCTTTTATCATCCTCTGTTTAAAACTATAATTCTAATTAAACTCGTGTTATAGATAAATTCTAACATATTTGAATGAACTAATTTCCTCTAAATTATACAACTTTTTTTAATTACAAATTAATTGAAATTTTTAATTTCCTCTTAATTATACAACTTTTTTTAATAAAAAACCAATCCAATTTTTTAATTATTTATGTTTGTGTAGATAAAAAAACCTTTATCACCTTAATGAAACTTAATTTACTTCTTAAAAGAATAAAAACTAATTAATCTAATTTTAAAGATATACCTGAGTGGTTGGGATAGTTCCTCGGAGTCTTGTTGCTGATTTTGAAGGTTTGTATGATGTTTTTCTGTCGATTCCACTTCCTTATGGTCACCTAGGAGGTTGAACCTGATTATCGTAGCCTCTCGTCACATGTTTACCCTGGTTGGTCGGTTACTTGGGTAAATGCGAGATGAGTGTGTTACAGAGTGGTGTGAGATCATGACTCACCCTTTGACTGAATGGGCGGTGTGTTGGTCATGCATTTATGTTGGTTGCATATGTGTTTATCCTACTTGTGGTATATGTGCTTGTTGCATCTGCATAGTGTGTAGAAAATCTATCAACGAGATTCAATCTGATCTTGTAATGTACAAAAACAAAATACTAAATCCTTCTACAATTTGTGGAAACAAAACATGATCGCATAATCACATAACAAGTAAGAGAAATAATCTATCAATCACACATCACACAACAAGTAAGAGAAATAAAATATCAATCGCACAACACAAGATGTATCTAGGGAAAGAACACTGCTCAAAATCTTGCTATATGTATATTGTATAAAGTCAAGACCATGAAACAATACAATGCTTTTCTCTCACTGAGAAACTCCTGCACTCTGCCAACTGTCTCACTTTGATCTAGGAAAAATCACTCAAATACTTAACCATTTTTTAGCCTCTGCTAGACCACCCTTGCTCACACATTCCTCGAGGAATTGTCACCCTACTAAATAGGAAATTCCTTGGAATTGATTGTGCAATGCATCATAGGCTTCCTGATGACTCTATAACTAACCTGTACAATTTTCTAATTATACAACTAATAGTTATCATCCCTTTAACCTTAGTCTCAATTGGCCCTTCCTTAAAACTTACAAGCAACAACTATTTATAGTGAATTATCAATTAAATGATTGATCACTACTTGTGAATTAAATCAGATTTGATTCACTAGATCTCTCACTAGCTCATCTCTCAGTTAGAACTAGTTAAACTGATTTTAACTCAATTAATTGAGCTAACTGATTACAACTCACAAATAACTGTAACTTGACTCCCTAAAATCATGGGATAACTCTACATGCCTCCTCTATGACCCTCAACTCAAATTTAATAAGCTAAATAAGTCTTCTTGACTCAGTTAACTAATACAAGTTGTCATGAGATGCAATTACAATTTCTCATCCAATTTAATTAAGGGCAAATTAAATCAGAAGCCCCCTTGGGTGCAATTTTCAATATTTCTTGTTGCCATTTTCAACACTCCCTGTCAACAATAAAGGAATTCAATCTATCCTGATCCAGTACCTTTGGAAATTTTGCATGCAAATTTTCTCTAATGTTGTTTGCTCCTACAACTTCTGAAACTGAAAATCATCCCAACTGAATCATTATGATGCATTTGTCTCCAGAGTCTTTGACTGCTACTAGATACTGCACTGTCTATTGAAAACTCTACATTGTTTCTAACTCTGCATCTATGCCATCTGCACTGCTGCCAACTCTAATCTGCGCTCTAGTATCTAAAATATGTTACTCTAATTTATGTCTTTTTGGCATCTAACTGCATCAATCGCTGCTAATCCTTCTTGCTACTATGTACTGTGGGCTCCCTCATAGCTAGGTTTGATCCATGAAACACACCATCTCAATGGAACCTACCCAAATTTCTTCTCTTGGGATTATGATTTCACATCAACCCACCTCTCTCCTGGATGTATGGCTGCATGTGCTCCCTCTGCTCATCTGGCTTGAAATTTCCCCTACTAGAGGTGTCTACTTGAGTAGATGCTTCCACTCAGTCTCCTCTCTGCTTCTCCAATTGTGGTTGCTCCACAACTTTTTGAGACTGCTTCTAAATTTGAATGTTGAGAGGTAATTTATGCTCCCTCTCAAGCACCAAGTCTCTAACCTTTGCTTTGCTCCTCAAAGCTTTGCATGCATCTAGTACCTCAAGTGCATATAGGTTCTTGACTCATGCACATTGTAATTGTCCCATCGTCACAATTTTTTCTGGAAAAAAAAGAAGAAGAAGGAGAAGAAATTGATTTTAAATCTGTGATATCTCCCTCATCCGAACTTCGATTTGACTGATTTTTTTTTATTTGGTTATTTTTTCGCAATGAATCCATATTTGCTATTTGTTTTTGAATTTTTTTCAAAAAAAAAATCAGATCTTCTCTGGAAAATAGCTACCCAAAAATTTCCTACTCTGATACCATTTAGAAATAATCCAAAAGGATTCAATTTGATCTTGTAATGTACTAAAACAAAATACAAAATCCTTCTACAATTTGCGGAAACAAAACATGATCGCGCAATCACATAAAAAGTAAGAGAAAGAAACAATCAATCGCAGAACACAAGATGTATATGGGGAAAGCACTTTGCTAAAAACATCGCTATTTGTATATTGTATAAAATCAAGACCATGAAACAACACAATGCTTTTCTCTCACAGAGTAACTCTTGCACTCTACCAACTGTCTCACTGTAATATAGGAAAAATCATTCAAATACTTAACCAATTCTCGCCCTTTGCTAGACCAGCCTTACTCACACATTCCTGGAGGAATTGTCGCCCTATGAAATAGGAAATTCTTTGGAATTAATTGCGCAATGAATCTTAGGCTTCCTGATGACTCTATAATTGACTTGTACAATTTTCTAATTAAAAACTCATAATTATCATCCCTTTAACCTCAGTCTCATCTAGGCCCTCCTTAGAACTGACATGCAACAACTTTTATAGTGAATTATCATTTAATTGATTAATCACTACTTGTGAATTAAATCAGATTTAATTCAATGGACCTCTCACTAGCTCATCTCTGAGTTAGAACTAGTTAAACTGATTTTAACTCAATTAGTTAAGTTAACAAATTACAACTCACAAATAACAGTAACTGGACCCCTTAAAATCATGTGAGAACTCTACACGCCTCCTCTTTGGCCCTCAACTCTAATTTCCTAAGCTAACTAAGTCTTCCTGACTCAGTTAACTAATACAAGTTGTCATGAGATGAAATTACAATTTATCTTCCAATTTAATTAAGGGAAAATTAAATCAAAAGCCCCCTTGGGTGCCACTTTCAATATTTCTTGTTTCCATTTTGAACACAGTGTTGGTCATGGTTGCAGTGATTTCACCATGTGTCGGCTGATGGTGTTTTTGTACACTGTGTCGTCATGTATTGCATGTGTACGTTGGGTTACATGTTGTCACATGTATTATTCATTTATGCTTGATTGCATGTTGTTTATGCTTGTGAATTGTTAGTGTTTATGCTTGTGTGTTGTTTGTGTCTATGTTTGGGTATTGTCCATGTGCATTGGTGTGGTGGATGTTTTCATGCATGTCGTCATGGTATTTGTAGTGATTTGATCATGCATTGACGACTGGACTCTAACTAGAATGACGTTTACGTGTTCATACACCTATATTTTATATTTCTATATGTTGTTATGATTATGTTTATACATATATCACACTGATTGGTTGATCTTGAAGATGATATATCCTCCCCGAATTATTCTAAATTATGTTGGTTTATTGTGATTTGGTTTAGCAGACATAGTATGCATTGCAGGAAATAAATCAAAGATGAATATCTAGATGGTAGACTACAAATATTCTCCATATGAATTAGATGAGAAACATGGTGTTGGGCACTCTTATAACTTGGGAGACACACTGAGAAGTTTGAAGGAAGAAATAAGGAGTTTCAATGTAGATAATGGTAGACTCATACAAGCACAAGAAAAGAAAGCATAGGTTAATGCAACCATCCTTCAAAGTTTGTCAGAATTCTAGAAACATGGGCCACTTCGGATCAGTTATGGATAGGAGGATGAAACCAATGGAGCATATGGAAGTAGGTCCCTCGATGGCCACAAGTCAGATAGAGATGACACTATTAGAGATGGCAGGTCCTTGGACACTCCACAAAGGAGAGGTGACAAACATACGTATCACTCTAGTTCTGGTTCTTACAGGCATCATGATCGTCATCATTATCATCCTTACAGGAGGAGTGATAAGGGATATTTTTTGAATGATTTTAAGAAAGCAAAACCACCTACATTTGATGGAGACATGAAAAAACCACAGGATGCAGAGGCATGGTTGCTTGGTATGAAGAGGTTTTTCACGTTGCACGATTACTAGGAAAAAATGAAAGCCAAAATAGCTACATTCAACCTTAGAGGTAGAGAAGATATTTGGTGGGAATATGTGAAGAACGTCAAAGATATTTATGAGGAGCTGACTTGGAGTGAGTTCGAGAGGTTATTCCAAAATAAGTGTTTATTAGAGAGATACTACAATGATAGGGAAAACGAGTTTTATGAGATGAATATGGGTTCCGTGAGAGATGATGAGTATACTATCAGGTTCTTGGAGTTATTTAGATATGTGCCTTACCTCAAGGAGGAGAAGGCCAAGATCTAGAGATTCATCAGTGGGTCGCCAATAACATTCAAAGACAAGATTGAGTTTGACGAGCCTAGATCATTGGAGGAGGCCATCTAGAAACTAAAGCATTTTTATGAGAAATCAAAGCGCATATATGAGACTAAACTGGATTGGAAAGGTAATGATAAGAGAAAATGAAAATGGGAAAAGAAGCGAGAAAGACCTTAGGAGACAACTAACAAAGAGAATGTTTCACCACCTACGAAGTTCAATACATTTGGGAGAGGACAAGGACTTCGGTCCGAGGAGCATAATAAGAATGAAAACAGGGAGCCTGTGCGGTGTTGGACTTGTGGATGAGATCATCGTAGGAGAGATTGTCAATAGCATCAGGGTGGTAGGCCACAGATCTACAATGCGCATGAGGCACAGACAGTGAGAGATGTTGGACATAGTATTCCCAAGATCTATGTAGCGTTGGACAATAGGTTGGCAAACCCTTAGGAACTATCATTGAGATGGATGGTAAACTTTGTGATCAAGTTGCTTCTATTTTTATTAACCTTGGATCTAGTTATAGTTATGTTAGTCCTGACCTGGTGGATAAGTGTGGTTTGAATAAAGAAGTGCATGCAGAGCCTTGGTTAGTGTATTTGGCTATAGGTACAAAGAAAAGAGTTCGTCAATGGGTAAAAGCTTGTGTATTTTAGTTGAATGGCATGTCTATAGGAGCACACTTTAACATAATTCTATTAGGATCATACAATATGCTATTGGGCATGGAATAGGTATATCTTCACAGTACCAAGGTACATTGTTATGACAAGGCCATTGAATGCTTGGATGACAATGGGGAACCTGGAGTATTATAGGGTAAGAAGAAAGCGACATCAGTAAGAATGGTGACAATTATGTAGGCCAAACGCAATCGTAGACGTAAGAAAGGGTGTGTTGTTTGGAGTGCATATTTCTAGTGACAAAGGTAAGGAAGTTGAGGATGCATATTTTTTGAGAAGGTACCTAGTTCTACAACAGTTTTAGGATGTATTTCTCGTAGACATTTCAGATTTTCCACCTCACAGGGAATAGACTTTTTTATTGAGTTGGTACCAGGAGCAACACCAACATCTGAGGCACCTTATACGATGAGCACACCTGAGTTGGTAGAGTTAAAGTTGCAGCTGAAAGAGATGCTTGAGAAAGGTTACATTAGGCCAAGTGTATCAAAATGGGGCACACCGATATTGTTTGTGAAAAAGAAGAATGGTACTCTTAGATTGCGCATTGACTATATGAAATTGAACAAAGTGACCATCAAGAACAGGTATCTGTTGCTGATGATCGATGGATTGTTTTATCAGTTGAAGGGAGCAACAATGTTCTCAAATATTGATCTGAGATCAAGATATCAACAGGTAAACATCAAGGAGGATTATATTCGTAAGACAACCTTCCGGACCAGGTATGGGCATTATGAGTTTGTTGTAGTTCCTTTCGGTTTGACTAATGCTCCAACTACATTAATGTGCTTGATGAATAGTGCATTGCGTCCTTATATGGCCAAGTTCGTTATTATGTTCATTGATGATATACTGATATATTCTAAAAATGAGGAAGAACATGTTGAGCATTTAGCAGTAGTGTTGAGATTGTTGAGAGAGAATCAATTGTATGCTAAGCTCAACAAATGCAGTTTCTTCTAGACTGAGGTACATTACTTAGGGCTTGTTGTAACCAAGGAGGGAATCGTAGTAGATCCAGTAAATATAAAGTCCATCATGAAGTGGGTAGCTCCTAGAAATGTAGATAAGGTAAGATCCTTCATGAGATTTGCAGGTTATTACAGGAGGTTCATCAATAACTTCTCATATATTTCTTATCCTATTACATTATTGCAGAGGAAAGGTAAGAAGTTTGAGTGGACAAAGGAGTGTGAGGCCAGTTTTGAGTAGCTTAAGCAATTGTTGACAGTTTCTCCAGTGTTAAAGATCACAATTTTGGACAAGGAGTTTGTAGTATGTACATAAGTTTTCAAGAGAGGACTTGGTGGAGTCCTTATGCATGATGGACATGTAGTATGAGATGAGTCATGAAACCTAAATGAGCACGGACAGAACTATCCAACACATGATCTTGTGTTGGAAATGATCATTCATGCATTGAATATGTCGACGAACTATCTTCTAGGCAGATGGTTTTTATCGATGAGTGATCACAACAGATTGAGGTATCTATTTGACAAGTCAAATCTGAACGCTAGGCAAGTGAGATGGTTGGCCATGATCATTGAGTTTTAATTTGAGATCACGTACATCAAAGGTAAAGAGAACATGGTTGTAGATGCTCTTAAAAGGCGGGTACAGGTAAATCAAATAGCACCTATGAGCTCCTATGGGACATATTTACAGGATAGGATCTTGCAGGAAGGTCAGCATGATGACAGGTATATGGAGATTGTGCATAGGTTGCAGCAGAGTGCAGGTATAGGTACAAGTACAGGTAGTGGTATAGGTACTGGTATAGATGTAGGAGTATAGGATGTGGATTATCGTCTCAAAGAAGATGGCTTGGTCAGGTTTAGAGACAAGATATATGTGCCAAATAGCAGTGAGCTCAAGAAGGCGATCTTGAGAGAGTTTCATGTGAAACCATATTCGGGTCACCCAGGCTATCAGAAGACGTTGATGACAATGAAAAAGTTTTATTATTGGTCGAACTTGAAGAGAGACGTAAGAGAGTTTGTGGCTAGGTGTTTGGATTGTTAGTATGTTAAGGCATAGTGTAAGCACCTAGGTGGACTACTACAACTGATTATGATACCATAATGGAAATGGGAGGTAATTTCCATGGATTTTATCACAATATTTATGAGGACAGTGAGACAACACAACTCCATCATGGTTGTTCTTGACAGGTTGACAAAGGTAGTGCACTTCATTTTAGTGAAGTATACATTTTCAAATAGCGATGTAGCACAGGTCTTTATCAGGGATGTGGTTAGATTACATGGTGTTCCAAAGAATATTTTGTCAGATAGGGACACAAATTTCACTTCCAAGTTTTGGAAGGAGTTGTTTGCAGGTTTAAGTACATAATTGTCCTCCGACACAACATATCATCCGCAGACAGATGGACAAACTGAGAGGGTCAACAAGATCTTGGAGGACTTGTTGAGGATGTATGTGATGCATCAACAACAGAAGTGGGAAGATTATCTCCCACTGGTAGAGTTAGCTTACAACAATGGGTATCAGGAATCACTAAGGATGAGTCCATTTGAGGCATTGTATGGGTGGAGTTGCAATACTCACATCAAGTGGAGTGATCTAGTTAACAGGGCGTTGATTGGACCAGACGTGCTAGCAGAGATGGAACAAGAAATGCAAGTAATCAAGAAGAATTTGAAAGCAGCACATGATAGGCAGAAGAGCAATGCAGATCGGAATAGGTTGTTAAAGGAGTTTCAGGTTGGGGAATATGTGTACTTGCGCATCAAGCCCAAGAATATCTCCTTGCGAATTGGATCATGTGCCAAGCTGACACCATGGTTTTGTGGACCTTTCAAGATTATTGAAAGGATTGGGCCGGTAGCCTATCTACTTGCACTACCTTCCACAGTGAAAGTCCATGATGTTTTCCATGTGTCATTGCTTAAGAAATATGTTAAGGATGTTGATCATGTGATTGACTGGTCGGTATTGAGGTGGATCCAAAAGGAGAATTGCAGCCATAGCCTCTGTGTATAATGTAAAAAAAGGTGCTAATGCTCCGGAATCACGCAATAAAGCAAGTTAAAGTGGAATGGAAGCACTTTGGGCCCAATGAAGCTACATGGGAGATGGTGGATCAGATGCGGGCTATGTATCCTTCATTGTTTGCCAGTTAAGGCAAAGCAGTTTTGGTATGATGTTGGTATATGTTTGGTATATATTTTGGCGTGATATTTTGGTATATGTACATATGTGTATGGATGTAAATATTTCCATGAGCTATGTTATAAAGCTCCAATAAGCGATATGGTGTCATGTCATTATGGTTGTCATTATGATGTTATGTTGTCATGTTGGGTTACTTCTAAGGGAGTTGATCATTGTAAATAATGCAACGAGCTAATTTATAAAGCTCCGTGGGCAGTTACAATAGTCTTAGATAGGTGTTGTTGAACACCGAAGATGGTGTTCCCCCAAGGGGGAGGGTTCTGTGACAACCATGGTGAAAATTCCACGTAATAAAAGTTAATAAAGACAAAATAATAACCAAGGTCATGGGACAGGTATTCCAAGCTGAATTTTGGGCAAAACATCCTAGTGCGGGTATTCACATGGTTTATTATGCCTATGGAAAATGAAAAAGGCAATGGCTAAGGCTTTGAGAAGACATAGTGGCATTTATTTATGAAAATAATGGAAAATAGGAGAAAAGGGAGGTGAAAGGTCACAGGTTGCATGTGAGGAGGAAAATGAAGAAAATAGAGGCCTCATTAATAAAAAGGCTTATGAGGAATAGTTCATGGATTTTGTTCAATGTAGTTTTGGAGCTCTCATTACTCTCTCTCTCTCTCTATAATACTCTTGGATACTTAGATTTTTCTTGGAGCACTCTTGGAGGGTGTGACATACTTGGAGATCTGGAGCAAGAAGGAAAAGTCGAAAGAGTAGGAAAGCACAAGAGGACATCGAGATCAAAAACTACAATGGGTTTGGATTGCAGGTATCGAGTTGCATATATGTTTTCCTCACTAGTTTTGGCATGCATGGTGTATGCATGTGGTTTCTCGGTCATGATTTGTCATTGGCATGGAGGATTGCCTGGTTTGATAGTGGATTTTCCTAGCCTTTCCATTTCATGGATAGCAATTGTGATGTGGGTTCATTTTCATTGTTTGTTTTTTGATTGGTTCTCATGATACCTTTAGCTATGGGTTGAGTTATTAGTTCTTGGAGCCTTGGTTGGACAAACGCTCTGGAGCCCGACAAACAACTGTTGGGTTGAGTTACTAGTCCTGGAGCCTGGACAAACGCTTTGGAGCCTGACAAACAACTGTTGGGTTGAGTTACTAGTCCTGGAGCCTGGACAAAAGCTCAAGAGCCCTAAGTGGGTTAGTTACTAGTCCTAGAGCCTTGGTTGGACACACGCTCTGGAGCCCGGAAACAACTTGGGTTGAGTTACTAGTCCTGGAGCCTTGGTTGGAACAAATTCTCTGGAGTCTTGGACAACTTGGGTAGAGACCAATCTGGTGATGGTTGTGATGTTCGACCTTGAGATGGGATCACTGGTTGAGGTTTGAGGTGGTTTGGCCTCTAGAATTGTTGGTTTGGTTCTAATGGATTTGGTTTATGATATCCCACATTCATGCTTGGAATATGTCATGGGGGTGACTGGATGAAGAGAGATTTGGCTTATCCATGTCTATGGTCAGGTGGAACGTGGGAGTTGTAGTCTTGGTTGCATTTTTCTTATGAAAATAAGAGCTATCTTTCCCTTGTATTGATGGGTAAATATGCTTGTTATTATGTAGCTTATATGGTTGTTGTGTGCTTGTCATTTATGTTGCTTATATGTTGGTTATGACTGAGTTTTATGATGGTGATGAAGTACGACTCTCGTCGTGTTTTGATTTGTAATTGAATGAACAATGTATCTATGCCTAAATAATCTATAATGAAACTAATATGATGTAGCAACAATGCTTCTTAACGATTCTCATCTAAGTACGAGAACCCTATGCTCAGATCTGTTGTTTACACTTGTAGATTACATGTTTGTGATATGTTTGACGAAATGCTTGTCATGGCTAGTAGGGGTCTAGTCTAGGTCTTGTCATGGTTTTTGCAAATACATCATTCTTTTATTGTTTTATTTCATGTATGAGCTTGTCATTGAGTTATGGGCAGTGCCTTGGGCTCTAGGCCTGAAAAATGCCTTAAATACTGTAGACGCAGGCACATGCTTGGCCAATTTAGTCCTTTGACGCATGCATGCCTATGTTATGGGAGCGTCCAGAGCCTCCCAGATGCACCCATGACCATACCGTGGGAGCGTCCGGGGTTAAGTGGGTTAAAAACTCAGTGGGACCTAGGGACTAGTTACCTGAGTGGTTGGGATGTTTCCTAAAAGTGACCTCCTAAGGAAAAACAATAAAATAACAGTTAAATAATAAAATAAAAGTTATGAATTTTGGAGGAAAAAAAACAAAAAAAACAAAAACAAAAACTACTTTTTTTAATTGTATTTTCGACTTATCTCCTTATTGGTTTACTCAAATTTCAAATTTAGACACCCATTAGATGCGGAATCAAATTCCACATCCAATGAGTACCCCGTATGCATACTTTTGAGAGGACCCACATAACATGTTTTTTAATGTATCTGCAATTTTTATCAATGTGGGTCCTCTCAAAAGTATGCATACGGGGTACTCGTTGGATGTGGAATTTGATTCCGCATCTAATGGGTGTCTAAATTTGAAATTTGAGTAAACCAATAAGGAGATAAGTCGAAAATACAATTAAAAAAGTAGTTTTTTTCCCCTCCAAAATATTTACATGTACATTTTTTAAATTTAAAGCATATTGATTGCTTTACATATTATGACATGGATATTATATGAAAATTTCATGGGCACTTTTAGGCTGAAATTTCTTTTAATGTGTTGTTAATGTGGAAGGTATGTATGATGTGTCTCCGTCAATTCCACTTCCTTAAGGTCACCTAGGAGGTTGAATCTGATCATAGTAGTCTCTCGTCACATGTTTACCTCAGTTGGTTGCTTACTTGGGTAGATGTGGGATGAGGGTGTTACATATAGCTAAAATACATGTGTAGTTTATTAAAAGATTAGATGCATGACGTTGCAAGATAAGTTAGACTTTTGTTACTAAAATTAAGATACTTTTTGAAAAATGTTGATATATCGAGAGATCGGATAAACAATGACATCCTTGGACTTTTGAACTATGTAATGAGTTTTTCATTAATAAAAACCTATTGATTTATATTTCCTGGAAAATAAATAACTAGGATTCCCATCTTTTATCATCCTCCGTTTAAAATTATAATTCTAATTACACCCAAAAGTCCAATTATTTATAATTATTTTCAAAACCAAACTAGGATTCCCATCTTTTATCATCCTTTCAATAAAACTGTACTACTAATTAAACCCATATTATAGATAAATTCTAGCATATTTGAATGAACTAATTTCCTCTAAATTATACAACTTTTTTTTTTATATAAACAACTAATCGAATTTTTTAATTTCCTCTTAATTATACAACATTTTTTTAATAAATAACCAATCCATTCTTTTATTATTTATGTTTGTGTAGATAAAAAAACCTTTATCACCTTAAATGGAACTTAATTTACTTCTTAAAAGAATAAAATCTAATTAATCTAATTTTAAAGATACACCTGAGTGGTTGGAATGGTTCGTGGGAGTCTTGTTGTTGATGTGGAAGGTTTGTATGATGTGTTTCCGTCGATTCCACTTCCTTAAGGTCACCTAGAAGGTCGAATATGATCATAATAGCCTCTCGTCACATGTTTACCCCGGTTGGTTGGTTACTTGGGTAGATGTGGGATGAGGGTGTTATAGAGTGGTGTTAGAGCATGACTCACCCCTTCGACTGGATGGGCGGTGTGTTGATCATGCATTTCTGTTGGTTGCATATGTGTTTATCCTACTTGTGGTATATGTGCTTGTTGCATTTGCAGAGTGTGTAGAAAATCTATCAATGAGATTCAGTCTGACCTTGTAATGTACTAAAACAAAATACTGAATCCGTCTACAATTTGCGGAAACAAAACACGAACGCACAATCACATAACAAGTAAGATAAATAAACTATCAATCACACAATCACATAACAAGTAAGAGAAAGAAACTATTAATCACACAACACAAGATGTATCTAGGGAATGACACTGCTCAAAATCCCGCTATATGTATATTGTATAAAATCAAGACCATTAAACAATACAATGCTTTTCTCTCACCAAGAAACTCTTGCACTCTACCAATTGTCTCACTCTAATCTAGGCAAAATCAGTCAAATACTTAACCAATTCTTAGCCTTGCTCACACATTCCTCGAGGAATTATCGCCTTGTTAAATAGGAAATTCCTTGGAATTGAATGTGAAATGAATCATAGGCTTCCTAATGACTCTATAACTGTCCTGCACAATTTTCTAATCATACAACTGATAGTTATCATCCCTTTAACCTTTGTCTCAACTGGGCCTTCCTTATAACTGACATGCAACAACTATTTATAGCTAGTTATCAATTAAATGATTGATCACTACTTGTGAATTAAAATAGATTTAATTCATTGGATCTCTCACTAGCTCATCTCTCAGTTAGAACTAGTTAAACTGGTTTGAACCCAATTAATTGAGCTAACTAATTACAACTCACAAATAACTGTAACTGGACCCCCTAAAATCATGGAAGAACTCTACATGCCTCCTCTCTGACCCTCAACACAAATTTACTAAAGACTTAGTTAACTAATACAAGTTGTCATGAGATTAAATTACAATTTATCTTCCAATTTAATTAAGGGAAAATTAAATAAGAAGCCCCCTTGGGTGCCATTTTCAATATTTATAGTTTCCATTTTCAACAGTCCCTCTCAATAAGAAAGGAATTCAATCGATCCTGATCTGGTACCTTTGGAATATTCTGCATGCAAAACTTCTCTAGTGTTGTTTTCTCCTACAACTTCTGAAACTGAAAATCATCCCAACTGAATCAGTATGATGCATTTGTCTCTAGATTCCCTTACTGTTGCTAATTACTGCACTGTCTACTAAAAACTCTACGCTGCTGCTAACTCTGCATATGTGCCATCTGCACTACTGGTAACTCTAATCTACGCTCTAGTATCTAACATATGTCACTTTGATTTATGTCTTTCTGACATCTAACTGCATTAATCGCTACTAATCCTTCCTCCTACTGTGTATTGTGGGCTCCCCCGTAGCCAGGCCTAATTCTTGAGACACACCATCTCAATGGACCCTGCCCAATTTCTTCTCTCGGGATTATGACTTCACATTGCCCCACCTCTCTCCTACATGTTCTCCCTCTGCCCATTTGGCTTGAAATTCCCCCCTACTAGAGGTCTTTTCTTAAGTGGACACCTCCACTCGGTATCCTCTCTGCTTCTCCAATTGTGGTTGCTCCACAACTTTCTGAGACTACTTCTGAAGCTGCATGTTGAGAGGTAATTTATGCTCCCTCTCAACCAACAAGTCTCTAACATTTGCTTTGCTCCTCAAAGATATGCATGCATCTTGTACCTCAGGTGCATATAGTTTCTTGACTCGTGCACACTGTAATTGTCCCGTCGTTACAATTTTTTTTGAAAAAAGACCTGATTTTAAATTGACGATATCTCCCTCATATGCAACCGTTTTTTTTTTTTTTTTTGGTTATTTTTTTCGCAAGGAATCCAAATCTGCTATTTTATTTTGAAATTTTTTCAAAAAAAAAATCAAATCTGCTCTGGAAACTTGTTGCCCAAAAAATTCCTATTCTAATACCATATCGAAATTATCCAAAGGGGTTCAATTTGATCTTGTAATGTACTAAAACAAAATATGAATCCTTCTACAATTTGCGGAAACAAAACACAATCACACAATCACATAATAAGTAAGAGAAAGAAACAATCAATCGCACAACACAAGTTGCATTTGGGGAAAGCACATTGCTCAAAACCTTGCTATTTGTATATTGTATAAAGTAAAGACCATGAAACAATACAATGTTTTTCTCTCACCGAGAAACTCTTGCACTCTACCAACTGTCTCACTCTAATCTAGGAAAAATAAGTCAAAATACTTAACCAATTCTCAGCGTTTGCTAGACCAACCTTACTCATGCATCCTTGGAGGAATTGTCGCCCTATTAAATAGGAAATTCCTTAGAATTAATTGCGCAATGCATCTTAGGCTTCCTGACGACTCTAAAATTGACCTGTACAATTTTTTAATTATACAACTGATAGTTAACATCCCTTTAACATCAATCTCATCTGGGCCTTCCTTAGAACTGACATGCAACAAATTTTTATAGTGAATTATCAGTTAATGATTGATCACTACTTGTGAATTAAATTATATTTAATTCAATGAACCTCTCACTAGCTCATCTCTGAGTTAGAACTAGTTAAAATTATTTTAACTCAATTAATTGAGTTAACAAATTACAAGTCACAAATAACTGTAACTAGACCCCCTAAAATCATGGGATAACTCTACATGCCTCCTCTTTGACCCTCAACTCAAATTTCCCAAGCTGATTAAGTCTTCATGTCTCAGTTAACTAATACAAGTTGTCACGAGATGAAATTACAATTTTTCTTCCAATTCAATTAAGGTAAAATTAAATCAAAATCCCCCTTGGGTTCCCTTTTCAATATTTCTTGTTGCCATTATCAACACAGTGTTGGTCATGGTTGCAGTGATGACACCTTGTGTCGGCTGATGGTGTTGTTGTATAATGTGTCGTCATGAGTATATGACTGGTTACGTGTTGCTTATACATGTCAAGTGCTTACATGTATTGTCCATGTGTGTTTGGTTACATGTTGTTTCATGTATTGTCTGTGTATGTTGGGTTACATGTTGTCACATGTATTGTCTATTATGCTCGATTGCATGTTGTTTATGCTTGTGAATTGTCAATGTTTATGCTTTTGTGTTGTCTGTGTCTATGCTTGGGTATTGTCCATGTGCATTGGTATGGTGGATGTTGTCATGCATGTGGTCATGGTATGTGTAGTGATGTGGTGATGCATTAACAACTAGAATTTAACTAGAATGACGTTTAAGTGTTGATACACCTATATGTTATATGTCTATACGTTGTTATGATTATGTTTATACATATATCACGTTGATTAGTTGATATTACAGATGAGATATCCTCCCCAAATTATGCTAAGGTACATTGGTTTATTGTGATTTGGTTTAGCTGACATAGTATGCAGTGGACGAAATAAATCAAAGTTGAATAGCAAGAGGGTAGACTACAAAGATTCTCCATAGGAATCATATGAGCAACATGGTGTTGGGTACTCTTCTAACTTGAGAGACACACTGAGAAGTTTGAAGGAAGAAATATAGAGTTGTAAGGTAGATAATGCCATACTCATACAAGCACAAGAAAAGCAAGCAGAGGTTAATGCAACCATCCTTCAAAGTTTGTCAGAATTCCAGAAGCAAGGGCCACTTCGGATTAGTTATGGACAGGAGGATGGAACCTATGGAGCATATGGTAGTAGGTCCCCCGATGGCCTCAAGTCGGATATATATGACAATATTAGAGATGACAGGTTCTTGGACACTCCAGATAGGAGAGGTGATAAACAAATGTATCACTCTAGTTCGGGTCTTGATAGGCATAATGATCGTCATCATTATCATCCTTACAGGAGGAGTGACAATGGCTATTTTTCAGATGAGTTTAAGAAAGAAAAACCACCTACATTTGATGGAGAGATGAAAAAACCATAGGACGAAGAGGCATGGTTGCTTGGTATGAAGAAGTTTTTCAGGTTGCACGATTACTTGGAAAACATGAAAGCCATAATAGCTACATTCAGCCTCACAGGTAGAGTAGATATTTGGTGGGAAGATGCGAAGAATGCCAGAGATAGAGGAGGATCTGACTTGGAGTGAGTTCAATGGGCTATTCCAAAATAAGTATATATCAGAGAGATACTACGATGACAGGGCAAAAGCGTTTTATGAGATGAATATGGGTTCCATGACAGATGATGAGTATACTAGTAGGTTCTTGGAGTTATATGTGCCTTACCTCAAGGAGGAGAAGGCCAAGATTCAGAGATTCAGTAGTGGGTCATCGATAGCATTCAGAGACAAGATTGGGTTTGACGAGCCTAGATGATTGGAGGAGGCCATCCAGAAACTAAAGCATTGTTATGAGCAATCAAAGCACATATATGAGACTAAAACGGATTGGAAAGGTGATGATAAGAACAAATGAAAATGGGAAAATAAGCGAGCAAGACCCGAGGAGACATGTAACAAAGAGAATGTTGCACTACCTAAGAAGTTCAATATATCTGGGAGATGACAAGGACTTCGGTCCGAGGAGCAGAATAAGAATGAAAACAGGGAGCTTGTGCAGTGTTGCACTTGTGGATGAGAGCATCGTAGAAGAGATTTTCCACAGTATTAGGGTGGTAGGTTGTATATTTACAGTGCGCATGAGGCACATACAGTGGGAGGTGTTGGACACACTATTCCCAGGATCTATGTAGCATTGGATAATATGCAGGCAAACCATCAGGCATCTATCATTGAGATGGATGGTAAGTTTTGTGATCAAGTTGCTTCTATTTTGATTGACCTTGAATCTAGTTATAGTTTTGTTAGTCCTGACTTGGTGGATAAGTGTGGTTTGAAAAAAAAAGTGCATGCAGAGTCTTGGTTAGTGCAGTTGACTACAGGTACAAAGATAAGAGTTCATCACTGGGTAAGAGCTTGTGCATTTGAGTTGAATGGCATGTCTATAACATCGCACTTGAACATATTTTTGTTAAGATCATACAATATGCTATTGGGCATGGACTGGTATATCTTCACAGTACCAAGGCAGATTGTTATGACAAGGCCATTGAATTCTTGGATGGCAATGGGGAGCCAAGAGTCTTATAGGGTAAGAACAAAGCAACATCGGTAAGAATGGTGATAGCTATGCAGGCAAAGCGTAGTCACAATCATATGACAGGGGGTGTGTTGTGCATATTTCTAGTGACAAAGGTAAGGAAGTTGAGGATGTAGATGTTTTGAGCAGGTACCCAATTCAACAACAGTTTCAGGGTTTATTTCCCGCAGACATTTCAGATTTTCCACCTCACAGGGAAGTAGACTTTTCTATTGAGTTGGTGCCAAGAGCAACACCAACATCTAAGGCACCTTACAGGATGAGCACACCTGAGTTGGTAAAGTTAAAGTTGAAGCTGAAAGAGATGCTTGACAAAGGTTACATTAGGCCAAGTGTATCACCATGGGGCGCACTGATATTGTTTGTGAAGAAGAAGGATGGTACTCTCAGATTGTGCATTGACTATAGGCAGTTGAACAAAGTGACCATCAAGAACAGGTATCCGTTGCTAATGATTGATGACCTGTTTGATAAGTTGAAGGGAGCAACAATGTTCTCAAAGATTGATATGAGATCAGGATATCAACAGGTACACATCAAGGAGGATGACATTCACAATACAACCTTCCGGATGAGGTATGGGCATTATGAGTTTGTTGTAGTTCCTTTCGGTTTGACTAATTCTCTAATTACATTAATGTGCTTGATGATTAATGTGTTGCATCCTTATCTAGACAAGTTCGTTATTATGTTCATTGATGATATACTGATATATTCTAAAAATGAGGAAGAACATGCTGAGAATTTGGCAGCAATGTTGAGATTGTTGAGAGAGAATCAATTGTATGCTAAGCTCAACAAATGCAGTTTCTTCTAGACTGAGGTACATTACTTGGGACATGTTGTCTCCAAGGAGGGCATCATAGTAGATCTAGAAAAATATAAAGGTCGTCATGGAGTGGGTAGCTACCTGAAATGTAGTTGAGGTGAGATCCATCATGGCATTCATAGGTTATTACAGGAGGTTCATCAAGAAATTCTCACATATTTCTTATCATATTACATCATCGTAGAGGAAAGGTAAGAAGTTTTGAGCAGCTTAAGCAGTTGTTGACACATGCTCGAGTGTTAAAGATCACGGATCTGGACAAGGAGTTTGTAGTATGTACATATGCTTGCAAGAGAGGATTTGGTGGAGTCCTTATCCATGATGGACATGTAGTATGCTATGAGTCACGAAAACTAAATGAGCATGAGTAGAACTATCCAACACATGATGTTGAGTTGGCATCGATCATTCATGCATTAAAGATGTGGAGGAACTATCTTCTAGGCAGATGATTTTTATCGATGAGTGATCACAGCGGATTGAGGTATCTATTTGACCAGTCGAATCTGAACGCCAAGGAAGTGAGATGGTTGGCCACGATCAGTGAGTTTTACTTTGATATCAGGTACATTAAAGGTAAAGAGCACATGGTTGCAGATGCTCTTAGCAGGCGGGTACATGTAAAACACATAGCACCTATAAGCTCCTATGGGACATATTTACAAGATAGGATCTTGTAGGCAGGTAAACATGATGACGGGTATATGAAGATTGTGCATAGGTTGCAGTAGAGTGCAGGTACATGTACAGGTACAAGTACTGGTATAGGTGCAGGAGTACATGATGTGGATTATCGTCTCACAACAAATGGCTTGGTCAGGTTTAGAGACAAGATATATGTGCCAGATAGCAGCGAGCTCAAGAAGGTGATCTTGAGAGAGTTTCAAGCGAAACCATATTTGGGTTGCCCAGGCTATCACAAGACTTTAACGAAAGTGAAGAAAATTTATTATTGGCTGAACTTGAAGAGAGATGTAGCAGAGTTTGTGGCTGGGTGTTTGGATTGTTAGTAGGTTAAGGCATACTGTAAGCACCTAGGTGGACTGCTACAACCGATTGTGATACCATAATGGAAATGAGAGGTCATTTCCATAGATTTTATCATAGGTTTTATGAGGATAGTGAGACAACACGACTCCATCATGGTTGTTCTGGATAGGTTGACAAAGGTAGCACACTTCATTTTAGTGAATTCTACATTTCTAGCTAGCGATGTAGCACAAGTCTTTATCAAGGATGTGGTTAGGTTGCATGGTGTTCCGAAGAAGATTGTGTCAGATAAGGATGTGAAGTTCACTTCCAAGTTTTGGAAGGTTTTATTTGCAGGTTTGGGCACATAGTTTTCCTTCGACACAACTTATCATCTGCAGACAGATGGACAAACTGAGAGGGTCAACAAGATCTTGGAGGACATGTTGAGGATATATGTGATGCATCAACAACGAAAGTGGGAAGAGTATCTTCCACTGTTAGAGTTCGCTTACAACAATGGGTATTTGGAATCACTATGGATGAGTCCATTTGAGGCATTATATGGGCAGAGTTGCAATACTCCCATCAATTGGAGTGATATAGCTAACACGGTGTTGATTGGACCAGACATGCTGGCAGAGATGGAACAATAAATGTAGGTAATCAAGAAGAATTTGAAAGCAACAAAGGATAGGCAGAAGAGCTATGTAGACTGGATATGGTGTCATGTCATTATGATGTTATGTTTTCATTACTTCTAAGCAGGATGATCATTGTAAATACCGCAACATGTTAAGTTGTACAACTCCATGGTCAGTTACAACATTATTATTGGTTGTAGGTGTCGTTGAACACTGAGGACGGTGTTCCCCCAAGGGGGAGGGTTCTGTAACAACCCTGGTGAAAATTCCATGTAATAAAAGTTAATAAAGACAAAATAATAACCAAGGTCATGGGACACACATCCAAGCTAAATTTTGGGAAAACATGCTAGTGCGGGTGTTCACATGGTTTACTATGGCTATGGAAAATGACAAAGGCAATGGCTAAGGCATTGGAAAGACATAGTGGCATTTATTTATGACAATAATGGAAAATAAGAGAAAAGGGAGGTGGAAGGTCACAAGTTGCATATGAGGAGGCAAATGAAGGAAAATATGGAAAATGAAGAAAATAGAGGCCTCATTAATAAAAAGGCTTATGAGGATTAGTTCATGGCTTTTGTTAAGTGCAGTTTTGGAGCTCTCATTACTCTATCTATCTCTCTCATACTCTTGCATACTTAGAGGTTTCTTGGAGCACTTAGGGTGTGGCATACTTGGATATTTGGAGAAAGAAGGCAAAGGAAGAGCAGGAAAGCGCAAGAGGACATCGGGATCAACAACTACAATGGGTTTGGATTGCAGGTACCGAGTTGCATGTATGTTTTCCTCACTAGTTTTGGCAGGCATGGTGTATGCATGTGGTTTCTTGGTCATGATCTGTCATTGGCATGGAGGATTGCCTAGACTGACAGCGTATTTTCCTAGCCTTGCCATTTGCTGGATAACCATGGTGTTGTGGGTTCATTTTCATTGTTTGTTTTCTGGTTGGTTCTTGTGATTCCTTTGGTTGTGGGTTGAGTTATTAGTTCTTGGAGCCTTGGCTGGAAAAACGCTCTATAGCCTGACGAACAATTGTTTGATTGAGTTACTAGTCCTGGAGCCTTCAGGTTGGACAAACGCTTTGGAGCCCTAGGTGGGTTGAGTTACTAGTTCTAGATCCTTGGTTGGAAAAACACTCTAGAGCCCAGAAAAAACTGGGGTTGAGTGACTAGTCCTAGAGCCTTGGTTGGAACAAATGCTTTGGAGCCCTGGACAACTTAGGTAGAGACCAATCCAGTGATGGTTGTGATGTCCAACCGTGAGGTGGGATCACTGGTTGAGGGTTGAGGTCGTTTGGCCTCTAGAATCCCTGGTTTGGTTTTGATTGATTTGGTTTATGATATCCCACATTCATGCTTGGAATATGGCATGGGGTGACTGTCTGAAGAGAGATTTGGTTCAACCATGTCTATGGTCGGGTGGAACATGGAAGTTGTATACTTGGTTGCATTTTGCTTATGGCAATAAGAGCTATTTTTCCCTTGTATTGATGGGTAAATATGTTTATTTTTTTATAGCTTATATGGCTGTTGTGTGCTTGTCATTTTTATTGCTTATACGATGGTTATGACTGAGTTTTATGATGGTGATGAGGTACGACTCTCATCATGTTTTTGATTTGTAATTGAATGAATAAATATATCTATGCCTAAATAAACTACAATGCAATTAATGTGATGTAGCAACAACACTTCTTAACGATTCTCAGATAAGTATGAAAACCCTATGCTTAGATTTGTTGTTTACACCTCTAGATTACATATTTGTGATATGTTTGACGAAATGCCTGTCATGGCTAGTAGGGGTCCAGTCCAGGTCTTTTCATGGTTTTTGCAAATACATCATTCTTTCATTGTTTTATTTCATGTATGAGCTTGTCATTGAGTTATGGGTAGTGGTTTGGGCTTGAAAAATGCCTTATATCCCGTGGATGTAGGCACTTGTCTTGCCAATTTAGTCCCTGGATGCATGCATGACTATGTTATGGGAGCGTCTAGAGCCTCCCAAATGCACCCATGCCTATACTGTGGGAGCGTCCGGGGGTTAAGTGGGTTAAAAACTTAGTGGGACCTAAGGACTAGTTACCTGAGTGGTTGGGATGGTTCCTGGGAGTCTTGTTCTGATTTGGAAGGTCTGTATGATGTGTTTACGTCAATTCCACTTCCTTAAGGTCACCAAGGAGGTCAAATCTGATCATAGTAGCCTCTCGTGACATGTTTACCCCAGTTAATCAATTACTTGTGTAGATGTGAGATGATGGTGTTACATATAGCTACATTAAATGTGATGTTTATTAAAAGATTAGATGGATGACATTGCAAGGCAAGTTAGATTTTTGTTACTTAAATTAAGATACTTTTTGAAAAATGTTGATATATCGAGACACCAGATAATCATTGACATTGTTGGTCTTTTGAACTATGTAATGGGTTTGTCATTAATAAAAACCTACTGATTTTTCTTTCATAGAAAAGAAATATTGGGTTCTTAATTATAGCCACATTGTTTACAGGAAAATACCAACTCTTGAGTAGAGGACAATACATGGCATATTCCTTTTAATTTTAAGATTAAATCATAAAAAAATATTTGATCTTCCATTAAATCATAAAAAAATATTTGATCTTCCTTCATAATTTTATTGCAAAGTAAAATTTCATAAATGTTTAGAAAATAAATGTGATGAATCTCAAAATAAAAGTTTCTTATTATTCCACACCCAAAAATCTAATTATTTATAATTATTTTTAAAACCGAACTAAAATTCCCAAGAAGTATTTAAAGCTGTAATAATGTGCGTTAAAGATGAATTCTAAAATATTTAAATGAACTAATTTCCTGCAATTAATTTTTTATAAAAAACTAATCAAATTTTTAATTTCCTTTTAATTATACAATTTTTTTTTTTAAAATAAAAAACCAATTCAATTTTTTAATTATTTAGGTTTGTGTAGATTAAAAACCTTTATCACCTTAAATGAAACTTAATTTACTTCTTAAAAGAAAAAAGACTAATTAATCGAATTTTAAAGATATGAAAAATATATTATTTCACACCCTAATTAATCAAATTTGAAATGATATAAAACATAAATTAATTTACAAATATTTTGGGGGAACTTTTTAAAAACTCCCGTCATCAAACGAACTTAACGTTCGTTCTTTCTAACGTCCTTTTCAATGCTTTTTTGATTAAAAAATGCAATCTTATCGTATGGAGCACACTTCCATTCTATAATCTTTCAACGGTCATATTTCTCTTGTTTATGCCGTAGCATGTCGTCTCATTTCAATGGCATGGAATTGAGGGAGAGCTCTGACCGTGAAGTCCAGATTTCAACAATGGATGGTCCTTACAGTACATAATCTCCGGTAGCAATAATATATTAGAAAAATTTCTGAGATCTACGGGATGAAGGACAAAATAATAAATGGATCCAAATGGCACAAAGAAAGCCATCATTTAAGGCTTTTCGAACACAAACACTCAACCCTGCCACTTTTACTAATTTTAGAGATGGAGGAATGCATGCCGATGCCAACAGTTTTCCCCGTGAATTTCAACACCACGGCACTTCTAAAAAGCAAATATAGCCCGATGGAATCCGCAGAACTCAGCTTCGGCTTGCTTCTGTCTCGGGGTCGAATGTCATTCAATACAAACCCTAATAACGACTCAACAATAAATCATGGCGTTTTTGTATTAAATGCCCACGGCTCCGCCGTTGGAATGCGTACTTGCTTATGCAGATTGCAAAGCCCTTTATCTTGACAGGAAATTTCCAGGGTTTTTGACATCTTAACGGAGAGAAAAAAATGGAGTCCGTCATGGGAAGACTGGAAGCGGGCTTTGCGAAGCTGAAGGGGGAGGATTTTGAGTACTACATGCAGAGCTACTCGATAACTCTCGGCAGGGACAGCAAGAAATCGACTGTGGACGTCGATTTGCACGAACTCGGCGGTGGCATGAACATTTCCCGTCAGCACGCAAGGATTTACTACGATTTCGACAGAAAGAGATTCGCTCTGGAAGTTTTGGGGAAAAACGGTTGTTATGTCGAAGGGGTGCTGCATCTTCCAGGACACCATCCTATTAAGCTCGATTCGCAGGATTTGTTGCAGATCGGGGACAAGAAGTTCTATTTTCTGCTTCCGGTTAGGAGTATTGTGAATCCCCATGTCAGCGTTCATGCAGGTGCTTTGGCTCCTCATGTTTCGGTCCCCGGTCCTATTGCTGCGGCCGCAACGGCAAAGAAGAGGCCTAGGAGGCCGAAAGGAGTCGGTGACGAGGACGGAATCAGTCAGAAAAAGAGTCGGAAGCAGGGCAATGGTGTGGAAGGGCCGTGGGCGGTGTCTAATAACTGGCCCTCACATGAAATGGTCTACAATGCGTTGCCGATCGGACCGGCTGCTAAGCAAGCGTTTGCCTATCAATTCGGTGAGTTTACGAACTTCCTTTGTCCTTTCCGCTTGCTTCGGGTACAAGTTCCGGGTTGATTGGACAACATCCTCCTTTATTACATCCTAACATAGCTAATGATTTCCGTGTTATGTTTTATAAACTGTTTTTGGTTTGTGTTGCTGTCACCTAGAGAAGCTAGGTGCACTTTACAGTCAGGTATGGATGAGGGGTGTGTATTATAATGCTAACGAATCTGAAGTGTAATGTAAAAGTGGAAGAAAATCAGTCATGTTAAGAAAAAATAAATTTAACTATGATAAAAAATATATTAATAATAAAATGAGTGAGCATAAGCCATTTTAACCCTGATATTTTAGCATGGATGAGTTTGTGCCCATGTTTCCTTTTGAACCTTTTGGTGATTAATAAATTAGAGACTTATCTATGTTGATGTGTGATGGTCACATATTCCCATGTGAGATCCTCTGTTCTCACTCTTTTGCTAACCAATGCCCTCTTAAAAGATTTTGCATTAAGATGGGTTTAAGTTATCATGCCGTTTTCATGTTATGGTTGTTTTATATTTTACTTCTAATTTTACGAAGAAGAGCTCTTCAGAATCTTTCACCTTAGTAGTAAATTCGGAAAAGCGATTGCCTTGATAATATGGCAAAGCTTATTTTTCAGTCCATCGGCCCATTAATGCGTCGAGAGATGAAATCCCCACCGTAGGATGATGCACTGCTTTAATCTGACGGTGGGGATTTCATCCCTCGGCGCATTAATGGGCCGATGGACTGAAAAATAAGCTTTGCCTGATAATATCGAGTATACGGTCTATCAATTAATGGAAAACAAACAGTGGACTTCACTGCCCCATGTACTGACATAAAGGAGTTCAGAAATCATTCATTCAATTGGAACTGTTGTAAGACCATTGTATGGCGATTTCGTACTTCTTCCAAGGAATCATAAAGCTCAGGTAGTTGAAGTCCTTCCTTTGAGAGTTGAGTATAGCTGACCCAAGGACACTGATTAGATATTGCTCTTAATTTCTGTGCTAGTGGAAAGGGAGAATTATTTTGGACTTAGAGGTTTCCATTCATCCATTTAATGGCCATAGATAATCACCCATGGCCTAAAGCTTATCTATTCATTTGTCTGGAGTAGATTTCAGTAAGTAGTGTAAGGCCTTAAGTTCCCCTTGGTCATTTGTTTCTCTTCCTATATTTTTTTTGACCTGAAATCAATGTGTCTTTGAAAGATATAGAATGAAGCTGATCCCACTGATAGAATCTGGCTTTTGACAAGACCCATCAAAATATTCCCAAGCTAGAGACTAGAGACTGTCCTTTGATAGAATTTTATATGATTTAGTATTTGGAATAACCTTATGGTACGCAAATAGAGCATTAACTTGGGCAACTACCTGAAAGTAGGCATCATTTTCTCTTCAAATAAAATAGAGTTTCTAGATAACCATATTCTCCACAGAACCAGAAAGGGGATTGCCCTAAAGCACTTTAGATCTTGCTGAGTAAACCAAACACTAAGATATGTATTAATGGATCCATATTCTCCGCAGAACCAGAAAGGGGATTTCCCTAGAGCACTCTAGATCTTGCTGAGTAAACCAAACACTAAGACATGTATTAATGGACTCATCATTCCAACGGTCTTGGATACCCAAGAGCTCTCTAACCTCAACCTAGACTTTCTAAGAAAAAGTACAAAGCAAGAACAAATGTAAAGTGTTTTCCTCACTACCCTTGCAAATTAAACAATATTTGGGTTTGCTCCATTTCTCTTTGAAGGGCTACCCATGTTAAAACTTTATTGTTCAATATAAGCCACGTAAACAACTTATACTTGGGAGGGCCCTAACTTTACAAAACTTTTTCCACCATTTTTCATCATTTGAACCTGGTCCAAAAAAAGTTTCGTATTCATGACTAGGGGTATAAATTATAATTGCCCCCACTCCATTTAGAGCCTAGTTTAATTAATTCATTCAGGGATCTTTTAGCATCAATTTGATTATAATCTATCTACGTCCCTTTTTTATTAGAACCAATCTACCTCCCTTAGAGAGCCATCTGTTGCACTAAAAAGAGATGTTTTTCAATTTTAGATGGTAACTATTACCAATCTGCCTTTTCATAACAATTAGGCTTAGCAGTAAAGCCCAAATATTATACCCTTCTGACATATTTAAGTGTTGAAAAGGAAAACATCCTTCAATACCCAAATTCTAAATAACTTCCAAACCAACTATAGAAAATTCATATTTGTTTAATTAATTTCCATACTTGTAGCCTTGTTGTAAAGCTGTAAGATCTTCTTAAAGCAATTGACCCTTCCTTTCTAACCCAAAATAGAACAATAGAACATCTTCTATGAATAGTAAGTGTGTGACTATCTTAGATCTCCCTTTTCTTATGCCTTTAATTCTCCTCATTTTCCTAGCTTCACTAATGGCTTTGCTTAATCCCTCTCCTTACCTCTACTACCAAAAGAAAGAGGTAGGATGAGAGTGGGTAGCATTGTCTAAGCCCCTTTGAAGACTTAAAGAAGTTTGATGCTGATCCTTTAATCAATATGTCAAATATGGCAAAGTAGTTAGTATGCACATCCCATGATCCACCTAACCAAAGGAAGTGGAAACTCTGTGAATTAAAAGTATGTCAAATATGGCAAAGTTGGTAGTGTTCGCAGATCCCACGATCCACCTAACCAAAGGAGGTGGAAACTCTATGTGAATTAATGGGAAGGTACAATCATGAGAACTTATCATATGCCTTAGAAATATTTAACTTGATCATTACTGCTGCTATATGCGAGGTTTTGATAGTGCACAGTCCCTCTTGTGTTGATCATATAATCTCATGTATTTGGTGCCCTTCTAGGAACTTGAACACAGGTGAAATAACTTTTGAGAGGACAATATTTAGTTTGACTACAATGACCTTGGAAATAATTTTGTAAATGTAGTTGCATAGGGAGATAGGCTTAGAGTCATCAAAACTCTCATGGTAGTCCAATTTTGGAATGAGAGCAATAAACTTAGAATTGAAAGTACAGGAATTCTCCCAATAGTTCTCTCTTTTTCAACAACGCTAAGCAAGTCCTCATCTAATAGGTAAAAAAACTCAATATAGAATTCCACAATCCAACGATTCGACCTTGGAAATCTTTCTTAAAACTTTAAGGACGTAAAGAACTTCCTCCCTTGTGACTACCCTATACACCTCATTCTTTTCTTCTCCAACCAATCTAGGAAAATAAGATGCCACCTTAAGAATTTCTTCTATGTTGCTTTTTTTATTCTTTAAACATGTTGTACCCCTAATTCAAATAGATCTTGAAAGCTGTTGATTTTCCTCCCTTCCTTGTTGGATAGTTCCAGATTGTATTAGAACTCTTTCTGTGGTTGGAAAAGTTTTGAAAAAAATTGTTATGATCACCCAGTTTACTCTAAGTGGCCATTCTTTTGAGCTTCAATTCCCTTTCCCTATCCATATGCAACTTTGCCCTTTTGGATTCCAGATCTTTTAGAATGACCTTATCTTCATCATTGAGTTGACATCCTAGATTAGTAGGAAAAAATAATTTTCAAGTTCTTTTTTGCTTCTTTTAGCTGTCCAAATTTATTTTTCTCTCTATATTCTTTATGACATTATATATTAGACATGCAACCTATATTTTGTTTTACTTTATTAATTTGACATCTTTTCCACAACAAATTGTAAGAGCACCTGCTTCTCTTGGCATAATTAAACTAAATTTCTAATATGTCACAAAGAGTCCAGCTTATCTTTCAAATTAAATCTGTCATTTCTCACTTTTGGTATATTTATGTGAGGCAATTTCTAGTCTGTCCAAATATGAGTAACTGATTAATTGATCACATTTGTTATTTTCTTCCCTATGACTTTCGGGAAACATTGCAGCAAGGAATATCTTGTTTTATTAAGTTTCCAAGTGCTCTTTATTTGAATGGTTAAATAACCTTTCGAGTGGGACTCTTGTGGGCCTTTGATCAAGAAGCCACATTTGGCGGTTTTTATGTGGAATTTTTGTAGCTACAGTTGGTATTTAAGTCGACCCTAAAAAGAAAATGAAAAGAAGAAAATTTAAAATTAAAAATTAAAATCTATTTTACCTCTAAAAGTCAAGTTGGCTCCTCCAAAAGGTCAAGTCGACCTAGCATGTAGACACCAATTCGGGCTAATTTGATGACTATATAAAGGCCATTCGACCTCTTCCATTGGACATCAATTCAGATCACTCAAGTATCATATGTTCTGTTCATCTATGTGAAGGAGAATGGCAAGAAACAATCCAAAGTTTGACCAGACTAGTCCAAGCATTGACCAAGCATTTCATTTCTGTTTGACCTTTATTTGACATCAGATGTGTGGGAGCTGACTGAAGTTTAATATGCGTCTTTCTAGGCAGCTGTCTGAATTCTGAGGAATGTGCAGGAGGCTGAAATTTCTCGGTTTGAACAGGTTTTACCTGGGCTTGTTTGGTAGGCAGCTTGACTTTATTTGACTGAAAAAGATCAGATTGTATCTATTGTTGAATTGGACAATTTCTCTAAGAAATGGTTGTTGGGTTTTTCTCTAGAAGAGGGTTTTCCCAGGGTAAAAATTTGTGTCTCTTGTGTTTGACTATCTCTTTATGATCCTAACGCCATTATTGTTTCTATTGTTGAGATCTTCTATGTAATTGCTTAATGATAAATGTGAACAAAAGAAGGATTACACTAAGAATTCATTAGAAGTAGTAATTATCAAATTAGAAGGTCTTGAAAAATCAACATGGTTTCAGAGCTATGGTGAAAGAGCAGCTCAACACATCATAACTCAGAAATTTTTGGTCAAGGTGACTCTGGAAAAACCCCCTACAACTCTTGGGGAAAACCAGTTCGAAAGCTCCTTCTTATTTCTGGAAAAAATGCTTTTTACAGTGAGAGAAATATTCAGCAAAAAATCAGCAAGTAAACTTATACAACTTATCTCGTTTTCCGTGCTTAACCACCGCCTCGGAAAATGTGCAAACAAAGAACAGAATGAAGAATAAATGCCGTAGATTATGCTTCGTGCTCAAAATCTGATTCTAATGCACAAGACAAACGACCTCGAATTGTGTACAAAACAAAGAATAAATGTCAAGCAATGACCAAATTTGTGCTAAAAGACAGCAGAACTTGTCAGACGTAACCGCTCGATTTCGTGGCAAATTCGCATACGACTTGTCGACGTCGCCGAAATTCGTACAAATAAAAATGTTCTCACGCTTCTAAATCCTTGGTCGAATCGCCGTATCACTTGGAAATCGTGCTAAAAAAGTCGGGGCCAGAGACGGCTTTCTAGAAAATCGCTGCACCGCTTTTAGTCACACAAATCAATGATTTAGATTTATTAACCACGCTGAATGTAAAGCAAGTCGTTTCCTTTCTCTCACCGCCCGTAAATCTCCCTTGCTCTCTTGCTCTCCTTCTCCCAATCTGCTCATGAAAGAATGAATGACCTTTTCCTCCTTTTCCTCCTTTAACCTAACCCTAAGTGACTTTTGGGGAATCCCTAAATCCAATGGCTTAGATAGATTGAGATCTAGGGCTGAGATTAAATGCTCATTTAAATCTCACTTTTCATTTTTTAATTCACCCCACTTTAATAAAGACCCACTTAGTCTTTTATTTCTAAAGTCACTTTTTCATTTCTAATTTTATATTGACTTTATTTAAAGTCACTTTAACTTTAGTAACTTTATCACTTAAAGTCACTTTAAAATTAGATTTGACTTTATAACTTTATAAAGTCACTTTAGTAACTTTATCACTTAAGTCACTTTTAAATTAGATTTAACTTTATAAAAAAATTATAAAGTTACTTTAGGAGAAAATTAAATTCTTTTGGACACTTTTCCCTAGGCCAAAGATCAAAGCCTTAGGGAACCACCTGTCCTCCGGTACCAAATTTCAACACTCCCTCTTACCGAGGAAGGTGTTCCTCACCACACCCATCTTGTCTCTCAAGTAGACATGCTTGCCCCGTGGTAAGGCTTTGGTAAGAATATCTGCAACCTGCTCATCAGTGGGAATATACACAAGCTTCACAGCTCCTTTCTGAACATAGTCTCTGATGAAAGGATATTTGATCTCGATATGCTTTTACCTGTCATGAAATACTGGATTCTCCGTGAGTTTAATGCTACTCTGATTATCACAGTAAATCACTGAAGGTATCAACGGCTGACCAAATAAGCTAAACAACATCTTGCGAAGCCAGATGGCCTCACAACTAGCTAGACTGGCTGCCATATACTCTGCTTCCGCTGAACTCAATGCTACTGACTACTGCTTTCGGCTGAACCATGACACCACTGCCGAACCCAACCCAAAAAAACACCCTGAAGTGCTCTTCCTATCAGAAGCACAACCTGCCAAATCAGAATCAGTGTAACCTGCCAATCTCACTCCATCCCCCTGCCTGTAGTCCAGACCATAATCCACTGTCCTCTGCAAGTATCGCAAAATGTGTTTTGCAGCCACCCAGTGAACCTTCCTAGGCTCACCACATAGCCGACTCATCGTGTTGATTGTGCAAAAGCGGATATTCGGTCTAGTGTTGATCAAATACATCAAGGAACCAATCATTTGGGTACATATGCTGGGATCCACCAACTCGGGATCCGAAGCATGAAGCTTCTTCCAGGTTGGTGATCATCGAGTGTTGACATGGGTCTACAATCCTCCATGTGGAATCGCCAGGGATGTCCACAATATACTTCCCCTGTCCCGGGGAAGAAATGCCCCTCCTCTCGCCACACCTCCAAACCCCAAAAAGTAATGCATCAAGCCGATGTCCTTCATCTCAAACTCCCATCGCAAGATCTCTCTTGCGAGTGCTCTATGAGTCTCTCACTTTTCTGTACGACCAAGTCATCCACATCTGAGCACCGGAATGAGAGGCTCCTCACCTATCACAATATAGTAAAGGTTCGGATCCGCCTCACTCTTTGTGAAACCCATCTTCTCGAAGTAAGTATCTATCACGGAGTACCAAGCTCGCGGGAGCTTGCTTCGAGCCATAAAGGAGCCTTCTTCGGTCACGCACACATGGGACTCCTTCCCATGCACCTCAAAAGCCACTGTGTGTGCTCAATGTACACCTCCTCTGTATGAAGCCATGAGAAATGCGGTCTTCACATCCATGCGAGTGGATCTTCCAACCCATCTCTCGTCGCTATCGATATAATGGAGCGGATCGAAAGTATATCGAGCCACGGGAGCGAAGGTCTCCTCATAATCAACTCCCTCTACACCGGAGAACCCTCTAGCCACAAACCTTGCTTTGAATTTCTCAATGTCGCCATCTCTGCAGCATGCTTTACCTCTGTAAAGCCATGCGGAAGTAACCACGGATTTGCCCTCGGGCCTCGGCACCACCTCCCAAACATCATTCTTCATGATGAAGAATACTCCTCTGCATGGCCTCTCTCCGGACTTGTTGGCTAGCGCGCTCTCCTCATAGCTAGAAGGCTCGAGTCAAGGATGCTGGTAGCCATTGCCATATAGCTACAAAACCTCTCGGGTGGTCTCGCTCTCTCCGGCCCAGGCCTCTTAGGCTCGACAACGAGATGTGGCATCTCTCAAGGTGTCTGAAGCCACTTGGGCTTCCTCTTCCTCAGAGTGCACTTCTCCCGTGGGAGAATAAAACTCCTCCTCCTCAACATCGGAGCACGAACTCGGTCGTCTGTGTCTCTTTGTCCTCCTGCACGACTCGAACTTTTGTGAGATCTTTGAGAGTACAGTGTGAGCTGCTCCATCGGTGGACTCCAGTGAGCTCGTTACGTGGACTGCTCTGCGTGCGCCCATAGCTCCACCCCTCGACTCTGCGAGCCACTCCCCAGCAGCGGACTACGACATCGTCATGAGATGTACCCTCCGGATCCTCTCGATCCCGCTTACTTGGATCCGCCGCGCGACTCAGCTAGCCGGCTGAGGGTGCGGTGATCCAGGATACTCTAACTCCGTGACCTCCTAAAGGCCTGTCCTCCTCGCAACTTCACATCCCGCGACAACAACTTTCCTACGTCGCGGAGAATGTAAATCCGAAAGGCCTTGGAGGTCTCAACGCCAGCCCACAAAGATACCCTTCTCTGCGGTGGGCTCTAGTTTGGTCCTCTTCTCCTTGGGTATGTAGGAGTATGTCATGCACCCAAAGATACGAAGATGACCCATATCGAGCTTCTTCCCGAGAAAAAGCCTCCTTCGGAGTCATGTGCCCCAAGGCACGATGCGGACTCCGTCTGCACAGTGATACGAGCGTGTTGCAAGCCTCGCCCACAAAAACAATGGCAACCCCACGATCATGTAACATGGCTTTGGACGGCCCCTCAGATGGATGTCGTTCTTCCTCTCTACCTGGCCAGGTTCTGTTGGGGGGTTGTAAGGAACAGGTGAGCTCCTCTCTAATCCAGCCCTCGCACAATAGTCAACAAACTCTCCAAGGGTGTACTCTCTCCATTGTCAGGCCTCGGGGACTTGATCTTCAGGCTCATGTCGTGTCTCCCTGCAGAGCTCTGAACTCACGAAACCGCTTGAAGACCTCACTCTTGGTCTTCAAGAAATAAATCCGAGGTCCTCACGGAGTGATCATCAATGAATAACACATAGTACTCATATCCACTCAAGGAAACATGAGACATCAGGCCCAGCTCACATCGGAATGAATCAAATCAAGTATCCCCAGTCGCTCTGCTTTGTCATTACTGTTTGGGAAAAAGGGGATTTGGCAAACTTGCCCATCGCACATCCTCTCTGCCAAAGTATCAAAGTGATCGAGTGCGAACTCAGCACACTGTAGTGATCTCCCACAAAGTCCTCAAGGCTCCATGATGCATGTGCCCCATCCTGTGGGTGCCAAATCTCACATGCCCTGCGCTAATCTGCTAGCTCTGCTATCGGTACTCTTGCTCAGTGCCAAAATGTGAAATGCAAACTTGTACACCTTTTGCATAGGGCGTACACCTATCACTCTAGTTTGAATCAGTGGAGTGCCCTACAGGATACATCAACACTGTCCTCCCACGAATAGTATCTCATATCCTCTCGTCCTCCCAAAGTCGAGACGGATATGAGGTTCTTCCTCATCACTGCACATAAAGGACATCGACACCTTCGAGGAGAGGTTTGGACTCCCTACGAAATGTCAATGTTCCCACACCGACTCGCTCTAACGACTTCTGTCATCACCGAGTACTACCTCTACATCGGTGCCACTCTCACGAAAGCTACGAGAAAGTACTCACGGACTCTCGTCATGTGACGTGAAGCCCCCACTGTCCACATGCAGGATACCAGAAGATGCTCAGCTAATCGAAATGCATGCTCCCTCTCGAACTCGTGACAGCGCAGTACTCACCACTAGAAGACTCTCCCACGCAATGAACCCAAACTCTCGGTCCAAGCGATACGCAAAGTCCTCAGCCCTCTGCTTGTTTGCCATGCTCTGCTCGGTTCTTCCCCTTCTTCTTCTTCTTCTCCCAGGGACACATGAAGCTGCATAGTGTCCCATCTTGAACAATTCCAACACTTCACTTTGAGAATAGTCCTTACGTAGTTATCTCGTTTACCTTTACCTTTGCCTTTGCCCCCACAGTTTGCTTGTGGAAGCCTGCTTCTTCCCTTTGCCTTTCTTGCGATCACGCCAGCGATGCTCACATCCTCATCTGCTCAATCGGCTATGGTTGCCCCTAAGCGGACCTTTCACGATCTCTCGTCCGAGATGCAATCATCCCAAAACCTCTCCCATGTGGGAAGGGTCTCACGTGCACAAACTCCATCAGCAAAGTTCATCCATGAGCAGGGGAGGCCATTCAGCTGCAATCCGCACCAACTCGAGTGGGTGGAATGGCCTCTCAATCGCGCCAACTCATCTCTCACATTAGTAATCTTAGTGAGATATCCATTGCTACTATCATTGCCCATCTTAATGGTCTTCATCTTCTCCTTCGGGACCATCTTCAGGTTCTCATTGGTACTCGGTAGAGATTGGACAATCGTCGTCCACATATCATGAGCATTTCTCTTCCCTCTCACATGAGGAATGCAATGGTCTTTGATTAGTCTAGAATCGGCCTCTTCACCTTGTTGTTCTTTTTATTATATCTTTCATGACTGAGTAGCATCGGTAGGCACATTCACGAGGGTTCTCGTGTGGTATGTACCATAATGTCCCAAACTTACGCACTCTCAAAGATACTCGCATTCTCTCCTTCCAAATGTCTGTAGTTGGAATGCCCATCCAACCCTATCCTCCACCCTCGGGTCCCAATGACATCCTGTCTGTCCTAAAAGCGGAAAAAATAGCACTTCTGCGTGGTAAAGATAAAAAAGCTACATGTTTGTGAAAAATCGAGCTTCTTTGGAATTTTTACGAGTGAAAAATCAGTTGAGTTTCGTAATTTTCCTCCTTCTTTGTCCCAAGCGCCCTTCGGCACTCAATCTCACGATACCATGTAGAAAATTCGGTTTTCCCACCCCGGTTTTGATTTTCACCTTATTACTCAAAAAATAGTTAAATGCCCTTTCCCATAACCATACATTCAACAAGTGGAAAAATAAATTTCTTTGAAAACACAAATTCGAAATTTTTCGAATCGTCGTAAATGCGAAATAAAATAACGACGAGTAACAAACAGTCATTCAACACATCATAACTCGGAAATTTTTGGTCAAGGTGACCCTGGAAAAACCCCTACAACTCTTGGGAAAACCGGTTCGAAAGCTCCTTCTTATTTACTGGAAAAAATGCTTTTACGATGAGAGAAATATTCAGACAAAAAATCAGCAAGTAAACTTATACAACTTATCTGCGTTTTTCAGTGCTTAACCACCGCCTCGGAAAATGTGCAACAAACAAAACGAGAACAACAATAAATGCTCTGCGGATTTTCTCGTTTTTCCGTGCCCAAAAATCTGCAATAAATGCGTGAGTACGACCACCCTCGAAATACGTGCCAAAACAACAATAAATCTTTGTATACGGATCTCGAAATTTGTGCCAAAAAGATGACGAAACTTGGCATACGTAAATCGCACTCGATTTCCATGTGCTGATCCCACGACCACTATAGCATACGGCTTGCCTCGAAAGTCGTGCCAAATAAAAACGGCCCCCTTTCTTTGCCTCGAAATCGATCTTGGCTGAAACTACATACGGCCTCTTGGAAATCTGTAAAAAAGCTGTGCATGCGGCCTTCTAGAAAATCGTGCTAAAATCTGCCTTGGAATGTGTGCTAAACTCTGCTGTACGGACTTATTTGAGCATCTGCCTTGGAATGTGTGCCAAAAGCTAGCATCTCCTTCTCCTCATCGCCAGAAATCTCCTTGCTCTCTTGCTCTCCTTCTCCCAATCTGCTCATGAAAGAATGAGTGACCTTTTCCTCCTTTTCCTCCTTTAACCTAACCCTAAGTGACTTTTGAGGAATCCCTAAATCCAATGGGTGAGATAGATTGAGATCTCAGAAATTTTGAGATTAAATGCTCATTTAAATCTCACTTTTCATTTTTAATTCACCCCACTTTAATAAAGACCCACTTAGTCTTTTATTTCTAAAGTCACTTTTTTCATTTCTAATTTTATATTGACTTTATTTAAAGTCACTTTAACTTTAGTAACTTTATCACTTAAAGTCACTTTAAAATTAGATTTGACTTTATAACTTTATAAAGTCACTTTAGTAACTTTATCACTTAAGTCACTTTTAAATTAGATTTAACTTTATAAAAATTTATAAAGTTACTTTAGGAAAAAAATTAAATTCTTTTGGACACTTTTCCCTAGGCCAAGATCAAAGCCTTAGGGAACCACTGTCCTCGTACCAAATTTCAAACTGTGAAAGAGAAAATGACTTTGATGAAATTCTAGTCCTATAACCCTAAGTTCAAGGCAGGAAGTCTCGGACTAGCAAAAGACAAATTAAAAATGTTGAGGGTAATGTTGGCTCGCGAAGGGAAGGGATTATGTGCTTGATTAATGATGGAGCAATACATTTTATCTGTCTGTTGGTTTGACATGAGCTTGAAGCGTTGTTTATTGGAAGAAAATGATGTCATTCTGACCATACATTGGACCCAGATCTGAGTTAGCACCTTTTAGTTTTGAGAACAATTTGTCCACTTGTTAATGCTCATACCAACGAGAGGTATAAATGGCTAAGTGAATTGGATTTGAATCTATGACAGATTTGCACATACGGAGAGGGGAGCATGTGTCAATCGGTTGGCATTGCAAACTCAAAATAATAGGGACCTTGTAGTCATTCTAAAGGCTGATATCCTTGTATAAGTCTAAGAACAAAGAACAAAAAATTAATTATGCAAAGAAAAGTTAACCAAACTTCTTGAAATCTATGAATGTGACAATTCGAATTATTGAAGGCAATTTGATCTGCAAATAAATGATGTGTTTACATGTCAACTTTTTTGAGAAATCTGCTCATGTTTTTAGCAAAGAGTTTGTTGATATAGACATGATTTAGTGTTGTCTTGCATCTCTGTCTTTTGATCCAGTATAACGAAAGAACTTGCGTGATACAATATAATTCTTGTTGATTGTTTGTTTGTGTATGAACATGTAGTATGATTTATGATCTTGTATGGGAGGGCGAGATGAGGCAAGCTTGGAAGGCATTATGTTTTGAAAAAAGCAATGTGGATGGATTGTTATGTACATTATCGATCGTAAGGGCTTCTAGTCCAAATAATGCACTACTGCAGAAGAGGATACCCAATTAGACTAAGCTATTGAGACTTGGCTTTGATACCTTATGATATGAATCCAAGAGTGGTGAGGTGTTTATTTGAAATTGGCATGTGATCTCGAAGATGTGGTTTTAGATTAAATCTTGTCTTATGAAGGCTCTACGCTTAGGCGACTTTTTGAATCTTCTTGTTTAGAAAGCTATCTAAAGGTAGTCTCAAGAGCGACACTAATGAGGGCTAGTTCGAGACAAGATAAGGCCTACTAATGGGAGATGGACTAAATGTGATCCATAAACAGATTACCAAGATTGTTTAAAGTGTGTTGGATTGAGAGTTTTTGTATTAACGTGTGAAGAGATATTTCCCTTGGAGATATTGCATTATATTCCGAGTATGTGTTCGAGATGCAATATGTTTGTACTTGCAATGAAAGCATCTTATATGGGTAGAGTAAAGGGCCCTTTTGTCAATATGCTACTAATATGGTCGTTGAGGGTATTATTGGATTGGGTGAGATATGTTGCCAATGCTAGGGTGCCATTGCTTGATCTCTATTGTTCTTTGGATTAGATTAGTATACGACGAGAATTTTCTTAAAAACATTTGGGTTATGATTCAAGAAAGTAACTCAGTGAGTGAGAGGAAGTGAAGGGCTCTCTCATAAAACAAGAGAAGTCATAACATTTGTGCTAAAGAATGACCTTCCTCTTGGAAGAAGTGATATTCTTAGGGTTTTGTAAACACCTAGTGAAGACCTATAATGTGAAACCCTATAATGTGTCCAAGGATGTTGAATGCTAGAAAAGAGCTCATTATCTTGCATGCTGAGTCTTTGATGTAGATGGACATTTCTTTGAATGAAGAAACCCTATCTCATGCATTAGTTGTTGACGATGAGATTGAGAATGATGAGTTTGTCGATGGTTATCAATGATTTCTTCAATCCTCAAAAAGATATGTACTTCATATCTTTATTTGTTGATTATTATTATTATTATTAATTTAATTCTAGTTCTAGCCCCTTGTCTTTGTTTCTTTTTTCAGGGTTATAATCGTTTCTTCCATGACCTCGCTAATGAGGGTTACGGAGTACATACGTAAAAGTCGTTAAGGCTCGGCAACGGATGAAAACATTGGGAAGAGCGAAAGCAAAGTTTGTGACAAGAGGATTCTCCCAAAGTGATTTGTGTTCAAGGAGAAAATTGTAGTGACATCTAGAGCCATGCTTGATGATCATAAAAAAGCTCTTGGTTTAGAGGAAGTAGAGTGGCCCTGACAAGTTTGAAGAATGCCATAATGGAGAATAATTGTGCTTTGAGAGAAGTCGACGTTGAGAGGTTTGTCATTGATGGCAGAAAGTAAGGGCCATTGATGAATTGTAGGTCCTCATGAGTCTTCTTGAGAGTTATTGAGAGGTCGAGTGAATGGTCAATATCAAGATGCAACATTTCAAGATGCAACTCAACAATTCCAAGAGATGTTAGGATGAAAACCTTTTGGATGTGCCTAGTTGCTCAACAATAAACATCAATAAGCAAAATTGTGGAGTCCAATCAAACAACTAATGATGTTCACAACCAAACAAATCACACAACAAGAAGGGACCCTGCATGGCATACATGTAAAGTCGTCAAAATCATAATAGGAATGACTTTTTGGTCGGAGGACGTTTAGCTACTCCCTAATAAATTTTGAATTGTGCAACAAAATTATGATCATTGATGATGCTTTGGCCAGATTTGAAAATAAAGTGTTGTATAAGACACCTCCAATGATTGTAAGCTTGATATTAAAGGGACCAACCAAAGGAGTCTTGAGCTAAAATTGTTTAAGAGGATGGGATGAAATCATAGTAGCCATAAAAAGCACAATAGAGCGTAAGAGTCACCTTCATCGTTGACTATACATTGTTATTGGAAACGCAATGGGAAAGCTTGACCTCCTATCTTCACAAGCTTGAGCTCCAAAAATATCCGAGGCTTGTGTATGATTTTGCGTGCAAACAAAAACAAACCCATAGGCTTTTGTTTAAGATATTTTACACTCCCATCTAGCAAATCCCCCTAAGATCACTCTTGGCAAAATTGATAATGCTCTAACATATCATATGGTTAGCTCTAAAATAATACATAGGTCGGCTCTCATCTAAAGTCGTGATGGTTTAGAGTGAACTCGACTAGTATAAATACATCATATTTCTTTCATTTGCACAGATCTAAGTCGATACTGGATACATAACAAGGATAAGAAAGAAGATTGGACACGAGGCAAAGTGAAGAAGGAAATTGTTTGAAAGAAGATTTTTTGGATAAAAATTTTTGTTTTGGTTAAAGGGTCTTGGCAAATTGTTTTTTGAAGAGGGTGTTGGAATATATGGCCTCACAGGTAAGACCTCTTGCAATTATTGACCTTACTTGAGTAAACCTTTGAACAAAAATAGTCCAAACACCTGACCCCTGTGAAGTACTAAACCTCGGTTTGGTGGAGCATAAATTTTAGAGTTTGATACCTTGGCCGGTGGAGAGATTTTTGGCCCTAAACTAGGGCATTGCGTGTGAAATTCCAGATCTCCAGAGTTCATCCCTACAACCTCTCGAGATATCATGAAGGAGGAATACTTCCAAACCTTTCGAATGTGTGGAGTAGATGCTGCACCTCGGACACACTGTGCGAAGCACATGGCAGATTTGGCCTATGACATTTTTTTTGGTGATTTTTGAAGACCTTTACTTTGTGAAAGAGTTGGCTCATCCACGGTTTGAGACCTTTTTATGCAACAAACTTGTTGAGGAAGCTTAAGACCTTAGGGTACCTATCATCAATCCTAGTGAAGCAACTCAAGATTTATGTTCGCCTTGGAATAGTCGATATACATTTGGAGTTGATCATTTGTCGAGGTCATTGAAGACATTTGGAGTATTCCTTGTGCATGCATGAAGAGTGTTGGAGACACTTTCATTGAATCTTGAAGCCTTGTTGAAGTTGACCTTGAATTGAACCAAACCTTAAAAGTACACTTGGAGGCCATTTGTAGTAGCTCTAGAAGCATTTGTTGAAGTAGATCTTGGAGTAGTATATGAAGCATTTTTTTGGAGAAGTATTGGAGACTTCCTTGAAGCATTTTTGAAGTATTGTTGGAGAGATCTTTCCAGTCTTGTTGAAGAAGCTTTTTGGAAGACTCGAAGCTTTAATATTGAAGCCACCTTAAAGGATTGAAGCAAGTAGAGAGGGTTGGAGCCCTAAAGGATTGGAGTGCTCATACAAGGTTGAGCCTTGTAAGAAACTAGGTTTGGAGCCTGGATTTATTTTTGAGGATTCGAGTCTTCATAAGAGGTTGAGTCTTCATTAAATGTTGGAGCCTTGAAGGCTTTATAATTTTTGTTGTCTTGGTTGGAGCTTGAATGTGTTGAGATTGAAGTCCCTCACTATTTATATTAATAAAGTTATTTTTATTCTCCATCTTGTGATCTAGTGTAATTTGTGAGTAAGATCTTAACTAGCATAATATAGCAATTGTAAGAAATACTGATTCAACCCTTCCCACTCAGTATTTCCAAGTGGATATGCAAGATAAAGTATGGTGTAGATAGCAATAAAGAGAAGTCCAAAGCAAGAATCCACGAGGATTCTCAAGAATGAGGAGAGGACTATGTGAAAAACATTTATTCCAATTGTCGGTACACTTACACTACAAGAGTGTAATTTCAATTGCTTCTATTAGGGGTTGGAAATTACATCGGTGGATGTGGAGACCCCAATAAAGTAATTGAGGAAGAAGAAGTGTACATAGAGCTATCTTATGGCTTTGAGGTACATGAGAGGGAATCTCATGTTTCTGCAGTCTAAAGAATGCTTTGTACAACCCTCGAGTGCATGGTATTCTCGGATTGATGGATATGTGATAGAGTCTTGGTTGATCTTGTTATCATATGACTTGTTTTTACATGTGTGTGAAATGACGAGTGGGAGGGAGGATTTTCCTCCATGACGAGAGGGAGCAATCAAGCCCTATTTCGAGTATCGGAGGAGTTGGCCTCGAGTTCTAGATGAAGGATCTTGGTCGCATACATTACTTCTTAGAGCTAGAAGTGTGGCAAAAGCTCGAGTAGGCTCAGTAATCATATTATCACTATCCTTCAAAGATTTTGGGATGATGGATAACTAGTCCATGTGCCACTTCCATGATAACAAATTTGAAGAAGCTAAGTGGTAGAGGGAGAAGCCCAGATTGACACAATAGGATTTGTTTAAGGTGGATGTGAAGACCCCAATAAATTAATTGAGGAAGAAGACGATGTACATAGAGCTACCTATATGGCTTTGAGGTACATGAGAGGGAATCTCATGTTTGTAGACTAAAAAATGCTTTGTATGACTTGTGATATGTCTTATGGCTTTGTATGCTTTGATTGATGGATATGTGATAAGTCTTGGTTGATCTTGTTATCATATGACATGGTGGAATATGTATGGTATGCCACTGCTTACCTATGAGCGTGTAGTCCCATCCATGAAACTATCTCTTTGTTGTTGAATTATCTTTGTTTGAATAAGGAAGCTAGTCAGGTGTAGCCTTGCCTAAAAACTAAGCTTTGTTGTAGTACTAATAACAAGCATGTTTAGGCATTGAGGCATAGTATTTTGGCAGGTTGTTAGTCCGTCTTATGTGTTTTCCACAAGTCGATAGCCATTTCCCATTAGGTCTTATACTTCTATGCATGGTTGAATGTTTGTTTCTATGTGTCTAGTTTATAGTTACATGTTGCATGATTAAGGGTTTTCTTTACCATGCTTATGTTATCTATTAAACCAATGATGCTTGAAACTCTTGTTGTTATAAATGATGTGCTTCCTCCATTTTCCCAAAGATCCTTTCTACCTTGAAGTCATTAGGCCTTCAACAACCTTGTATTAGCAGTCTTAGCAACTTTCTGTGCACATTTACAACTGATTAATCACATCTTGTTATCTATTTTATCTTTGATCATTCATCCCTCTTAAACCCAAAAAATAAATCAAAGCACACACTTCTGCTTAGCTAAAATAAAATGCAAATAATGAAACACCCTACAGATATCCCTTACCCTGCATATGAGGAAGCCCTCTGAGTGCGGAAAGCTAGGTCCTCGGGCTCAAAGCTTGGTTTGATGTTCCACATCGTCGTTTAGCTCATTAATGGTAATCCAGATTCTTAATGGAGGAGATACGGTGGGACTTTGATTCAAAGCATCTAGTGTCACTTGGAATTCTCAAAATCTGGTCAAACTTGATGAATCGGTTGTCTCACCATCTACAACAAAGACTATTTCTTCTAAGGACACTCTTCAAAACCATGATTTTATAAGAAAATAAAACATAAAAAAAAAAAAAAAAAAAAACACTCCATAATTGGTTTGTGATGCGAGTGGTGGACAACATATATCTCAAAAAAATTAAAATCCACTGGCGACTCCACTAACCTCTAAAGTAGGCCTTACTGTTGTGAACTGCAGATTTTCTCCAGATGGATACCTCTCCCATAGCTCACTAACATAGCGGGAGATGGTGGGACTTAATGTGATGCATGATAGTCTAGCAAACTCTTATGAACTCTTTGGTCTAGCTAGATACTTAAGCAATGGCAGGTCTGAGGCCCATTTAGAGTAAACTCTTTTAACATATCACCTCAGCAGTGCCCAAACAAGTCTGGAGATACTTTAAACCATAGGCTGCACATAAAACTCGAGAAAATCCAAAATATTTCTAGATTGGTTACCGGTGGTGGACCATAGCTATCCTCACAAAAACAACCCGGTTCATGGCGACTCCTTAATCCATCCCTTTTATTTTGACCATCCTTCACCTTAGTAGAACTTTAGAGAGACCACTCATCCGGAACATTTCTGATACCATTGTCTCTAAACTCTAGATCCAAATCTGGCTTCATGAAGAATCAACACCGGATCTCATCCGGACCCAAACCCCCCTATCATAGTAGATGACCCGAAGAAAATATTAATGTGACAAACCACCGGAAACTAACCATCTAACTACGGTGAATCATCAGTGAAACAAGATCGATTGCACGAACATCTAACTATCTGCCCGAGATTCACCTTTTTGAGTTAGAGTCTTCAAAAACTCTTTCGAAACGAGATCTCATAATAAGATAAACTTTGACGATCTTGAAACCCTAGACCAAATACACAGTCATAGTAGAGAAGCCTCACCTTCCACCCCCCAGACTTTCGGCTTCTCCATCGATTTGGCTCCTACATCCCGGATAAGCCATTCAGTCATGGTCAAGTTCATCACTTCTTTGTTCAAACCTCCTCATCTCAACCTACGTCTCCATCTTGTACATGTCCAAGCCCGCTCCGTCATGGCGGCCTGGTATGCACCTTTGATGTGCCAGCCTTTAGCTCCTCTCCCAAATAAATATCAAGACAAAATCCCGCTTTCTGGGAGAAGACCTGCACCACCTCATGGCCTTATAGTGGATGTTGGTCTTATGAATACTTGTTAGACAGGGCAGCCTCGAGTGAGAATATTCGCCCAAAGTCTTGGTGGTGAACCCAAAACATGGTTCAAAAGCTTAACTCCATGACATCCACAATATCCCGAAATACATCAAGTCTTCGAAATAGGTGGGAAATCAAAGAAACCTATTCAAATCCTGTCGAGAATATAACAACCTAAAACGGAAAATGGGAAAGTGTCAAGCTTCTTTGGGTTTCAGCGATTATTGTCTAACTTCCTTCCACCTAATTTCAAACCCCCACTTGAGGAGGCAGTTAGCACTTGGCAATTCCCAAGGGTTTGATCCAGGACATGACATATCATGTGAGAGACAAAGTTCCTTAGAAGAAATACAACAAATAGCCACTTAGGTGTGGTGCTGTGAGAAAAAAGACTGGGTTTGGGTGAAGAAAGTCACACAAGAGCAGAAGGATCCACCTTGTCCAGCACCTGGTCTGAATACAGATGACAGTCTGAAACACAGCCAAGTGGGAGGATAATGAAAAAGAGGCTCTTGTTAGAGACAACCAACCAAACCCTCAAGCAAGCTGAACCAAAACTTGGAAGGCGCACATAAAAACAGAGACTAGGGAAAATGACCAACAAATTATTACCATTCAATGAAAACTATGTGGAAGAGGATGGCGAGGGGATATAGAAACTCTTGATGAACATCATTTAAACCACATAGGATCTGATAATGAGAGTGAGGTGTACCTCACTGAAGAAGAACAAGCGTTCTTTCTCTAATCAAGATGGAATAACTAGAAGATATCGATGACCACACCATAGATTTTCAAAATGCCATAATAAGCTCAGACAGCTACTAATTGTAGAAACAAAACCAGACATGTTCAAAAAGATAACTGAATCTTCTAAACCCGATACCATCCTCAAGAAACGATGGCAGTGACAAAATCAAGGTTGAGAAAGGCCGACCAAAGCAAAGCTAAAGTTGCAAACTAGTCCTCTCTCGAGATACTCCTAGTACCTCTACAAAGTCCTCGGCAACTATGGCAAACCAAAATCCCAGCCAAGCAAACAAACTCAAAACATAGAAGGTGGTAGCTACTTCAGCTCAAACTATATCTAAACTTAGTTGCATAGCTTTGAAGGTGAAATCGCCAAGATCAAGATCACCATGCCTCTTGCGAACTCATTGCACAAAACTCTTATAAATCCCAAGTGCTAAAGGTCCTAAATCTAGGGAATGATACGAACAACGTGTCTGGTGATGACCTCCTAAAGTGTTGTTTGGTCGAGAATGGGGAAAATTCAGGAACTTCTCTGTGCTACATCAGCCTTCTAAACATTCCACATTAATCTCAATGCCATGCCTGTGAACTCAGTAGCCCTGCATAATCTTATGCAGGGTATGTGAGAAAGACTAGGCACAAATCACAAAGACCATAGGCATTTTCATTGAGTTCATGAGTCAATGCGTTCAAATCAAGAGCTTGTTTAAATTGGCCCAATACCAAGAAACATCTAATCATGGATATAGTAGTGGCGAGACATTCACTCCAAGTGCGGGATCTTTCATCCAGATCTTGGGAGCAATCAGAATACTACGGCTGGACATGTCTGTATCTGCAATTCTTTCATGTTAATGGACAGGAAGTCTCTACCTAGAATCACACATGAAGTATGATTGAGTCAAGATAGGCCAGGACAACATTCCAATGTATTCCTTGCGTTCGACCTAAACTCTTTCATTATGCATATTGATGAAAACATGGAGGAAGAGTCGAATGGCAAAAATAAACTTAGATCCACCACATGTTGTCCCTAGTGCCTTATGATGAACTAGACACTCAAAACTACCATGATCATGGTTCACTGTGAAAGAAAATAAAGTATGTCCCTTAAAGTGGGTTATAGAGCAGAAGTGCAGTGTCTTTATCAGCGAATTACTCTAACCCTAGTCAAACACCGGCGGTAACTTTTGCGGAAATTTTTTCAGGGTAAAGGCTTTAGAAGACTTACACATCATGGAACCAGGAGCAAGGGAGTTTAATTTTTCTACCATATCTCAAAGATTTACCATCATATGGATTATCCAGCACCATTAAACTTTGACTATAGCCCAGTGACTCAAAATCTGAAAAAGAATTCATCAACTTCTTATGAGCAAGAATGATAGTTGCGGTCAACTTTCTCCTATAAAGTCACAAATTGACTCATATTAAATCTTTTCATGAAGAACTTAGAAATGATAAAATCGAAATCTCATACGAATACCAATTTCTCTGAAAAAACAAAAGAAAAATCTTTGTGATACTTCTTCTCCCTCAAAGAATAACTTTGAAAAAAGAAAACATAACTGTCCCAGACCAAAGCGAAATAATCGGGGATAAAGCAGTGGTCAAAGAGTCTGTTTCAATTTTAGAAATACTACGCATTTCCCTATAACGAGAAATTACTGTTTTTTCTACCCAAGACCATGATATACCAATTAAAAGTGCTTTAAATCATGTGTTTTCGCAAGATGATGTTTCAAGTCATGTTAAAAGATTCCCTTGCAAAGTGGTGACTTAAAGATTTTTTCCGGTTGCGGGAGGTAGATCTAGTTTCAAAATCAAAATTGCAAAACCACTCAATACTCAATATGTTCATGAAGGCCATGTTCCCGGTTTTAAATTTCTGCCATTTTTGCATACCTTGATGATGTCATTATCTATTTCAAGAATGACCAAGAGTACATGCATTACTTGAGGAAAATGTACGGTAAGGAAAGGAGTGGAAATCGAGATATTGAGAAGCAGTGGTAGGAAATCTGCGATTACATTGAGAGATTCTTGCATGAATCCCTATGTCATGTTAGAGAGAAAACTTTCCAAATTTCTCTTTTCGGGAGTTGAGTGGGCCAAGGGTGAGAGGAGGAATCCTTGAGATCAGATGCTTAAATTCGAGTCATTTCCAAGATTTACGAGTTTGAAACACTTTCATTCATTGTACATACCATTTTTGACTCTTAAAACAATAGAAAAGTCAACGGTAAAAGATAGAAAAGAGGCAGTGAAGGATGACAAGGCTATGTTCCAAAAATAGTCCTTCGGAGACGGCTCAAGTCTAAATGCACATACTAGTACTTCAATGCTTGTTAAATGTCAGCGTAATCAACAAACATGTTTTAAGTGACTATTGATAAGTTAGTGAGTGCAAAAGATAGTCAACATTGTGTAGATTGACTTATCACGAGTTTAGATTAGGGAAAGATTCCACATGCCTAAAAAACGAACCAAGAGAGAAGCGAGGGATGAAAAATACATTGTACATCTTAGCCACAGCTTGTCTAGTTTCCCTTTTGTTGCAAAATAATATTTGTGTATTCATGTATTTTATCTTGTAAATGCATGACAAATCAATTGTCTAATCTATTTGATCATTTTAAATTTGTATTTTAGTCAGAAAACAAATCTGTCAGCCTTCAATCTTGACGATTGATCTAGCATAGGTAGAGTAATGAAGGAGTTCACAAGTTTAATCCGAATAAATGAGATATAAGAGTAATAAATAGAGTTTATATTTTGCAAAAAAATATACATTGTCAAAAATTTGCTAGTTCAAATGCGCCAAAGAGAAGAAAAAATGTTAGGAAAGATAGCGGGGTGGTAAGTATCATTGATGTTAACCATGTCACTTTTGAAACAACATCAAAGAAGGGTGAAATTTTGCCAATGGGTAGGCCTTTGGTCTTCATAAGCCAAAGATCTGAATTACGGACACCTCTGACTTGAGGAGGCTGCCCTCCCCAAATGGAACCCGCGGTAGTCATCGGTATTTTTCCTTGTTAGTGATATTGAACCACATTCAGTTTTCAAGTGATTTCCATATTAATTGTGTCTGAAAACCCTCATAAAAAAAATTTTCACCCTCTTTACTTTTTAGTCTTGCCTATGTCAAAGTTAAAACTCATTATCACTATCCTATCTGCTTCAGCCCCTCTTGATGCGATCAGCTCTAAAGGAAAATCCAAGTCTGTTTCCAAATCTCTAAGTTGGGAAGTGGTGCTTTAAGGCATTTTACCTTTGGCAAACATCAAAAAGCAGAGAAACCTCCATACGATACGAGACCATTCATGATAGACCTCCCACTACGCAAATGAAATTGATTACGGCCCTAAGTCGAAACGCCACTTACACACCCCTAAGTCTCGGCCTTGCATAGACCATAGTCTCAAGCTGATTATTAGGTGTTTTACGATGTTTATGGATTTTACAAAGACGGGAAATGCTCAACATCATCTAGGAAGAAATTTTCTGAATCTATTGGCTGTGCTTCTCAGTAAGCATGAGCTGAGATATATACGCCAAGACGAGAGAGTTACTCATCAGACCTTGCGGCTTCCTTTACGGCATGAAATCACGGTAAAGAAAGACACCATGAGACAGTGGTAATTTGTCATGGCCAAGAACCTCCTTCATCTACAAACGAGGTTAAGGTGCCTCCTTCATCTACAAGCGAGAGGGCGGCAATATTGACTTTAAGGATTGCAAGCACGACTTTCTTTTTACTAGGCAATTAACTTGATGACTCTAGGTTTTGAGTTTAAATGATGATTATAACGTGCTAAGATACGAAATGTGCAAGACAAGAAAAAGACGAGTGTGTGGGTTTGTAAAGAGAATCGATTAGAGGTTTCGGTCATCATCGGGGCTCATCAAAAAAGGTACTCCTTAGTCAAAGCTATCACCAGCAAACATTTCTCGGTGTTGAGATGCATAGTTTCAATTAGTCTTAAAAACGAGAGAAAAGACCGGTGAAAAGAACCCTGTGTGTTCTTTGTTCTGTTGAAATGTCAAATACGATCCATGGTTTCTAGATGAGCATAAAGAGCGGGTGTTTCGGGGGGAATGGCACCACAGAGGTTCGTTGGGTTTGTACACCTCTGAGTGAATATATATGGGGAACTCACAACCTGCACGTTCAGAAAAACTAAATAGAGTAGAATGAGAAAAAGTTGCAGTGGGTCCTACGGTTGAAGAAGGTATCTGCAGGCTCAAACAGAAATAATAGTCAGCTGCTTCTACTTAATCTTAAAGACAAAGAAGAAAAACAACTGCAAAATTTGGTTGTACAACATATATCTACTCTAAATGTTAGTGAGTTAAGCATAAAAACATTAAATAAATCATAATGAATGCTTGTATAACAAATGTTCTCATTACATATAAGCATACACTAACATGTTTATTTGGTGAAGCATGGAAATACTTATGACTATAATAGCATATGCAAAGTAACGAGTGGAGAGATCACTGATCATACACGACCTTATGACAAAGTGAAGTGGGATCGTCCGACTACCCCACACCGCTAAGACTCCTTCCAAAGGCGAGTTTTCTGAGATGACATATAGGGAGATGTGCATCTCAAACAGGGTTTCTAATGAGCGGAAGTGCGGGAGGCACGGGGAATCAGACTTGGATAGGGAATACCAGCAGTATAATATCAATAATTCTCCACCTCTCTCCCTTAGGCCATACACATGAGGGGCTTTTACACTCCCTGCATTTAGTTTCAACGGTTGGAAACGATTGGCCACGTCTTTGGTGGTTGAACTACACAGTAACCATGTGACCCGAAAATGAGAATTTATATATATTTTTAAATGTTTTATGTATACGCGAAAAAGTCTAGGCCCCGGACTCGCGTATACACGCGAAAAATCACGAGCATAGTCGCGTATGGGGATTTTTACCTTTGTTTTTAAGTGAATTTGTCCAAGTCTGGCACGGAATGATTTTAGAAAACATCAAAAACAATCATGAATCATGTGAAGGTGAGAAATGATGCTATAACGGATGCCCTAATATGAGGTCGGAAAGGGGTTACATGATGGCTGAAATGTATTATGCACATAGAAATAACTTCGCAAGGACAAGAGAGGACTTCACCAGATTTCAGCCTGCCAAAAACCAATGAAAGAAACCAGAGAGTCAACTCATGCTGAGGCGGGCATACCCATGCTCAGTCAAAAATACATCATATGGAAAGTAGTGAATAGATCCAACATGTATACAAGTATAGCTGAACTGAAAATACACAATGAATCATCTGAGCATGGCCCGGAAGTGTAAGTCTGAATCAATGTCCAAGTATCACATATAGAAAGCTGATCAAAGATGGTGCAACTGGATGTCTGATCAAATAAGTAACTGAATCTCCAAGTACCGGATCATAAGAGGTGGATCAAACGGTACAATCACGCAACTTGGGAGCCAACATATAGGATGCTGCTGTACTGAACTGCAACATATAAGGGTGGACGACATCACTGGCAGAAACTGAAAGGACTGTCAAAAGTGAACCGAAGAATGCTGATGCAACCCGAGGTCTTCACCGATCACTATGGCACAATTCTACACAATGGGAATAAATGAGTTGAAGTCGACCATGTGAGAAATCGTTGGATTACCGGGCAATGATGTATCTCGTTAACCAACGCGAGACAACCCACCGATAATGATAATGAGTGTCAAGGTGCCCCAGTACAATCTGACAAGTGCGAATGAATGAGTTGAAGTCGAACACTTGAAATAATCTACCAATCAGGAGGCAATGATGAATCCCCACCGTCGATAGCGAAGAGTCTGCCACTGATGACTGCAAACCCTAAGGTACTGACAAAAAGACTCTAGACCTTATTCCCAGAGCAATGAGTCGGAGTCGATGGGAAAAGATCTGCTGGAAGGAAGGTATTAAGGCATCCCACATCAGTCCAGCGCGAGTGTAACCCGCAGGCCAAGATTTGGAAGGAATCGGACGAAGGAGAGTGATGGAACCAAAACCGAAGTACGTTTCCAACGTGCACAAGATGAAGCTAGCGCACGGAAGAAACCCTCTGAACCAACCAATAATGAAAGCTGACACAGAGGCGAGAAATCCACCGATAGGGTCAAATGGAAATCAAGGTACTGCATGAATCCCAAGTGTGATAATGTGTGCTGACGTCGAACACAGGGGAAACCACTCAGTCAATAGACCCATGATGATGATCAAATGCTGAGCACGAGGTCACCTATCAATGATGGAAATAGGCCCAAGGTGCGGCTCTAGGTTTTCTCTCAGAGCAATGTGTCGTAGTCGATAAGAGACGAACCCGCCGGCAAGAAGTCAATGGGGACCCTCTCAAACCAGCACGAGCAGAAGACCAAAACATCTGATGTGATAGAACATGATACTGACAAGACCGGGAAGGCCGACTGAATAATGAGTCAAGAGACACCGCAAAATGGCCGACTCAGGTTAGACTTCCCTTGAACAAAAGCACGACTCGTGATGACCATGGCAGTAAAAAGTGACACTGTATAAGTCTGTTATGCAGGAGGCAGAACAAACTCTCCATATGATTGGAAGAGATAACCAACCGGGGGAGAACTGACAAGTGAAACATGGTAAAAGCTGAACCTAGGTCAAAACTAAAACCATCCCAAATGAAGGAGATATATATAAGTATATGTGCTTTGTTCAAGGGCGACAAAACTGACTCTGTACTGCCATCAAAATAACGAAGATACATCCCGTTCCCGCTCTTTTTGTTATATTTGATTTTTTTGTCTTTTTCATATAATAAGCCTGAAAAAGAATAAAAGAATGCTATGGCACAATGGATAGAACGAGTATCAAGAAAGCAGATGCACTAGTTCCTGGGATTGGAACAATCCTATGCTCAATGCAAGGTGGCGAAAACTGGTCAGTGATACTCAGAGGAACGTTCCATCCATGGGTACAAAGGTGTCAAGTCGTGATAGCTAAGTGCATGCAATGGTTAACTTGTACAGAAATTCAAGGTTAAAATTTGGCTTAAACATCGAGTCCAAATGAAGCCAGCTAAAGGCCAGGATAAACAAGTAGCCAATATGCAATGCAGTAATACAACTTAACGACACCAGGGAGCCTCTAGGGTAAAAGCTAGAAAAATGATAAGTGATGAAGAAGAAGAATGAAGCTTCAACACATAAGACACGGCGGGACTAAAGAGGACTCCCGAGCCTACATACAAAGCAGCATGGGAAACAACTGATAGCGAGGAACTAACTAGGAAGCCCATGTAAAGGAAGGCTCTACCATCAAGTCATGATTAAATAATCGGCGAGTGAAATGGGTATAAGACTCATGACCTGATGGGATCGACCCTAAGGCAAGTGATCAGTATGGAGGCTAGAATGCAAGATGCAATGGAAAGTGATTCCCTAACCTATATGCCAGTGAAGATCATATACCTGCCGTGAAGAGTCGGAAATCATGGATCAAAACCGGGAAAAATCTCCAAATCGTCAAAATGTACCTAAAAACATACCAAACTGGGCACTTCCAAGCAACCGAGTTATGCAGCTTAAGATAGATCGAAAAAATAAGCATAAGGAAATTTTGCGAAAATTTTCAATTTTTTAGCCATAAATAGACAAATTACCTCTCATTTGGTTCATTATTGCATAGTTGATTTGGAAAAAGTGCTCTGGAGCAAAAAACTTCTTTCGTCAAATCAGGAACAACCGACCGTCGGAACTCAGCGAAACTTCAGGTAGGCTCCTTAATCATCCTGTTTATTCATTTTGTCCGTTTGGAAATTAAAATTAAGTGATTTTTAGCCTTAAAACCCTTGCTAAAATATGCGTACCTGCGCATACGCGAGTTCATTGAAGGAAACCCGCGTATACACGCGACTGTGTACAGGGAAAACTGCGTATGCGCAGGGCCGAAACTTAAAAAGCGTGGCTAATGCATAATTTGATGAAATTTCTCAGGATGACCATCTCATGGAGGGAACGTGAGCACAGCACAGTAGACCAGGAGGTCATGCAGGACCGCGCATCGCAAAACATCCTCCGAAATTGCGGATTGTTGAAATTCTTTAAAATGCCCAATATGAAAAGTAATGTGCGGTTGCTAGAAATGCTCGTAAATTACTGGGAACCAGATCAGGATTGCTTCATAATTGATCAGATGCCACTACGCATTGAAGTGGAGGATATATATTTCATCACTGGACTCTCCAGGAGGGGAGAACCAGTGGACTTGCACGGAAAGCCCCTGGGAGGGTTGACCGTGGAAGATTATGTCCACGTATATTGCGTAGAGAATTCCAAAAAGGTTGGAACACAGATTGCAATTAAAGATATCATGGATTTGCACATGAAAATCCTCCTTTTCACCATCAGCAGAGTGGCAGGATCTGCTTCACTACATCAGGCGTCTAGGACGCAAATGAGCATAGCTAGAGTGTTTGACTCATGTGTACGATTGGTGCACATCCCTTCTACTGAACATGAAACAACATCTGACCTCCATTCGCCAAGCAAAGACTAAACACTTTGGCTATGGGAACATTTTGACAACATTCTTCTTTGAGAGGATTCCAGCTTTGAGACCCAGAGTCATCTCTACTATCAGTAGCCCGCGGGACCCAAGAATTGCCCGTTGGGCAGACATGATGAAGAGATTGGGGGGTAGTGAGGTACCCCGGACCACATGGGACGATGAGTTCTTCCTGTGGTGGGGAGAACAGATCATCGCAGTGGACGACTATCCCTATGCCGGGATGGATTTTCGTGGAGATCCAGATCTAGTTCTTCCACCAGGCACGGCATGGGGAGTAGTCGGTAAGTTTTTGCAAAAAATTTTGACTTATATAATTTTTTGGATTTTTCAAATATTTATGAAAAATGAAAAACAAACATGTTTTTGATTGGATTCATAATGACTGACAATTAAAAATGATCATGTTTCAGATGTTGGACCAGTACGACCTGAGGGTCTCCCACGCCATAAGCGTCGCAGGGGTGAGGCAGAGACAGTGGATTCCGACAGGACTCTCCAGGCCGTGCAGAGAAACTTGGAGGGATTAACCCGCAAAATCCCTATGGCTGCCGTGGAGGACTTGCCGGAAGCCATCCAGAGACAGGTGGTAGGAGTACCACGAGACTGGGTTAGATTATTCTGCCGTGTGGCCACTGCAGTTACGTTCTATAGGAACACGACTTCTGGGCAGGGACCTCAGGAGTAGACAAATTTTATATATTAGATGACTGTATATTCCTTTTTGAGACTGAACATGATGGGGCATAAGCCCAAGTTTTGTACGAGATTATGGATCCAAATTTTGTAAATTTTTTGACACTCCGATGATATATATACAACGATATTTGATGTGATGTGATAAATGTATCAAATGTATGATGTTTTTGATGATTAAAAATTATTGTATTGAATGATTAATATGCCAATCTAAAGCTTGATTAGCCAATGAGTCAGCAAACCAATTGTCAGCTCGAGGAATATGAATGAATGTTAAAAATTGAAATGACCTTTGTAACAAACGTACCCTCAAGAACAATCGTAATAAAAATGGATCTCGTACTCGATAAGTGTTGTTCAACTGCGACACCACCAGCTGGGAGTCCAAGAAAACTACCAACGAATCAACACCCAAAGATATTGCCTCCGAGAGTAGATGAACAAATGCAGTGTATTCTGCTACATTATTGGAAGCAGGACCAATGCAGACAGCTCTTGATACTAACAGCTGACCGGATGGATAATGAAGCACCCAAGCCACGGAAGCTAAGTTCCGGGTGTGTCTACTAGCACCATCGGCTAAACCAAAATGACTCATGACATCCAACACAACCTGCCAAAGCAGATCAAAAACATCACCAACTCATCAAAAATCGAAAATCAATCAGATATGTACAAAGCAAAAACTACTATATACAAAAGCAACATGCCAGGCCGAAGCCTAGGCATAATACTTCTTCAAATAGAGCCCATTTCGGGGCTCCGACAACTCGTTCCCTTTGAAATCAACCAAGGTATATGCTCCTTTCTTAAGGACTTTTTTAACGATATAGGGGCCATACCACATAGACTTAAACTTTCCTGCCCCCAGGGCATCTTTTTCTTGGGCATAGACCAAAACAAGGTCACCTTCCGAAAAGACCCTAGGCTTGACCGCCTTATCGTACTGAACTTTTACTCGGTTTTTATGCGCTTCATTCATCGTGGCGGCATCTCGACGTTGCTCATCGAGATGTTCCAGATGAAGAAGCCGTTCTGCTAGACTAGAAGTCTCAGGAAGAAGCTCAACAACTAATTTAAGAGAAGGAATCTCGCATTCAATAGGAAATACGGATTCCACCCCGTGCACTAACTGAAACGGAGTAAAGCCAGTTGCAGTTTTCACTGACGTCCTGTATGCCCAAAGTGCAGGATATAGCATAATATGCCAGTTGGATCTATGTTTATCAATTGTCCTTTGAAGAATTGTCTTCAAGGATTTATTCACGACTTCCACTTGCCCATTGGCCTGAGGATAATATGGAGATGAATGCTCCTGCCGGAAACCCAATTTGAGAGCCAACTCAGCCATCATACTATTCTGAAAATGACTGCCATGGTCAGTGAAAATCTCTCTAGGTATACCAAAATGAGCGATAACTTGGTTGAAAAGGAACAAAGCTGCAGTCTCACCATCGTTCCCAAAAGTAGGCATAGCCTCGACCCACTTCGTAAAGTAGTCTACTGCTACGATAATGTACTTGTGACCTTTTGTCGAAGGCGGGTTACAAGTAGTATAATCAATACCCCACTTTGTAAAGGGTCCGACAGTAACGACTGGAAAAAGCGGAGCTGGATGAGCGCGCATTTTTCGAGTATAAACCTGACAAGGATGACACCTTTTGACCGATTCAATACAATCTTTGAAAATCGAGGGCCAAAAGTATCCAGCACGCAAAATATTTTGGGCTGTAGCAAGCCCAGATAAATGACCCCCACAAGCTCCACTGTGAGAATCATTGAGCACAGCCTCAGCTTCTTCGAAAGTTAAGCAGCGTCTTAGGATTGAATCAACCCCTCGACGGTATAAAGCATCACCAATAATCAGATAATTCTTGGCTAAGTGACGCAGCTTACGACGCTCATCTTTCGAAAAAGTGGAGGGAAACTTCGCAGTCTGGAGATACACAATGATATCCCCATACCAAGGATCCTGTGAAGAGATAAGAAACAAGTGTTCGTCCGGAAAGGACTCATCATAGATCATCTCCTCTCCACAAGGCAACTCGGAGATCAATTCCGCAAAGACTAATGACTTCTTGGATTTGGCAGACATGAATTCGAGATCAAATTCTTGTAAAATCACAATCCATCTATTATATTTGCCCCCAATCACTTGCCTGCTGAGGACAAATTGAAATGGATTGGCAGCTGCCAAGACATAAGTTTTGCGAAGAATAATGTAATGCCGGAGTCGCTGCACAGCATGAACTGCTGCTAAGGCTAATTTTTCTATTGGAGTGTATCGAAGTTCAGGTCCTACCAGTCCTCGACTAAGGTAGTAAATAACATGCTCTGCAAGAGCATCATCTTCCTGAACCAGAACCATACCAATGGTAGATTCTATTGCTGCCAGGTACAAAAGAAAATATCTGCTATAATTAGGTGGACTCAGTAAAGGAGCAGAGGTCAATGCCTTTTTCAAAGCATCGAACGAGCGTTGAGCGTAGTCATCCCAAAGAAAAGGAACTCCTTTCTTCAACAGTCTCATATATCCCTTTGTAATCTCAACATAATTGACGATAAACCTCCGAAGAAAATTAGACTTTCCTTGGAGACTTTGAAGCTGACGGATGGAAGACGGGGGAGGCAACCGAAGTATTGCCTCAACCTTGAAGGGATCTACCCTTATCCCTTCCCTAGACACAATGAATCCCAATAGCCGACCGGATGTAACCGCGAAAATGCACTTGTTCGGATTCAATCGAATTTTATAAAAACGACATCTTTCAAATATTTGCCGGAGGTGACCAGGATGATCCATCCTCTTTCGAGAATGAGCAGCTAGATCATCTAAGTATGCCTCGATAATCTTCTTGATGTCATGGAAGGCGTAAGACATGGCCCACTGAAAGGTAGCCCCAGCATTTTTAAGGCCAAAAGGCATTTTCTTATATGCAAACGTACCCCAGGGACAAATAAATGCAGTCTTATGTTGATCTTCAAGATGGATAGTAATTTGATTATATCCAGAAAAACCATCCATGAAGGAGAAAATCTCGTTACCGGCACACTCGTCAATGATCTGATCGATGAATGGTGTGGGGTAATTATCTTTAGGACATGCCTTATTTAGGTCTCTGAAATCGATGCACACTCGAATCGTTCCTTGCTTTTTATCTACCGGAACGGGGTTTGAAACCCATTCAGTCAGAGGAACTGGGAAAATGAATCCCGCCTTAAGCAGCTTTTCAACTTCAGCTTTGATAGCTGCTGCCTTCCTAGGATTGACCGGATGAAGCTTTTGCCTGACCGGCTTAGCGTTTTCATACGTCTTGATCTCATGCTGGACAATAGATGGGTCTATGCCAGGCATTTCCTCATAAGACCAAGCAAAAACATCCCTATACTCTTTGAAGAGCTCGGTATAGATTTGAATCTCTTCACGGGAACATTCAGCTCCAATGAAGACATTCTCGACAATATTGGGATCCCTGGAAATGTTCACTGGGATAGTAGGAGAGATCACAGCCATGTTCCCTTCAGCATAAACCTGTGTTGGTGCCAAAGGGTTCAAGACTGGGTGAACAGGACCAGGAGACTGAGGACTTGGAAAACTAGTTTCAACTTCGTTTAAGTCAGGTAGGAAGTAAGACCGATGATGCAAATCATCCCACGGTCTATCTATACCAATCATGGCTTCCAGGATTGCCTCTTCAGATGGAAGAGTGGTATCAAGACAATCCTGGGCCGAAGAAGAACTAATTGTCCAAGCCGGAGCCACATCACCATCCAACTCTTCCGGTGAAAGAGGAGCTGGAACGGACTCTGCAGTGTCAACAATAGACTGATATGCAATCTCAGCTGCAGAAATCGGAAATGCCATTCCACCCACTTGACCTTCCGCTAATGTGGCAGTAGGGGAAGGTAAGGTCCAAGGGTCCGAAAAATAATGAGTTCGGAAGAACTCTCTTCGAAGAGGAGCCTTGGAGGATGAAATAGCATTAATATGCACCGTAGGAGGAGGAAGATCGAAAGTACCCATCAGGGAAGAATACATTCCAACTCCTAGATTCTCAACAGGCGCCTTAGTATTATCCAACTTAGGAACGGATGAGTCAGAAGGCGCATTCAGGTCTACTTGAGGACAGTCCAGTTGATCCACTGTAACGATCCTCCCTTCGTGGGGAAAACATACAATTTGAAATAATGAGGATGCAATGGCATCCATCTCATATATCCAGTTCCTCCCCAACAGAAGGTTGTAGTCCAAGGCTGCATCCACTACCTCAACCTCTATGTTAACGGTTTTGCCCCCAACACAGATGGGCAAAGCCGGGACAATACCATGGGGCCTGTGAGAATGGCCATTGAACGCAGTAAGAACAGTGCTAGATGGAACAGCTTTGGGAGATCCAAGTGTCTTCCAGCATGCGAGAGACATCACGCAAGTAGAAGCACCCTCATCGACCACCGTTCGAAAGATATTGGTCTTTTGATACGATGATTTAATATGAAATGCCATGTGATGAGGAAGTCTCTTTTTAAAATTAGTCATATCAAAAGTGATCAGAAGAGAATTTTTCGGATCAACAGCCCCAATGGCAGTGAGCAAAGCACTGCGCTGAGCCGGACAAGACTGGAGTACCTCTAAAGCTGACATAGCACAAGGACTTTGCACCAGATCTTCTACAATCGAGTAGTTCTAGGCAGCCCTCATGTTCGGATTAATTGTTGACTGCTTAGAAGATGCTTTCGGCATCCGAGGCATAGACTCAATAGTTGGCTTCGTGATGTGAAGCGGCTCAGTAGCATCAGGAACTTCCTTAGCTTTCGAATATTCCTCTCCGCCATAATCACGGGATCTCGTAGCGACATCCACGTGAGCACTCATCATAAAGATGTTCGATGGAATTTCCCCTTCCTGGGTACCTCCAGAGGAAGCCCCATGATTTTGGTTCGCGCCAACAACTAATTGCTGCCCTTGGGGAAAAGGGTTTGTTAGCACAGCCTGGGAACTAGAAGAACCCTGCTGGGATAACAGGCGCTGAGCATCCTGAATTTTAGGGCAAAGGTGCGTGAGATGGTCTCCAGTACAAAGCTTGCATGGAAACTTCACTTTCTTTTTCTCCTTTTGACCCTCACCAACACGCTCGTTGGTTTTATTTGCATTGCCCTTCCCATTATTGCCCTTCTTCTTGTTATTTCGTCCCTTCTTCTTCCCATCGGATTGTTGATTTCCTTTGGGATCAGAAGCTTGGACAGCATTTATGGACAAAGACTGGGAAGGTGATGAATCAGCAGGCACAGCCTGACCAGAAGGAGCAGATCGTAAAAACAACTGCTGCAGTTGAGAAAGCAAGCTGGTTGCACCACTACTGACCGATCCGACAAGCTCGTCACCATGCGGACCAGGTTTAGTTTTCGATAAATCCAATTTGGAGCGAGGAGCATTGGGCAAATACTTATAAAGTACCCCAGACTGAGAATAGATCAGTTCTAACTGCTGGGCCCTAAAAATGGCCTGCTCCTCAAAAAATACCCCAGATAGGGATACATCTTTTGAAATATCTGACTGCAGAGATTTCAAAAACCACTCGAGAAGGAATTCACCTGGAATATGAGCTTTGATAAGCCTCTTCCTTCTCCTCCATTCTTGAATGTGATCAGAAATGTGAGTTGCCTCATCCTGCTTAAAATTAGCCAGGAGTTCGGTCCCAGCCTCATATCTGACAGGCAACTGAAAATGGTTTAGAAATGTGACAACCAGTTCTCCAAATGTGGCAAAACTACCCCCAGTGAGCTCGATATACCATTTGGCAGCATTTCCAGTTAGGGTGCGTTGAAATAATCTCAACCTAATCGAGTCATCGATCAGGGAGTTCGAAGAGCACCATAAGTGGAAAGTGGTGATGTGGTCCGCCGGATCCTCTCCATTCTTTCCTTCAAACTTTGGAATGTCTGAAGGAAGTTTGGTCGGGACCGGAGGCCACCCCAGACTATAACGAATCGGGTCATTAGTCAACTTCGACAAATCTGGCAAGTTTAACGTTGCCAGAAAAAGTAAGCGAGGCGGAGCCTGAGGATTCCATCCTTGATGGGATGGATTCCCAACATTCTGAAAAGAATAGCCTGGATTTGATGAGGCACCAGGCTGCCAGAAAGGACTCGTAGAAAACGGAGAAGAACCTCCTCCCCACGCCAAGTTACCAAAGCCCAGACCAGTTCCCCCCGCTGAAGTGTTAAATGAAGAGGAGAGCCCCTGATAGGGGTTCCAAGCATTAGACAGAGGAGAAAAGGTCTGATAAGCACTCGATGAAGGGAAAGAAGCATTCCCTTGATGACCTGCGAAGAACTGATTCCCTGCCCCCGCTGTAGTAAAGACAGGATTCCATCCCGTAAAAGTAGTCGAACTTTGCCCCCCAGACCAAGGGTTGAAACTCTGGGTCTGGGACGTAAACGGAAACAACCCTAAAGAAGGATTGGAACTAGGAATATGCCCAGTCCCAAAGGGGAAACCCTGAAACGAAGCTGATCCACTAGCCATGTTAGACATGGGCGTAGATCCAGCTGAAGTGGCGGAAAAGGAAAAAGAGGGATTCCCACTAATGGACATCCCTGAACAAAAGGGACCAGAATGGGAAGCATGTGCTTGGGTGAACCCAGAGCCAAACACAGCAGCACTAGAAGCAATCGAAGATGAAGCAATAGTGCCCCCTGCTTCAACAGAAGCAGGAGTCTGAATGCCTACAGCACTCACGACAGAAGCCGCGTTCTCAGTCGTGGCCATCGAAAGATAAGAATGATACGGAAGATCCGGCGGTCTCTTCGACTCCGGTCTGATGTACTGAACAAAAAACGGATAATCAGGAGGAAGAGGAGATGGACCTGTAGCAGGAGGCTCAGGTATGTCCTCAATCTGAAAATCTTCTTCCTAAGGAAACAAAACTCGCGAGGTGAGCGGAACGCTCCTCTCGGGACCGACACCAGAATCAGATACGAAACCTTCAGACCTTGGTGGAGGATCTCTCTCCACAGCGTCAGACTCCACAGGGTGGTAACCACCTGCTAAATCACTCCTACGCCTTCTCGAAGAAGGCTCTGCACTCTCGGGAGATAACCCCCGGATTCTCCTCGAACGTCGAGGCGCTTGATCAGCCACTTTTATAGATTTTTTAAATTAGACTCAAAAAAGTGAAAAGCTAGGCAAGCTAGGAGCAAAGAGCACTCACTAAAATAAAAATCCCTGGGATACAGTCAAGCAAACAGCCTCCAAGTATTTCCGCTCCGGGTGATGAGGACCGGACACCAAAATACAGGAAAGCGAAGTATAGGACCTCCCGAAAGTAGTCTGGGATGATTAGGGCCCAGAACAACTAGCGAAGGTATCAGAAACAGTTACGCCGACCTCCTAACGACAGCCTTTGCCGACTCAAGCACCCAAGCTTCGCAAGGGCACCCCCCAGAAGTACTGCTGAAAGTGATGCGACGTCTGCCTCAGGTACCACGGGTATTCCCCCCCGCAGTCACCTGTGTGGAACCTAGGAACAGCAACTATGGACACCAATCCGTATCGGAAGCTGGGCGGAACGGTCTTGAGGTTAGATTCAGCTAATCGGAGGGGGGGTATCCCTCTTCTTAACCTTCACTTCCCCTCGCGCTTGACTCTCGGATGAGAGCTTTCCCAGTCCACCTCACGGGGTTGGATTTCGCTCAATTAATCAACTTCTATGTTTGTTTGAGCGGCCTTGGAGAGTTAACTCTCCACTCACCTATTCCAAGGCCCTACAACCTAGCTAGTTGGTGATTGACACTTATAAAAACTTGCTAGTTGATTTTAGATTAAATCGCTTATTTTAAGGGCTGTTATATTAAGTCACAAGGATATGGAGATGAAACGTATGGTGTTTTTGACGCAAAAGAAATTAATAAAAACTTAACTACATGCAAATGCAGTTCTTTGTCTTTCGATGAAGAGCAATCTCTATACAGGTTCTACGAGACTAAAAATTGTATTTTTCTTTTCGAATAGCAAACTCACACTCACAAAAACTAAGAAATTGACTAAATGATTATATGCACCTAATGCAAATCACTACAAGCATGCAAATCCTAAGATGCAAATCTCTTAAAGCAGAGTGAAATTCCCAAAAAGTCCTTCAGTTTTAACTCTTCTTTTGTTGCCCAGAAAGCTAGCTCTCGAAATCAAGAACTCTTAAAATAAGGACACCAAAACACTTAAAAACAAGAAGAAGAAATCAAGTGACAACTCCTCCTCAAAATCAAGCCTAAAACTAAAGCAAGAAACTTCACAAAAGCTTCAAAAGTTGTAGCAAACGAAAATAAAAATGCAACAACAAAAGCAAATAACAAGTCAAAATGTTTTTTAAGCCTTTGAAATGCAAAAACAAAAAGCAAAGAAATTTTTTTTTGAGCTTTTTTGTTTTATAGAGAAAGAGCTCGAACAGACCAAGCACAACTATCAAAAATCCAAACCAAAACGGGACCGAATTTCAAGCACAAACTTCAACAATGCTCCCAAACCTTATAAAGCTAACTCATAGCAAGATCAATAAGAGCAAAAGAAGACCAAAATCTCAGCCACTCAGTCTAGACAAATAGTGCAAACTCGTTGCAAACAAAAACTCCAAAGAAGCAAGAAAAGCTCTTCAAAAGTTGCAACAAAACCTAGCCTATGGAACTCAAGAAAACCAATAAAAAATGAAGCAAAAATCGCAATGCGAAGCACAACACAAAGATAGGAGCGAGTCAGTGAGCAGAAGCTCTCTGTTCTGATAAAGCAGAACAACCAAGAATGCTCAGAAAGCGATCTTGGAACTCAATCCAGAAGTGCCAGCACCAGAAACAACACTTTGCCAAAAAGACTAGTTTTTACTCAAACGAAAGAGAGAAAAGACATGAAACCACTTCCTTCACACTCCAGTAAGTACAGAGACTCTGTAGAAACAGGCCTCCACAGCCAGAAAGGACCAAAAAGTCAAGAATCCCAAAAATTCAAAATCTGCCTAGGTATACGCTACTTCACAGCTATGCAACCAGCGTGCATACGCGTCTGTGCTAAGGGAAACTCGCGTATACGCGGGTTCCTTTAGACAAACTTGCGTGTATACGCGACTGTGTGCAGAAAAAAGCGCGTATAAAAAGGAAAATAATGAAAAAACAAAAAGGACAAGCCTGGAAAAGACACCAGGACTTCAGACTGACTGTAAGAAAGTAAACTGGACTGCAAATGAAAGATAAAACTGTCGGCAACCTACCAAACAGCTGAAACAACCCAACAGGAGAATCACAAGAATGTGATCCCCAATGGAGTCGCCAGTTCTGTTTCGGGGAAATATCACCCTAGAGGTTGGTTGGGATACAACCTCCACAGAGCAGGGGCATGCTTCTTAACAGAGACTCACACAACCATGCACATTCAGAAAAACTAAATAGAGCAGAATGAGAAAGTTACCCGTAGGTCCTACGGTTGAAGAAGATCCCACAGGGTTCAAACCCCCAGCAACCGTCCTTCCTTCTTAACCTGAAATACAAGAAGAAACCAGCACAAAGGACAGGTTGTACAGCATATATCTACTCTAAATGTCAGTGAGATTCATATAAAACATTAAATAAATCATAATGAATGCTTGTATAACAAATATTCTTATACATATAAGCATACACTAACACGTTTATTTCGGGAACAGCATGATACTTCTGTATTATAAATAGCATGTACAAAAGTAATCAAGTGGAGAGATCACCTAATCCTTCCAAGGCCTTCACAGACCGTCGTCCGGATCCGTCCAGCCCTTGCCTCGCTAAGACTCCTTCCAAATTGGTGCATACGAGATAACATATAAAGGGATGTGTATCTCAAGGAAACAAGGGTTTCCTATAATGAACTGGGAAAGTGCAGGAGGCACGGGGAATCAGACTTGGATAGGGAATACCAACAGAGTATAATATCAATAACTCTCTCTCTCCCTTAGGCCATACACATGAGGGGTTTTTATACTCCCTCCAATTAGTTTCAACAGTTGGAAACAGTTGGCCACGTGCTGGGGTGGTTGAACTACCTGAGTAACCATCAACCCAGCCCGAAAATAGGGAATAATTATATATTTTTTAATCATTTTAATGGCATACGTGGAAAAGTCTAGCTGGACTCGCGTATACACGCGGAAAAGTACGGGCATAGTCGCGTATGGGGATTTTTACACTGTTTTTAAGTGAATTTGTCCAAGTCTGTAGGAATGGGTGCCCAAAACCATCAAAGCAATCATGAATCATGTGAAGGTGAGAAGTGATGCTATGCAATAGCAGGAAAGTAGTACATGCAAGTTACACACCACCACAAAGACTGATGTAGCTTTCTGATGCAGTAGGGTTAGTGATTTTCAGAGTTCCATTAGAAGAAAGTGGCCAAAAGGAACCTTGGTGTCTGTAAGTAATCATAGCTACTTTTTCACATCTCACATACTTGTCTTCTCAACACAGAGGTATAAAAGGTCATTACATGAAGTTTTAAACCTTTGGGGAGACATGTCATTAGTGAAAACAATTCTAGTTATATACAGCCTGCTACTCCAACAAAACCCAATTGAAGAATGGTTGAAAAAGTTGTGTCATTACATAAGCAAAGAACTAATGATGATTATGTTATAAAAAGATGTTGATCCCCCTACTCCTCAAAAAAAATTTCCTTCAGGTCGCTTATCACAAGTTGACAAGGAAAAAACTTGAGTTTTGCTCTTCCCAAGAATGGCATCACAGCTTGACACAATGGTTTATAACATACAAAGAAAGACTGTGGCATTTTTTCAAGATCTGAAACTCATTGAAAACAAAGTCTTCATGCCACTATCACAAAGGGAAGCAGGATTCCTATAAAAACAGGTCACAGTACTATACTGTTGCATTTTGAATAAAGGTAAAGCAGTAGATCCCCAAAATGACTGCAAGATTTTCATTACCTTTGAGTCACAAGGTAAAACCTGTAAACTAATAGTTTCAATATCATTGGAGAAAGATTGTGAGAGCATATAATTAACATTGGGACGCGCCCTCGTACGTGTGCGCGACGCGCCTGTACACGACGCCCAGCCGACCTGACAGAGCCACCTAACAACCTAATTTGGCGCGGCACTCTGAAAGCCAAACGCGTCGCGCATATGTGTGACCCTCATAAGTTATTCAAAGCAGCTCTGGAGCTGGCCTAAACGCATCAAAAGGATTTTCATCATATTCTCAAGGTATTTCCATGTACCCTCTCAGTTTTTGAAAAAAATGCTAAGTGATATGAAGGGTTAAGAAGCCCTGTTTTCAAGCTGTGGTATGAGGACAAAATAGTGTTTTCCTGATTGACTGATGAAATATCAAACACCTGTGAGCTTTATTTTTATTAAAGGACCATCAAAACACCCTCACTACCGTGGTGAAGCAAGGTTGAAGCTGTCCATATACAGTTGGAATTTGTTTGGATCAGATTAGTGCAAAGAGAAGTAGGATGTGGAGAGAGCAGTTTGTGTGAGGAAATTCTTTCACAGTTTAAATGATGGGAGAGTGTTTGTAATATCATGAAAAACATCTCAGAACTCTATCGCCTTGCCCCCTAAAACACAGTGACTACTCACTGTGTAAATCCAATGTGATTGACTATATTTATGGTGTTTAATTGATTAAGTTGCATGCTATAAAGAAAACAGTGTGTTGAACTGCTACAAATTTTTCATACCACAACATACAAAACTTTCAAACTTTGTCACCATATCTGAAAAACAGTGTTTTTGTTGTGTGGTGATCCGAGGTGTAAAACTGTGGTAAAATGCTGGATGTGCTATTAAAGGCGCCTACAGGAAAATAAATTGTGTTAGGCTAAGAGTAGTGTGTTTTCACCTTTATATATCAAAGAATAAGGGTGTTTTATCTTCAAAGCATCAAAGGGCAAAGGTCACTCCTATAAACCACAAAAAGAGACAGTTTTTCACTGTGTATTCTACATTTCTGTCCTCTGTTCTTAGAGCTTATTTGATAAGTTGATATTCATATAGAGCAAAGGTTTTCTACAAAGACAAAGGTGTTACCTGGATAAGAGGCCTTGATTATTTTGAAAAGAGAAAACTCTTACAGGCTTTGTTGAACTGTTTGAAGCATTTTTCAAAACTCTGTCACCTGGTCACATAAACTGTGGCATTGACTGTATGCTTACATCAAGGGTTGATTGCATCAGATATAAGTTTGTTGAGTGATTGGCACACTAGGAAGGGGAAGTTTGTGAAGATTGAGGAGTTTATCAATGGTCAGAAATATAAACAGGTTTTAAGCTCCAAGCACCACAGAGCAAGGTAACTTTGACAACTCTAAACAAAATTTTCACCTAACAGTCTGTCTCCATTCCACTATATTGTCTCTTAGTAAAAAGTCTGCTAGTTGAGATACTTTAAAGGTGGACAGGCCAATTTTTGAAAGAGCAGGGGTTTTTTATTGTAAGGAAACTGGTTGCAATCATCCAAATATATTGTTTCTCTATCAAAACAGTGAATTGACATAGTTTGGCTCCAAGAAGGAAGTTTATAGTCGGTGAGGCTGTTTGGTTCTTCAAAAGCACATCTAGGTCAAAATGCCTCCTAGGCAGGACAGCAGAAGTGGTTCGCATAAAATATATGAGCCAATCTCTATAGAGGAGGTTAATGCTCATCCATCCATCCTTTTCAACTTCCATGAAGTAGGTTGCCTAGATTTCTGTCAAAAGATACAGGAGGTCAAAAGTTTTTCGCCATTAACACACCTATGCGCCCTGAGGTTCCAAAACAAGCATTTCCAGGTAGCGGACCTTGATTTCAAGTTTTCTCCAAGATCAGTGTCCAAAGCCACGAAGATTCCATATCATGGTGAGAAATGGTTCAAACAGACCCATCTTGACTTAGAAGATTACAAGACTTTCATCAAGCCTAAGCATAGAGATACTTGCACTGCTATTTTTCCTTTTTCTTATCTTCTTGACAGCTATGCTCCTCTAATGAAAGTCATAATGAATTATTTTACTTGTGAAGGGAGGTTTGCTCGAGTTTATGCCTACCATGTCCGACTATTGATGCATTTCACTAGAACCAGGCAGCTAAATCTCCCTTACTTTTTATACAAAAGCCTCGAGAAGATGGCATCCACAGTCCAGAAGAAGGCCCCACCTCTGCAAATACCTTCCCTTTTTCATCATTCTCTGATCAAAATTATCATCCTACACCAGCTAGAGAAGAAAGAGGTTCCATGGGATGTATTCATCAGTCACCCAGACTTCTCTACTGTTCCTCCTGTCCATATATCTCCCACTCAGCCTATTCATCGCCCTATACCTTTGTCCAACAGGCCTACTCCTAGAAGGCTCAAAATTACCACAGAACAGTCAGGACAGCAGGAAGAAGGAGAGGGAAGTAGACAGCAAGAAGAGAAAGGTCATGAGCAAGAGGAAAGGGATGAAGAGCAGCAAACAGAAGATGAGGAACAGCAGCAGGACAGTGGGGAAGGTCAGCAACGAACAGAAGATGATGAACATCAGGTACAAGAGGAAGAGAAGCAACTTGATATTGAAGGACATGAACAGCAGCTTGGGAAGGAAATTGAGCAACAACTTGAGCCACAAAATGAACAGGAAATCCAAGCACAGCAACAACTTGATTTTGGTGAAAAAAGGCAGCAGGTTGAAACACAAATTGAACAAGGCATTGAAGTAGAACAACAAATTGATGTTGGCGAACAGGGGCAACAAATTGAACAGCAAGAAGAAGACACACAGCAGCCTGAAGGAGAGCAGCAGTTTCAAGAAGATGTCAAGGGTAAAGCAGTTGTGTCTCCTCCTCCCAAAAGAACAAAGCCCAGCACAGCAAGGAAGAAAGGGCCTAAGGCTGCCACTCTAAAAGTGACAAAAAATGTCCCTAGCAAAAGAAAATCTCCCAAGGAACCCCTCACTAGCATGCCAAGGAGGAAAAGTGCAAGATTGGCCTTCAAAGGGAAAAGCAAGGTTGGAGAAAGTAAAAAACATGGAGGTGCATTGGCTGTCATCCCAATCCAAAGCGATGAAAGTGATAATGAAGCCCGCATTCTTGAAAACCTCTTAATCCATAGAGAGGGACAAATTGAGGCATTGGAGAATGATCTTCAACGGGCAAGGAACTTCAACTATTTCTTGGAGACCCAAAATAAACAAATGAATGTCCATTTAGCTGTTCATGAAGCACGGGCAATCAAATACAAGAATGAAGCAGCTAAAGCACAAATGAGGATAGAGGAGCTCATTGGTGATTTTGATGAGAAAGAAGAGGAAGACTAGCCTAGGCGGAGGAGGCCTAGAACCATAGGGCTTAAAAGAGCCCTGGAAAGGCAAAAAGAAGAAGAACAGGCCCATCTTCAATCCTTTCCCCTCACTGCCCTCCTTGAGCAAGAAATTGAAGAAAATAAGGAGGCATGGCTAGAAAGAGCCAATAAACACTTGGAGATGAAACTTGAAAGGGAAAACAGAGACCTGGAGCTGCAAAGGAAAAGGACACAGCATTATAAAAAATTGAATCAGTTCGCCCGGCGCAAGCTAAAGGCCACCCAAGAGAAATTGAAGAAAGCAAAGGAGAAGTGCCCGGCACGGAAAGAGGAGAAAGGCACATCAGCACTTGACATTTTGGCCTCATCTTCAGAGCATGTTGCTAGGGACCCTTGAGGGTCATGCGCACCAATTTTGGGCCCATTTTGACAACTTTTTGTTTTTTGGCATTTTTTGAGTTTTTGGTCAAAAACTCATAAATTCGCCATTTCATTTTGAGGATTTTTCAAGGGAGGAGGATGATACCATTTGATGCCATAATTTCATGATCATTTCCTCAGCGATTTTCAGAGCATTTGGAGATCATTCACCCCCTCAAAACGGCGAAAAATGCTCACTTTTTGCACATTCTGCCCGGCATATCAGCAGTCTGCAATTTTCTGGCTTTTTACACACAGGTACAGATTTGGAGGACTTCCAGGCATTATATTGAGGTGATTTTAGTTGCGCCGGAAAGTAGACACTCAGAGCTTTCCAACGAGCTATCATGAGCTTCGTTTTGACATCAGGAAGGCTGTCAATTGTTTCCAGCAAGACAGGGGACCTTTTTCTGATATAAATTTGAAGTATTTTTGTAATTTTTGAACCTCAAAAATCTGCTTTTCCCAAATGTGCGTTTAGCTATTTTTACACTTGGAAAATGATCCAAAGTCAATTAAATTCCCTTTTTTTAGCAATTTTTAGATATTTTATGAGATATTTTTGTGCCTTGGGCTTTGCAAAGCCTCAAGGACAAGTTTAGATATTTTGATTAGGCCAATGAGGATGGAAGTTGAACCATGAGGTTTTCCTTACTTGAGCCTATTTATTCCACAAGCTCTCATTGTAAACAAGGCTGAATTTGAGAAGAGAAGCAATATATTGGTCATATGAGCTTTGGAGAAAATACTTGTGTTATGCTTTTGGATTGCCTCTTGAATGTTCTTGGATGGATGATGAAGGATTGTTGATGGATTCCATGACATGGTAGAATGGTATAGTGTTTCTTGATTTGTTGTTGTCTTCTATTTTTCATTCATGATACATGTTTCTTGCTTGCTATAGATCAGTAGAGAACAAATTTGAGATATGCCCATGGAGGCACCTCAAATTTCCTAAATCTTCATAGCTTTTATGTTTTCTTCTTCCTTAGTTGCATTAAAGAATTCTTAACTGCTCTTTAATAACTTGAGGATATTGTTGCTAGTTTCATTAATAGTTCTATGCATGTTGAGTAGGATGTATGGTGTGCCCTGCTTACCTATGAATGTCCATAGTCCCATCCATGAAACTATCTCTTTGACTGATTAGATTATCATTTTGTTTGAACCAAGGAGGCCTAGTCCCGATCTAGCCCTTTGCCTAAAACTATGAAAGCTTGTTTGTCAAAGTGCCCAATAACTTAAAGACTGTGTTTAGGCGTTCCGACATAGTATTTTGAGTTGTTAGTCCGTCTTATGTGTTTTCCCCAAAGTCTGATAGCCATTTCCCAAAGTTAGAGGGTCTTATACTTCTATGCATGGCTGGAATGTTTGTTTCGATGTGTTGATTAGTTTATATTTACATGTTGCATGATTAAGGGTTTTCTTTACCATGTTTATGTTATCTATTAAACCAATGATGCTTGAAACTCTTCGTTGTTCACAAACTTGATGTCCATTTACTCCATTTTGCCCAAATATCCTTTCTACCTTGAAATCAAATCGGCCCTTCAACAACCTTGTATCGTCATCTTATAGCTTTCTTGACCTTTTAACCCCATAGCCCAGTTAATCTACATCTTGTTATCTACTTTATATCTTTGATCAGTTTCATCCCTCACAACTTAAAAAACCAAAAATAAAAAACTTACTTCATAACTAACCTAAAATCAGAATACAAATAAGCAAACACACAGATATCCCTTACACATATAGAGAGAGCCCTCTCTGAGTCCAGGAAGGCTAGGTCCTTGGGCTCCAAAGCTTGGTTTGATGTTACATCATCATTTGGCTCACCAATCGACCAAATCATGGGAATTCGTAACAACTGGTACCCCGAAACATGAAAGGGTTCACTCACTGAAGGTGTGAGGATGGTTCCCATTGGTTGGTCTCATGTGCGATGTTGATGAAGTGGATGGAGGAGTGTCACAGATGGGATAATGCTGATGGAGGTATGGTGGGACAAATGCGATGCGCAGAGGTGCGCTTTCAATCTTCTTGTACAACCTGGTCATCCAGGAAGGGGGTTTGAGTTTGAATGGTAAACTTGAACTTATGCATGATGAATGGATTGGCATGAGGTGCTTCCTGGACTAAAATGGTATGGCCATGGCGTCACTTGTGCTATGATGTATGGTTTACTTTGGGTGACGAGCTCCATGGAGGGGAGCCTCTACCGACCAACGCAGACATTTATCATGTGCAAGGTAAGGTAATGATAAATGTGGTCGGGTATGAGGACCCTATGGTTTTTTCTGATGGAGAAATGATGTTAGGATATGAAAATTTTTCTGGGACTCTATCATGCTGTGGGTAGAATGATACCTGCTCCGGAACCTTCAGTGGATGGTGTTGTAAGTAGTTTGTAGGTTCTTCCTACAAAAACAACTATGTCAAGTGAAAGCATCTTATTTTCATCAAATGTTATTGAAAGGCATGAGCTTTGAAAAAGCAAGATGGGAGAGTGCATACCTGCCAGTGCTGAAATATTCTTTTTCCCAGAAAGTGAATGTGTGGCACTACATTCGTTCGTCATGATATACTGATGATGGTGCAACTTACAGTTTGCGGAATGGACCTTCTGATCTCCCGTTATGGACCTTTGAAGTTCTGGAAAAGGATGATAAATATGGGACTATGGCCCTAATCCTATTCATTTTTACTTTCCGAGTTTTGGGAGATCAGAGGTGCTTGCAGAGCCTTTCTTGTTGTTACGATCATCCTGTGTACCAGTGACTAGCGATATTATGCCAAGGTAACTTTCATGACATCCTGCATTGTAATTTCTTCAGTTTGAGGGTGCCAGGGGGCAAAAAAATTAGGTTTGTACGGCCTCTGAGTGACATTTTTCCCTAGATTGCGCGGGCGATCTAAGAAAAAGGACGCCTCCTTTGCACGTGATTTTTAGGGACATGCACACTAGGGCATGTTTTTCCCTCCTTTTTTAGCAAAAAGGCACGCCTGTAAAAAATACAGGCATGCAAGGGCATGCCTGCCTGAGGGACAGGCGCGCAAAGGCCATGATGACAGAAAATTTTGATTTTTTGTCTATTTTTGATGTTTTTCTCTATCCTGATGGGTACTTATGTTGCTGGCAGGTTGGTGTGGAGAGAGCGAGACTGGCCCGAGATCTAGACCGCTCTAGCTACTGATGCTAGGGCGCATCATTAGTTGGCCACATGGGGCCTTCTGAAATTTGCTGAGAATGAGTTCCTGCGATCGCAGGACCGTTTGTTATGTTACATTATACAACATTGGCAAAGGTGGTATAACATGTTCGTGTTGCATGGGACGAACTTGGTGATCCATCAAGAGACGGATATTTACTTTGTGACCGAGTTATTGCCTCAGGGTGAGGCTCTAAGGTACCCACTCCCTGCTGGGAGAGTGAACCTTGACATATTCCGGAGGCAGCATTACGGTGGTGCGCCTCTTACTGAGGGTTGCATTAACATTGCATCAGTGACAGATGTGGCAGAGCAATGTGCTTTGGTATTTATTGTGTGACTGGTGTGATAAATTGCTCAACATCGGGCATTTGGCCCGCAGGTTGGAGTTTTACGTTGATTGAGGGGCGGACATTTTTTCGATTTCACCCATTTTTGTTTTGATGGCATTGTGTTGCAATTGAACAAGGTCCAACATGGATCGAAGTCTTTTGAATATGCCAATATCTTATGCAGCATCATGTATGAGCGAGTGGTGCTGCTGAGGCCGATGGTGGCGGTGCCTATTGGGGGGCCACGGGAGCCACGCATGAGGAGGTGGGCTCCGGTGATGCCCCGAGGTGGTGGTGGCATGGTGGGTCATGTAATATCCCAAAATAGGGAATTTCTACAACAATAAGAATATATTAAGATATTGTAAATTTGGAGACCCAACAATATATGAACACGAACTGGAAATAACAGTGAATAACATCATACCAAAATGTATGGAAATCATGGAGCCATTTTATTATGTAAATAAGCAGCAAACATATACAATACAATTCAAATGATCAAGGCAAACACGCCTCTCATGAATACATATGCCAACAAGTGGAATGTTGATCTATTGCAGAGTGATCATGAACATGTACTGCGCAGTCATATATGGTACACTACTACATGGGTATGTGAAATAACATGAATATGCATATAGATGGCTCATACAACATTTGGAGTGAAGATCTAAGCTCCCAAACACTATTCCAAGACAATCCTGGAAGGATTGGCTGGAATATGAAAAACTGTAGAAATTCCAGAGTTGCAGGGTAGCAGCTACAACTCAAGAACTAGATCTAGATGGAGATGACTGAAGATGCTGCATCAGATAAAAAGACATCCTCCAATTGATATTCCAAGTGAAAGGATTATCCTAACACTGAAGATCTCACCCTTCGACAATCACTGCAATCCCTCACTGCAAATACCTCCTGAAAATAACGCAGTCACTAAGGGATATTGCGCTATAGGTGCAAGAAAAGGTGTTGGCCAAGTGCCAAAATATGCAATATGTTCCAAGGGCTTCCCAATTTATCTCTTAAAGGAAATAGAGCCTCCTCCTTTGAAAAACAAGTTCTAGAAGTGGTGTTGTGGACCCTCACTGCAACACCCTGTAACACAACGTTATATTGTTGCAAAAATAATGTTGTAGCTGAAGGAGGATGCTTGGCCTCAAGCCTTTATGTGAGGATAATTAGGACACTCTTTCAACAGGCCTCTCAAGAAAGGAGAAGGATTCCTAAACATGAAATCCTTGTGCTAAGCAGCACTGCAGCACTGCAACTCTGCTAAACAGCAGGAGAATACACAAAGTCTAAACAGACAATGAAATCAATAATCTAAATCATCAATAACAATGGCTGCCTTGCCCTCCTTTTAAAAAAGTGAAAGCCCTCTCTCCATGGGTCCCACTCATTAGGGTTTCCTTCACCAAATAATCCTCCTCCCATTCATATTGTTCTATCTCTCAAAGTGTTCTCCACCTTCTATCCCAGCATCGTTGACTTGGTCAAACTTGACCTTGCCTTTATGCAAATGTCCTCTTTCAGACATAAGGGTGTGAAATATAGCTCTTATGACTATCCCATTCCACATTATGAGGGAATTTATTCATTTTTTTAATATGCATGGGCTTCCTTGCCCATTTATTTAGCTGCTAGGTGATAAAAACAAAATTTAATATTCCATTTAGCTGTGTGCTAAAGTGGGAATATTATAGTCCTCCCCTCCCAAATGTTGCTTGTCCTCAAGCAACTGCAAAGATAAAACTAAGGGGCCTTCTTGAGGCATGAGGTCTGATATGAATTGGGATCTACCACCCCATATGAAGCTCCCATCCCCAAGCAATTATCCATACAAAATGAGTTACCTCCCAACATGGCAACTACTGAAAATCCTCTTCCACCTTTGGCTCCTGCAATGTAGGTGAGCTGAAAATCTAATCTTGGTAAACAGAATAGCCTACCACATGTTTTCCTCCTCTCCACTTAGGATAAGTGCAGAGTATATGCTGATATGGGGCTGCAATAATATTTCCCTCAAGTGACAAGATGAAGACTAGACCTCCAAGGATCTCTCCTCCAACGTTATGAAGCATGCTGGCCCAAATCACCTCATGTGTGATGAGTTAGAAGTCACCATCATATGGCATATAATCAATCCCATGGCTCACCTCATAAAAGAACAATTTTTTGGCTATGGTGGCCATACTACCTCCCATGCTCCCATTAGAACATGCAATGCAAACAATATGGGAAATTTCTCCCCCAAGGGACACATCCAACCAATATACCATTCCCCCAATCACACTCCCAATAAAAACAAGAACAATAGCAACATAAGGAACCATAATGACAACCATACTTGCTACCATATGTAGCAAGGGAGAAGGAAAATGGTTTCTCAAATGTAACCAACGTAGTTTGACCCTCAACTGCAAAAGAGAGTGACAAGAAGTGTGGTTTCTCAACCACTTGCTTTCTGTCCCACTCTCCTCATATGTTTGGAGAAATTGAATGATGTATGGTACAAAGTGAGCATGTTCTCCATAACACATCTCTTCCCCAAGTCCTCCTAGGGAGTGGTCATCAATAATGCTCATGGCCTCAAGTAGACCATGAGGTCTAGAAGGAAGAATGTTCCTTCCTTGAGCAATATCCTGCACATATATGGTTAAGGGATGCATATATAGATTATACAAATCATTATGCAAAAAAACAATACCCTCATCATATACTTTTCTCATACAAATGGAGTGACTCATAGATGAGTCTCCTCTCATCCTCAAAGAGGAAAGAGGTGGCCGTGTTAACTCTTCCAAAGAGTTATGTATCTCCCTGTTGTCCAGGTAAATCCCCTCTGTGGACAGAGGCGATTCCTCTAGCCCTAGGGTGGGTCTAGCAACTACGAGAACATACTAACATCTGCCTTCCTAGATTGTAAATGAAATTCAGAGCAATGAAGATGACCTACCTCGTTCTGATGCTATTTTGTCGTCTTTCTTCGAAGCTTATTGATCTGTCACTCTTCTCCAGCTCACTACATGCTTCTACCAACGTTCGATTACCTGTACAGACAGTCAAGACAACACAACAAACGTAAAACCATGACAAACATAAAAAAATTACAACCTATCTAACTGATCAAGGAATGCTAGAAATCTCATTATAAATGTAAATAAGAGTGGAAGATAAACATCAGATGCATTTTATTATGATAAATACAAGGGGAGTTTACAACCAAGCCTTGATGTTGAGGCTCCCCTTTGGTAGGTATGTATCCAAGCACGTTTGTCACATCCTCATGAACAAAGGTCCAAGATCTCACTATGTTCTCAACACACACAAACAATCACACTCTGCACTATTCTTTCGAAGTTATGATTGCTTCTTCTCTATGCTAACTTTTTCAGTTATGTTCAACTAGCACATCAATGGAATATGGCTATATTTATAGAGGAGAGGAGGAAATTGGGATCCCTACAAAGGTGGGAGAGAGTCCTATCCTTTAGGAGAGTTCCAAGGGAGGTGGAAACTACTAACTAAAGGAGGGAGTCCATGGTTGTTTCAGTTCAGCCAATCCCAATGACTCATCCTCGAGGTGGTTGGAATAGAACCTCCACCTCTATTTTAAAAAAAATTCCATAAACATCTTGGCACAGGTGCTTAACTAGGATAGAGTGCCAACTAGCGCAGGCTCAATGTTAATTTTATAGCTCGGTGCGGGAGTGTAACTAGCTACTTGCTCCAAGGAAAAAACAGGTGTTTTGGTGGTCTGCTCAGGAAATGGTCAATAGAAGGAATGTTTTCCTCATGGCAAGGGATGCAATGATGATATTTGCAAGGCATGACACTGCTTATTGACCACAGAAATTACCCTCCAATGGGCAAGATGGGAATTGCAGGGACAGTGACAAAATGTTGTGTAACAGATGCCCCCTAAAGTATGAAGTTTGAACATTAGTGAGGGGTGAAATTCTTTACAGGTACGTGCAAGGAACCAAACCCTACTATCAAGACACTTGCAAATCAAGCATAGATACATATACATAACTGAAATCTCTATTGAAAATACATGAATCCATGGTATAGGCACAGTTATCCATCAAGAAGAGGATCATGTGCATGGATCCTCGACATGGACGCAGCCATCCTAATAAAGGGATCATATGAAATAGATCCACGGTATGGGCGCAACCATGCGTATAGAGAGGATCAAAACAAGAGAACCCATGGTGTGGTTGCAGCCATCTGTCTAAAGAATCATGTATATAATCATGAATGACTCATCATTCCTCGCAACTTGGACCTTTGAGATCGAAGCCCAGGGTCTTGTGCTCCAACACCACCCGATCAAAGTAAAAATTCCAACATGTGAATAGATGTGTTGAAGTCGAACATGCTAGAAAATCACTTGATTACCGGTCAATGATTTGTACCATTAAAAAAAGTGAGAGAAACCACCAATAATTACAATGGCTGTCAAGGTACAACTAGTACAATCCATAGAATGTGAACAGTGAGTTGAAGTCGAACACCCATGAAATCACCCGATCGAAGGCCAATGATGTGAACCTATCATCGAATGCGAAGAAATTTCCATTAGGGCATGCAATCTCTAAGGTACCAGAAAGGAGTCTCTAGATCAACTTCCTGGATAATGAGTTGAAGTCGACAGGAAGCGATCCGTTGAAGGAGGATCATAATGAATCCAACATCATCGACACGAAATAGAGAAGGTAATATGAGTGTAAATCAAGATTGAAATAGAGGATCAAGAATGTACAAAGTGCATAAGGATTTTTCTCTTGAACATATTAGCGACACGACTCCGGAATTTGGCAGCATTTGACTCAAATAGGATCAAAGGTCATGTTGACAATATTGGTAATCGAATGAGAGGCAAACGAATTTCCTAAACCAATGGAGGCAAAGTGGCAGAGTAAATTATCCAAACTCGACATGAACTGCAGACAAGTGTCATGTTCAAGAGTGACATACTGCCGACACAATTGATGAATAACTTCCATTTTCCCCCACCATTTCTGGCGATTACCTCTTTATTTTTACACAAGCTTGAAGAGGATACCATATGCTTGTCATAGAAGTTTTTCCTTCAGAAAAATCCAACCTATTACATTTTACGAGCCCTAGGAAGGAGGAACTCGAGTAACATCATGGTGATGAGGTCCGATGTCATCAGAGTTTAATGAGTCTGACAAAGGAAGAACTCGACATCTTTTCATGTTTAGAGAGTTTGAAAAAAAGGTTGAAAAGAAAACTCCAGCAGTCCCTTTTCGTAGGTAGTCTCACAGATCCAAAAAGGTAGAAAACTGTGTCTGAGAGAACCTTTTAGTCGCGATAGGCTAAGGTATTCCTTTTTCGTAAATAGTCTATCCTAGCCCCAAAAAGGGTTAAACGTATACTAGGTAGATATCATTTCAAAGCCATTTAATGAGTTCAAAACGACAAGCATCTCGAAAATATTTTCAATTTTAGAGAGTCAAAAAAGAGCTGAAAGATGACTCCACTTGGAGGAACGAGTGGTGTTAAGGGTAGCAACTGGTTCTAGAGATAGTGGAACTTCTCAGAACAAGTAAAGGTTCCTCAGAAATGGGTGAAACAACCAAGTGAAGGCATATGAATGGCCAAGCAGATAGTGACGATGGAGTGAGAAAACCAAGGCTCATCTGGCATAAATAGGTTGATAAAATGGAAATCACAAGAGGTAAAATGGGAATGGTTTCATTTTTATACAAGCTTGAAATCAGGAAACTCTGCTTGAAGTTGATTTCATTTTTACACAAGCTTGAAACAAATATAAACTATGCTTGAAAGTGATTTCATTTTTACACAAGCTTGAAACGGAAACAAAATATGCTTGAAAAAGTAAGCATGCCCCCAGCATGATGACTCAATTCAAGGTACATGCCCCCCAAGCTTCAGTCCATATGAAATGCAGATGGAGTGAAGGTTCAAATTATGACATCAAGAATCACTTGACTGGGATTTTACGAGATCTCATCAAGATGCGAATTGAACAGGAACGTGTTTCATTGTTTTAATGAGGTTGACACATTAAAAGAACTATCCTCATGACACCTTGTTTCATTTTTTAAGGAGCTTGACACAAGAAAAATTAATTGTGCTCCAACAACCTTGTTTCATTTTTTAAGGAGCTTGACACAAGAAAAATGAATCGTGCTCCAAAAATCTTGTTTCATTTTTTAAGTTTCTTGACACACGAAAACGAACTATGCTTTGAGAACCTTGTCATTATGATGAATAAGAGGTCATGGATTCCAAGAGGTTCGCATTTGATGGGATATTAACATCTTGAAAATCAGGACCCAATGCCTCCAGCACACGATGAACAATGGCACTATCATTGAATGCAGGCATGGGACATGTAGCCACATAACTAACCTAGAGCAGGGAAGATAAAACCAATGGATAAATACCTGGGAGGGATGATGGTGGACCAGATGTCACGTCAGGACCAAAGAATGAAAGTTGATCAATGGTCACAATCTGACCTTTGTGTGGAAAATAGATCACACAAAAGTGGGAAGAGACTACTGCACCCATGACATAAGTATAGTCGCGCCCCAAGAGTAAATTAAAATCTAAAGGGCCTGGAACAACCATGACATCTATATAGACGGTTTTCCTCCTCAAAGTAATAGGAAACTTCGGAAGGATCCCTAACGGTTGACTAGTTCCTCTGTTAAAATTCAATAGATTCGAGGTAATAGGCATAAGTGGTGGAGAACCAAAAGCTTGCCAAGTAGTGGAACATAGAATACCAACAGACGCGTCTTCATCTATAATGGTGCTAGGTACGACCATATTGAAGACCTATACCGTGATCTCAAAAGGCACATAAGAAGGCAGTATCTTGCAAATTGACTCCAATCAAAGGAAGCAATCAAACTACTTGGAGGGGGTACCATTGAACTGAGATGGTCATCCCTTGGTGTTACCAGAGCAAGAGGAGCATCCTCCTAGACCATAGACATGGGAGCAGGAATCGCAACTTCTTGAGTCACAGGGATGGGAGGATCTTTCTCCAAGTCCGAGGAATTTGAAGAAATAGGAAGAACATGAGGGGAATGAGATCTACTCTCAACATAAAAGACCTGATGAACCACAGATGGGGTCAGATCGACCAATTCTACGACAAATGGTTGGTGTGGAATGGATTCATGATTTTGAATTTCTGAGGGAACGAGATCAACTAAGGATGACTCTTGACTGATCATTGAATCAACCAGCAGAGGACTCGAAGAAAGCTTTCGGTAACCAGCCGGAAGGTAGGGTGTAGAAATAGTAAAGTTTTCCTACACTCTCTTGGCTTCATCCATGTATGGACAAAGGTGAATGGGATGATTCCCTTCACACAACTTACAGTGATTGGTAATCGTACCCTGTTTCTTATGAGTCTTATCAGAGCTAGTCGAAGATGTGTTACCAATATGACTTCCAAAAGCCAAAGGAAATGGCAGATAGTCATCAGACCATGCATCAAGTACCTTGGGAATGCTAGGGCAGTATCGAAGCAGATGGTTACCTTTACACAACATGCAAGGGAATTTGAATTTCCATAGAAGATTGGATGGTTTCTCAAGGGAAGGTTTCTTAAGTGTAATAGCTATAGCATTAGCCTATTGCTTATCTGAATTATTCTTCTTTGTCTTCTTCTTCTTCTTCTTAGCCACCTGGTTACTGGAATCTAGAATTTCACCAGGGAAAGTAGAAGAGGAGGACGAAGAAATAGGTGAAGAAGGGGAGAGGTCCACCTTAGAATAAACATGATGTTTTTCAGGTGGAGGAGATGGTTGAACAGAGGCTGGGGCACTCAGGACTACCAAGGTTGAAAATAACCACACAGGCAACCCAACAGTTAACCCAATAAGGGACAATGTTTCCATATAAGGAGCACTAACATTCCCAAAAGCAGGAAAAGGACTAGGATTCCCTTTGGAGGGGATTCCTTGGTTAGTGAACTCCGGAAACATTGCCATCAGAAACAACCTTAAAACAATACCCTAAGGATGATAACTTTAACCAAGAGTATTTCGTGGACAGTTAGTTTTTAAGACATTGAAACAAAACTCTATCGTTTCATATTTTAAGAGTTGAGAAACATGAAAAAGGTAACTCTATCACTTTCAGGTTGAAACGTGCATGAAAGGACAAGTGCTCGATGAAATTTTTAAATTTAAAGAGTCAGTAAAGATAAAAAATTACTACTGAGGTAATCTAAGAAAGAGGGTATGCCAATTTTCCGTGAACTGCCATATACACCTTGGTGATCAAATGAAAGAGAAATGACCAAGGACTTGACATACGTGCAGGTAGTCTCCCCGAATGTTGTGTTCGGTATATCATGGTTACAGGGCGGCAGACTTGGCTTCCTACGGATAAAAGGATTACAACCTAGAGGGTTTTCCCTTTATATACTCGATGATATGGGGAGCAAAAGTCCATACTAGTGTTGTCTGGAACCAGATGGCGAACGACAACTACTAGGTTTTAAGACACCGAAACACGTCTCTAACTTATACAACTAGAATATTTCGTTAGGTTTCAATGTTACCTTAGATTAATTGAAATAAATTTTAGCTTTTATCTTGGATTAGGTTTCAATTTCCAGGCCTTAACGTATGTCGGATCTGAAATCTTCCTAAATGCAAAACTACATGCAGAAGGATACCATTTTCGTTCAATGAAAGCTATCTACGAGAAGGAAATAAAATTTTCAAGAAGTAGCAAATAATGAAATCATGATAAAACATCCACTAATGAATCTAATGCAATCTAAGAGAAAACAAAACTCTTTCATAGCCTATACAATGCAAACTAAGCGAAGGAAGGTTTCATTCTCAAAGAAAAAAGAATGCAATATTTTTTGTTTTTTCAATGCAATATAGCAAACAATGCACTAACTGATATGAAAAAGAGAACTAAACACTAGCTTGAGAGAGCGAATGAAAAAATTTAAACATAATAACTCCTCCAACATAAAACAAACACAACAATACTCAAACCAATGATACAAACTTTTCAAAACAAAGATAAATCTTGAAAATGACCCATACAAGCAATGTAATTGGTGCTTGGAGGAAGAGGAAGAAAAATAAAAACGAGAAAGGCAATGATCATTCAACCAATGAACGTACTCAACAGGATCAAACAGACCAAGAGAAATTAAACAGGGAAGGAATTTGACAGGTTATCAAGAAACTCGATCTCCAAATAGAAGGCTCAGTGCACCAAGGTACTCAGAAACCCTAAGACCTCAAGCTACACTAATGAGAAATAGACAAAAAACTAAGGAAAGCAAGCCTCCAACAATCAAAGACATTCAAAAACACTTCAATTACGCTTAAGAAGAACCCAGAAACAAAGAAAAGTGACCAAAAACTCATGAAAATCTCACACCCAAAAACTCACAGGGGTCAGCACGACTGTGAGGCAGTATTCAGTGCCAAACAGGCGATGGGGCGAGTGCTACAAAAGCAACATGTGCCCATGGTGCGACTGTCAAGTTAAAAACCGTGCCAAGCCATTTAAACAAGGAAAAAGGGAAAAACTCAATAGAGAAGAGGTCAATCTTGACACTCTGGGGCTGAACAAGGGTTTGAAGCATAGTTAAACAGCCAGAAAATTAAAGAACAAGACCAAAACCTAACAAACGACCCAACAAGATCAAAGACAAACTCACACCAATCCCCAATGGAGTCGCAAACTTGTTATCTAGGTAAATCCCCTCTACGGACAGAGGCGATCCATCTAGCCCTAGGGTGGGTCTAGCAACTATGGGAACATACTAACATCTACCTTCCTAGATTGTAAATGAAATTCAGAGCAAGGAAGATGACCTACCTCATTCATGTTGTCGTCTTCCGTCGAAGATTTTTGATCTGTCACTCTTCACAAGCTCGATACACGCTACTTCTAATGTTAAATTACCTGTACAGACAGTCAAGACAACACGACAAGCATAAAACCATGACAAACATAAAAAAATTACAACCTATCTAACTAATCAAGGAATGCTAGAAATCTCATTATAAATGTAAACAAGAGTGGAAGATAAACATCAGATGCATTTTATTATGATAAAGACAAGGGGAGTTTACAACCAAGCCTTGACGTTGAGGCTCTCCTTCGGCAGGTCTCTATCCAAGCACGTTTTCCACCCTCACACACAAAGGTCCAGGATCTCACTATGTTTCCAACACACACAAACAATCACACTCTGCACTATTCTCCCGAAGCTATGATTTCTTCTCTTCTCTATACTAACTTTTCAGCTATCTGTTCAACTGGAATATGTTCAACTAGCACATCAATGGAAGATGGCTATATTTATAGAGGAGAGGAGGAGGTTGGGATCCCTACAAAGGTGGGAGAGAGTCCTATCCTTTAGGAGAGTTCCAAGGGAGGTGGAAACTACTAACTAAAGGAGGGAGTCTGTGGTTGTTTCAGTTCAACCACTCCCAATGACTCATCCTCAAGGTGGTTGGAATGGAACCTCTGCCTCTATTTTTTAAAAACATTCCATAAACAGCTCGGCATGAGTGTTTAATCGTATTGTGGAGTACCAACCTGCGGGGCTCGTGTTAATTTTCCATTCCCGCGTGGGAGTTTAATCGATCACTTCCGCGCCAAGGAAAAACGTTGTTTTTAGTGGTCCGCTCTAGAATATCGTAAGGAATGTTTTCCTCATGGAAAGGGATGCAATAATGGTATTTTCAAGGCATGAAACTGCTTATTGATCACAGAAATGACCCTCCAATGGGCGAGATGGGAATTTCAAGGACAGTGAAAAAATGTTGTGTAACACTTCTACATCTCTACATGATCCATGCATCTCCTCAAATGCTGATATATCTCCTCCTTGAAGCCTTCCCAAAAATACCTCTCCATGATGGTGTGGTATGATCTCATAGAGTAGGTGTGGCTACAAAGGAGATATCCATGAGCTGCTTGTAGCAACTTCTCCTTGAGCTTGTAAGCTCCAGATAAGAAGATCCTACCATGGTAGTAGATGACCCCATCTCTAACTAAATATCCCTCCTCATGTCGCTGGTCATCCAATATCATACAAGTGAAAAGATCCTTGGAATACTCCACCAATAGCTGGGAGTTCCAATATGGATCTATCCTCCATAGTGACAGCACTGTTGATCTCTCATGAAGAACATATTTCATATGGTCATCCTCCTCTTTGAAATCTCCCATGCCAAAGATGCAAGTTTTAAGGTTGTTATCCTTCCCATGTTTCTTCTGCCACAACGCAAAATATGAAATGAGAGGTAAAGACATTAGGGGAATTTTGAGGTCTAAAATGGGCCTCCTAAGGAAAATGTACAACAAAAATAAACTTTATAAGAACCAATAGGATTCAAGATGATGATGTCAACCATGGGGGATGATTCACCATTTTTTAAGTAAAAGGGTAAAAATATTAAAAAATAATAAAATAATAAAAACTACTTTTTCAACACGTATTTTCAAATTATCTACCAAAGTGTTTACTCAAATTTTGAGTGGGAGTACTCATTGGATGAAAAATTTAATTCCTCATCCAAGAGTACCCATGTTGCATACTTTCGATGAACTCTACTACTAAAAATGAGAAATACATAAAAACATGATTGCAATAAAATTTAATTCCTCATCCAAGGAGTACCCATGTTGCATACTTTCGATGAACTCTACTACACGAAAAATGAGAAATACATAAAAACATGATTGTAATCACGTTTTTTTATGTATTTCTCATTTTTCGTGTAGTAGGACCCATCGAAAGTATGCAACATGGGTACTCCTTGGATGGGGAATTAAATTCCGCATCCAACGAGTACTCCCGCTCGAAATTTGAGTAAAAACTTTGGGAGATAAGTTGAAAATATGAATTGAAAAAGTAGTTTTTTCATTTTTTCCTCTAAAATTTGATGATGTCATCAAATCTTATTTGATTTTTTCCACTATTATTTTATAATTTCCTTAGGAGGCCCATTTTAGACCTCAAAATTCCTAATGCATGTTGAGAGAATGCCTCTCTCCTCCTTGAGTCTACCCAAGACTCTCAGCATTGTACAATGACCTCCCAAGGTCTCCACTCCTCTGAAATCAATTAATGGTGCCTCAAAATGTGAAGCATCTCTCATCATCTACTGATCTGGTGGTCTCCTTGTTGAAGTGTCTCCATGCAATGAGACATCCTCATCAAGAGTAGACTACATATATGTATGGACAGACTTGTCCCTGATTCACTGCACAATCCAGTCTCCCTCTTAGGTGCATCAACCTCATGAAATAGATAGGGGTGTGTGCTCCTCATCACATGATGCTGGTCATCCTCCCTATCTCCTCCTTGTATCTCCATAGTTTCACACGCTTCTATCAAATGCAAATGTAAATCATGATTTTTTCCTTGATCTCCACATGTGAGATCCTGGGGAATTTCTTGCAATGATACAATAATCCCTTCAGTTGGAGCAAGAGCTCCCTCTTCCTCTGCATGAGGTGCTAGATAAACTCTATACATGACAGCGTTGTTGCCCTCATCCTCATCAACATGTATGGGAAACCTCTCAAGAAATGGATCCTCTCTTGAAAAAGAGATCTCCATGCCCTCTTATTCAAGAATATGAGATAGAGGCTTTTCCTCTAACAAGTTATGCTGCAAATGTTAGTCTCCTCCATGGGTTTCTAAAGTGGATCTGAGTTTATAGTTTTCTCCATCACATGCAAGGGTTTTGTTTGTTTATGTTTGTTTAACTTCTCCACATGTGTTGTAGAAAGTTTTCCATCAAACCTTCCCACCAATGTCTTAATAAACCTTGCATAAGAAGAAGTATTTTAATTTTTCAAAGAGAAAGACTCAAATATCCACCATGCATAAACCTTACCTCTAAGATGCGGTGCTGCAACTCTGATGGCTTCATCTTCAGAATTTTGGTGCTACTGCAAAAAGGTTTCTATTTCTTCCACCCAAGATCCAGCTAAAAATGTAGGTGAACTATCAAAAGTAGATAGAATAAATCTATCCATATTGTGTTGCTTGCTTCTCTTCACCTTGATCTTGAAAAACTATGGAAAAGTAACATGATCTCTAAACTTCTGAGTTTGAGATTCATACTCTTGCATAAAATCACTAAGAGTTTCCCTCCTAGTCATTCCTTCTTCTTCCATCTCTCATGGAAAATCTCGGCATGTGACTGCGCTATGCATCAATGTGTGTGGCTGCATGCTCACACTCATGATGTGAAATTATAGAGTTTGATTCAGGTTTAAACCCTCTGGAGATTCTATGCACACCCCCCTTCTGATCTTCTTGAGATCTCCTTGAATGCTCTGTATAGATTTTGGAAGAAGCGTTGAAAGCCTGTCCTCCTTCTTCCCTCCAAAGAATGGATTCTTCATCTTCTCTTTTCTTGATAGCATCATGGCTGAGTTCCATAGGCTAGGCCAATATTTTCTTTGATACCACTGTAATATCCCAAAATAGGGAATTTCTACAACAATAAGAATATCTTAAGATATTGTAAAGTTGGAGATCCAAAAATATATGAACAAAAACTAGAAATAGAAGTGAATAACATCATACCAAAATGTATGAAAATCATGGAGCCATTTTATTATGTAAATCAGCAGCAAACATATACAATACAATTCAAATGATCAAGGCAAACAAGCCTTTCTTTTATACATATGCCAAAAACTGGAATGCTACTCTATTGCAGAGTGCTCAAGAACATGTAATGCGCAGTAATAGATGGTACACTGCTACATGGGAATGTGAAATAACATACATCTACATATATGTTAGCTCCCTATAATCAGCAAGATTGGCAAAGTCCGATCTCAGGGAGAAACATAATTTCAACCAACTTTGGGATTCTAGGATCTAGCCCTCCTAAATCCGGAGAGGGATCTCTCCGATGAGTGCAAAGATGGATTGGTCTTTGAAGTTTGGGGTAATGATATTAGGCTAGTTATGAAGGCCAAGGGTTTTTTATTTTTTTGGATGGTTGAGCATGAATACTATTTTGAGGAAAAAGTTCTAAGTGCAAAAAGTTTCAAAGGTGAGAAGTTGCAAGTGAATAGAACATCTAGGCTAAAAAGATAGATATAACGTTGGTTTTTATTCCATTGGGCTATGGAGTCATAACAGGGTTTTAATTGAACAACAACATCAAGAGTGATCCAAGGGGCAAGTCATCTATGTCTAAGGATCTGCTTGAAGTTTGACGAGGAATGGAATGATACAATAAGAAGGATAAATAAACATAAGCAAGAACAAAGAGCAAAATTTCAAGATCCTGTAAGTACTTCTAAACTAGCCGACCTTTGACATGGACTCAAGAAAAACATAAAAGTAAACTAGGATCTAGTAAGTACTTTTAAACTAGCCAGCCTTTGATACACTTTCAATAGAAAACATTTTTAAAACAAAGGGAAACTTGAAGGAAAATTTTGGAGAAGAAACTAGTGGGCTGGGCTCACCACAAATCCTCTCCTAGATCTGCTTTACTTGGTTACTTTCAAGACAAACACAGAGATAACATAGAATAGTCTAAGATCTAGTAAGTACTTTTAAACTAGCCAGCTTTTAACACATTCCAAGGGAAACATTCAGACAGTTGTGGGGATAAAACCAGGACCAGGGCTCGCCATATCTTCCTCAAATCATCTTCACTAAACATATACTGAAAATAACATTTAATAATAACATTCAGCTAAGACAATAAGACGAGGGAACACCAACATTCCTATGCTTGAATTGAAACAAATCATCCCTAAATAACATAATTTAGAAGAAAACATTCAGATAAAGATTTTCAGTCAGAGAAGGTTACTGATGTACAGTAGGTCCTAACTCTATGCATGTTTTTCTTTATAAGAGAAATTGGAACACAGTGAAAACAGAAACAAAATGACAAGTTACAATAAGAAAAACATCACCGTCAACATAGACCAGGATCCCATAAATCAGCTTGTATTGATGCTCCAAACCAGTTACAACTTTAAGTCCAGTGCTTTAGTTTAGCAACCATCTACACATCTCAGCCTAACCTATCTATCACAAGCAGAGCTCCAAGAGCTAGTGAAGCACTATTTACAATCAGAAATTTAAGCTCAAGTGTATATCAAAGTTCTGCAACCAACCCCTCTCTCATCTTCTGCAGTAGTATATATAGAAGAATGAGGAGGTGAGATCTGATAAAATATCTCCAATTACAATTAATACAGACTTAATGGCTTCTTGGCCTTTGAGGGGCTCAATGAAGAAAATTACATGGGTGCACTCTGTATTAAATGTTTTACATAAAGTTTAAGCTCGGTGGGAGCTTTTGTTGACCTTTGAGGCTCTGTGTGGCGTCGAAGTAACTCTGTAGATGTTTGTCATTAATTTCCTTGGCAGAGTTTCCTCTTTGGCTACGTTTTGAGACAAATATCTGATCCTGATCAATAAATTCGGCCTCTGATTGAATACTTTGAGGCACAGGTGGCATCCTGGTAGCTAGAGGGATCAATTTGCCTCAATTGTGGCGGTGGAGGTTTTCCTGTCGATAAAACACTTCAGATTTTCTTTAAACTATGTTTTACTTGGGGATTAGGATTTTGATAATTGTTCTTAGCCATGATCCCTGCAAAATCTGTCTTTTAATCCTCTGTTCTGATAAATTTTTGTCTTCATCACTAATACTCTCTGACTGCGCCTGATTCATGGTTTTTGCTGATGTACAGGGCTGCGCAGGGGCGATATGGCATCAATGCCTGAAGAAACACTGATGAAACGTGAATCTCGATCCTGCGAAGGATTTTCCTTGCTGAATTGGGGGCGGGAGGATCGTCACCCTCCGCCTTTGAAATTTCCTAAGTTATGGCGAAAAAACCATAGAAACCCTGCACAATACAAAAACTATTAGAAAATCCTACATATATAGGTTTATTGCTGTGGAGGACATGTGGAGGAAGCGTGGCCATTGGATGGCATCATCCAACGGTCAGGATTGATCGGGAGAAGGCGTAGTGAAGGCGGAAGAAAATTTTGAATCAGGGCCGTCGATCGCGCAGATATCGACGGTCAGGAGCGGAATATGGAAAGTCAAAATGGGAAATGTTGACTGGGCAACGGAAGTGGGCAATGAAATATGAACTGTCGATTTTCAGATCAGATCGATGATAGAAATTAATTGGATTCCGTGCCATAGCCCGGTTAACTGTCGAGCATCTTCGGTGAGCGATAGCCGTTGGATGGCCCGCCCCAGATCGGATGGTGGATGCCAATATCGTGCAGGGTCCATGTCCGAACGTTAACGCGTGATGGGGGTGGTTTGATGGGGGTGGTATTTTCAAATAGTCAACATGGGGACACGCGTCGGGCCCAAACATAAGGAACGGGCCGCCGTATCGGTGAAAAACCACCTACCGCCCAAAGGCGTGCGATAGATACCACCCAGCTTTCGTAATGGTGAGGGAATGTGGACCACAGGAGAGATGGGACTCCGCGCCGTCCGATCTTCGTATCAGACTCACGTGCAAAATTTAAATTGGAAATCCCAAGAAATTTTATAAAATAATAAAGTCACGATTTTTTTTTTTAATATAACCAAGGTTTAAAATATTATTTACGAAGTGGCTTCTGGCGCCGACTATGGGACCGGGGGTTATATGAAGGGTGAAATGACTGGGGGTCAGGGAGTGTATACAAGACTAAAATACATATAATAAAACATGCATTTTAGTGGTTTAGAGGGTTCCGATATAGTTTAAAAATAAGTTTTAAACCATGTAAAGAGGATTTTCACGAAAGGGAGAAAAGGAATCATGAAAACAGAGGAGTTTTATGGAGAAAGAGGGGGGGAAAATTCGGGTTAGTTTTGGAAGAAGGGAAAAGGGAAAAGGTGCTTGCAGTAGTATCTTGGCTTGGAAATCAACAGGATTTCTAAATGAAAGATGAGAACAACAGTGAAGTTTTGGACAGAGGATAGGCATGAGGCCTTCAAGAGTCTTCAAGAGCAAAAACTTTTTAGTAGTAAAATTTGTTCCTTGAAGGCTCAACAAGTCTTAGCCACCTTTTTCTATAACAAATATTATAGGTATTAACCATTGGGAGTGAATATCTAAGCTTCCCAACACTATTCCAAGACAATCCTGGAAGGATTGGCTAGAATATGCAAAACTATAGAAATGTCGGAGTTGCAGGGTATTATCTGCAACTCAAGAACTAGATCTGGATGGAGATGACTGAAGATGCTACATCAGATAAGAATACCTCCTCCAATGGATCTTCCAAGTGAAAGGCTGATCCTAACATTGAAGGTCTCACCCTCCAACAATCATTGGAGTCCCTCACTACAAATACATCCTAAAAATAACGTAGTCACTGAGGGATACCGCACTGTAGGTGCAATAAAAGGCCTTGGCCAAGTGCCAAGATATGAAATATGCTCCAAGGGCTTCCAAACTAATCTCTCAAAGGAAATAGAGCCTCCTCTAAAAAAAAGTGCTGGAAGTGGTGTTGTGGACCCTCACTGCAACACCCTGCAACACAACATTATACTGTTGCAGAAATAACGTTGTAGCTGAAGGAGGATGCTTGGCCTCAAGCGTGGATGTGAGGCAAATCAGTACACTCCTTCAAAAGGCCTCTCAAGAAAGGAGAAGGATTCGTAAACAGGAAATCCTTGTGCTAAGCAGCACTGCAACTATGCTAAATAGCATGAGAATGCACAAAGTCTAAACATACAATGAAATCAATAATCTAATTCATCAATAATAATGGCAGCCTTGCCATCCTTTTAAAAAAGTGAAAGCCCTCTCTCCATGAGTCCCACTCATTGGGGTTTCCTTCACCAAATAACCCTCCTCCCATTCATACTGCGCTGTCTCTCAAAGTGTTCTCAACCTTCTATCCCAACACTGTTGACTTGGTCAAGCTTGACCTTGTCTCTATGCAAATTTCCTCTTTCACATATAAGGGTGTGAAATCCAACTCTTATGACTATCCCCTTCCACATTATGAGGGACTTTATTCATGTTTTTAATATGCATGGGCTTCCTTACCCATTTATTTAGCTGCTAGGTGATAAAAACAAAATTTAATATTCCATTTAGCTGTGTGCTAAAGTGGGAATATTATAGGTCGTTATTGGAATGACACGACAGAGGCCTGGTTTGAGGCCAATCCACAGATGTTTTTTCCATACCGTTATGCGAGGATGGAAATTCAGGGTGAACCGGACATGGGTCTCTATTTCAGTTATGTTGGGGACCTGCAGGTATGCGTTATATTTTTTCTGCATTTGTTTGATTATTTATGTACTTATGTGTTTTTTTATTGACACTAACATTATTTCGGTTACTCGTGCAGATGTTGGTGAGGTAGGTCACCCCGAGGCCCGACTGGTGGGTCACAACCCTCCACTCCTACCTCGAGGTGGTCATGGAGAAGGAGTTGTAGGTGGACCGGGCGGGGATGTTGCTGGCTCTTCTGGTGAGGGTAGCAGCTTGGTTGTAGCAGAGGTTGCTGCCGAGTGAGCTCGTGCTGATGTAGCTGAGGCTCGCAATGCAGTACTGACAGCTTAGGTGGTCGCTTTTTAGGACTTCCCGGGTCGAGTGGACTATTTGACCCAGGGTATGCCTACTCGAGGTTTCATGGACGACCATGAGGAGGTTTGGTTAGAGACGGTGATGGCCTTCGAGAAGGATTATCAGCCCACTCTATGTCGGGTGGAAATTATGGTGGTGAAAGCGGCTCCGGTGGTGGTATCAGGAATAGTGGTGGGTCCAAGTGCTCCTCTTGAGGGGGAACCCCCTAGAGTATTTTGGACAATGGGAAAACACCCATTATGAGGATGCTTCCCATTATTTTTGACAATTTTTGTATCTTTGGGCTGGCCAGAGGGCCAGCGACACTATTTTTGTACTGAGATACATACATTTTTTGATATATATATATATATATATATATATATATATATATATATATATATATATATATATATATATATATATATATATATATATATCTGAGAGATATTTTTGCAGCTCTACATGATGTATCACCTGTTTCGATTTATGTGTTGTGTTATGCTGATGGATGTCTATATTTTTTGTTTTGATGTATGATGGTTTATTTGATATGCATTCCATTGTAGGATATTGTTAGCTATGCGATCAGCTGCTTGGTTTTGATTCCTTAATACATGTCAAAATGTAATGTAATCAAATTGTCTGCTTAATATTTTGGCACACAAATATTTTCTAAATAGGTGTGTGTCTCTCGTCTCAAATGTTTGGCTTAGCTATGATACTACTAACTGGGAATTGAGGTAGATATACATATGGCGAATGCCTTGATGGATGGTGTCAGACATAATTCCAATTATGACGTCATATTCTGCATAATTGTTTGTTGCTGAACTGATACACACACCATTTGAACATAGTGGTGATCAGTCAGGGCGGTAAATGATCCACGCAGTGGTGGCTAAATTTTGGGACCATCTTGATGCTCCATCAGCAAATCCGAAATATGGTTCATTTTGGTGATCCATGTTGATACTTTGAGTGATTTTATCTAAGTCTTTGGGTCAAACATTTTGAGTGGGTGATTTTTTGTGTAGTCTTATTCTAGGGGAAGGGTTTTTGGTGCCCTTATGAGTAGAAATTCTTGAGGTAAAGGTTGTTGATAGGGTGAGTGAGGCAAGTCCCGTCTAGTTCCTTCAAGATGTATGCGCCCTGTCGGAGGCAATGTTTTATGATGTAGGGTCCATTCCACAAGGTCTCAAACTTTCCTGGCCCTAAGGCCTCTTTTGCGACATCATAACAAAGGAATAATTCCCCCTCGATAAAAGAGAGGGGTGATGTGGTGGTCAAATGATGCTTTAACCCTTTTCTTATGGGCGTCATTATGCTGCAGCGAGTGTCGTCGGTTTTCATCGACAAGATATAGTTGTACTAGGTGTTAGCCACCTATAATTTTTTTGTCAAGCAAACAGGTGGCTAAATATTTTTCTGAGCCTTCAAGAAATACATTTCCTCTGAAAACATATCATTCTTGAACCCTCTATGTGCCCTTTTCCTTAGAAAATATCTTCACTACTATTTCCATCAACAAATCCTCACTGTCCGTGAAAAAATTATGCTAAAAAAAGCCTCCTTTTGCCCCCTTGTATCCCTGCAAATTTCCCCATTTTAACCTTTTTTCCCCTTCCCAAATTTCCTCTTTGACCCCCAAAAAATCCCTTCCTAAGCCTACTAAATCATCCCATATCCCCTTTAAACCATACAAACACCCTTTTTTTGGCTTAAAAATCCCTTTTTTCCTTCTACCGAAAACCCTTTTAAGCCTCAAAAACCCTCTTTTTGGCTTAAAAATCATCCATTTTACATATAACAGGCTTAGCCCCTTTTGACCCAGCCCCTAACCACTTCCCCTCCATGCAACCAGGTGCTAAGACCAAGCGCTGAACCATACAGCTCTTATTGCATCGGAAGTTTGTTGCGGATCATTGTTTCTTTGTAAAATGAAAGTCCCGATGCGAGAAAGCGTTTTGTTCTGTTGAGCGCAGGTACAATACCCACCGTCGATCTGTAAAGATATGATGGTATGTGAAAGTCTTATCACACCCCATAAAATTCCTTTGTAAACCCTCTGATTATGATCTCCGCCATTGATTCACATTTAAATCCAACGACCATCGCATCGCTGCCCCAATCGCCAATCGAAAATTTTGAAATGTGCCACTTTCTGTTTCCCCGATTGGACGATCCCCGATTGGATCCTGTCCATTGAATCCATAAGAACCAACGGCCAGGATTTGATCTCACTCCACCTCATGCTTCCCGATTGGCCATTCCTGACCCAATCACAACCATCGCTCTTCCACCGATGTGACGGTCCAGATGCAATCGAAACATCACCCCATCATAATTTTGGCACCTGCCTCTTCTGATTCCGATTGAATCGCAGCCATCCATCCTTTTTTATCTGATGGCTCATATTACTCTCGCCCACTAACTTGCCCCTCTGCCTTTTTTTTCCCTCTGCAGATCTCGGTCGTTCATTCCGATGATCAGACGGCTCACGTTCAAACCGCCTCTAGCCTGTCCCCACATTATCGACCGCGCATCTCCTCATATTGCGCTCCATCCATCACCGTCAGATCTCATCATTCCATATCCAATGGCTAGCATCCATATCATGTAACTTTGGCATCCGAGGTTTAACAGTTTAAATTCACGCAATATGGGTGGTTTTATTTCGCCACGTGTCAGGCAGCGGACCATATCGCGTGACTTTGGGAAAAATTTGAAACCACCCTTTTGCTGCGCAAAAACCACTGTTTTCTTCCTTAAAACCACTTCCCCAGTTTCGCTCCTGAAAGACCATCTAAATATCTCGACCGTTGATTTGTTCAGCTCAACGACCCACACTGCATCGCGTTCTCCATTCACATTTTTTCATCATGCTACCATGGAGTTTCATCGGATCATCTCAGGCGTTGATCTCCTCCTGAGATCTAATGGTCTATGTTAAATCGCCCTCCGCCCATGCCAGGTCCCACCATTCAAGCCCATTTCATTGCATTTTCATACATTCCCTATGTATTTCTTTCAAAGGTCAAAACTGAATGTTTTGCATTAAACATCATTTCTTCTGCCCAAGCATTAGACTTTGGTGTTATAACATTAAGGTTTAGTATCTCCATCTGAAATTCTAAGGTCAATCCGTCAGTTAATCACCATCGTCGATCACCACCACCATATCTGACAACCATTCCTCCATCAGACCTTTATCAGATCAGTTATTCACCACTTCCTTGCATTTCTCAGCCGTTTTTCACTGCATCCACCGGATACACCATTGTTGTGATGCCATTCCCATGATCCTCCACAGCATCCATCCTCCCTCCTACATGGATATTTTGACATTGTTTGTGTCTTTATGCAGGGTTACAGATGGTGAAAGCCATTCTTTTATGCACAATCACTGTTAGTAACACAGTAGTGCCGATGAAGTTTTATCAGAGCCAAAGATTGCAGGAAGACTCCTAAGAGTGTTTTAAACGCATATTTTATCCAAATCAGGTGTATTAACTCCGTTTAAAACCTCCAAAACCATAAGCCCTGCAAATTCACAGACAGAGACAGTCAATGAAGCGACAAAGAGTAACAATGAAGAATTAAGAGGTTTAAAGCATGTTATTGAAGATCTTAAGCTATAATTCAATGATCAAAAGGAAAATATACCATATTGAAGACATTGTGATTAACACAGAAGGCCTAATGAGGCCTAAAGCACAGAAAAAAATATTATCAGTGATCACATTAGCAGAAGGTTTCTTCCCGTGAAAAGACAAGTTCCCATACTGTTTTGTAGTCTACATCGAGCCCCGGAGAAGATCTACACCCTGACAGAAACTCCTACTGCTACCAGAGCATTTGTTATGCAGTATGGAAGACCTGAAAGTCATTTATCTCCCTTTTCTTATACCAGAGTACTACAGAGTACTACAGCCTAAAGTACATCAAAGAACATACCCAGAGTTACTATCAGCCTGTCGAAGACCACTCTTTCACTCAAAGAGTACTGAAAATCAATGCATGGATATTAAGACAGAATGGGCCTCAAGCCCTCTCCTTCTAATTCTGTTTTAATGTTTCATTTAGTGTTTCATCTACCTCCTCTGCCTCTCTTTCAGCTATAAGAACTCAAGAAAAACAAATTGTAAAGGTTTTTGGTTGTTGATTAGATATTTGTGAATTGTAAGTTGTTTCTCTTGAGATATTGGTTCTGTGTGTAAAATTATAAAATAGGCTGAGGAGATGATTTTAGAATGAATATCAAGTTGTTGGAAAATGTTGTACATGACTGGTGTTTCTCTTTAATATGACAAGCACATTTCTTTGGATCTTGATTTAAAGTAGCGGTGATGTGTTCTACCTTTGTCTCTGTTTTCCTTCTGTAATTCATTACATTCCATTTATCTGGTAAGAATCAGAAATATGGCTTAGGATATACCCTTGCATGGTACCCTAATGCTCCTGCTCTTCTTATCTTTAATTTTTTCTACTGATTGTGCTATTTGATAACTAATTCAAGATAATTTAACCAATGTAGTAGCTGTTATTCACTGCTAACTGATGTATGAATTTATGAACTTATTCTTAAATGTTCTTGTTGGGTTTTAATTGAAATAATTGGGATACTGGGAGTTTAGAATGTTGATTCCGTCTCACTAGGGTATTTTTCAATCAATTGAACCTTTCTAAGTTCCCTTAAGTGGAATGTCGACGCATTGAAAGTTCAAAGCCTTTCTCTGATCTCAGGCTTTACCTTTGTGTTTAAATATTAAATGTTTCTTGTTGTATGAAGAGTTAACCTTTTAGGGGAAGGATCATAGGTGTTTAATGGCATGCCCTGTCCCTAGATCGGATTCCTAAGTGGTTACCTTAGAGTTTTCCTTGTCATTCACCTTCATTCATTATCATTTCATACCACACTATCATCTTTAAAGATCCTCTGTTTTAGATGACTAGCCCAATTGAAAGCCTTGGATACTGAATAGCATGTAAACCCTTTTATGAATCCATTTCCCAATGGTCTCGAGTGTTCCCTAAAATACCTCTCCTTTGCCCAAAATCCTCTTTGCTCACCCTTTGTCTTATATTGAACCCTTCCTTCATGTTTCCCAACAACCAAACAAACAAACAAAACAGAACAAACCTTGTGCCTTATAACTAGCCTAATACCTTCAAATCAAGCTTCAAAGACATATACCTTTGCCTTTATAGAGAAATCCCTCTCTGGACCCAGGAGGGAAAGATCCTGAGGTCCCAAAGTGGTTTTGATGTTGTCTTATCTTTTGGTATTACCAAACTTGCCAAAACATAGGAACCCCAACATAATGGCGACTCCACTGGGGAAAAAACTTTGAGTGCCCTTAACTGCTATATCTGGTCTTGTGTCCCATTATGGCGACTCCACTAGGGAATTTTCAGTAAAACACACCTTTAAACACTTCAAAGACTCAAAGAAGACCATAGTAGCCTTAGTTTGGTGGTTAATCATTGTGGTGGACAGGATACTTTCTTGAAACATTCTAAACCTTCCACCTGGCGACTCCATAGTTCCTTAATGATTAAAGACTCAAATGGTTATCAGTAGGCCTGTTGATTATCTTGGTTCTCACAAGACTCCCTGGGAGACCAGACTTCATTACAACATCAGCCATATTAGAAGTAACAAATATGATTAAGCTTCTTTGTTTAAAGACAACATACTGGCTTCAAGAACCATTCATACAAGAGCTTATCCTAATCCAAACCGACCTGAAATAGCTAACAACCGTGAGAAAATTCTTAGGAAATCTCCCACCCCTAGGAAGCCAACTATTTCCAGACACATCCATAGAGCTAACTCTGCACCAGAAGACTTTACAGCTCTATCATACACTCTTTTTGACTTAGACTCACAAAGTAGTTTACCTAGAACTAGGTCATTCAGTGCTCTAGACCAGTCAGACCTTGAGCTCCCTGGTTCACCATCTCACAGTGGTCAGCACATTAGGGATAGAGATACCCCTCCATCTACACCTTCGGATATTCATTTCATTCAAAAATTGGGGCTATATCACCCTAAATCAGCTCAACAGAGTGTCGCTGGTCCTAGTATTCCTACCATCCACATACCTGCTGCTCAAGCCAATCCTTTACCTCCTCAAAACACCATTATGGTAGCCTGGTATGCACCTCTGGTGTTACCAAAAACTCTAGTTCCTTTACCAAATGATTACCAGTCAAAAATCCCACATTTCACTGCAAAATAGTCTACCACAGCTCAACACCATGTAGATAGGATGGAAGATTCCTTTGACTATATGGAGATAGATGATGAGATAGTCAAGATGAGAATATTTGCCCAGAGTTTAGGAGGAGATGTGAAGAAGTGGTTTAAAGGCCTACCTCCTAATAGTATCCATGATCTTCCCTCTTTATATCAATCCTTCATAAACAAATGGGAAGTCAAGACCAACCCTCTCCAAATCTTAGCAGAATACAAGAATCTTAAAATAAATGTAGGAGAGAGTGTCCATGACTATTATACAAGGTTTAACAGTGTTTACAATGCTCTTCCTCCACACATGAAACCTCCCCAAGGAATGGCTTTAGTGAAATATCCTGAAGGCTTTGATGCTGACATCGACTACCAACTTAGGGAGAGAGATTACAACACATTGGAAGATATGCAAAAGGGAGAAGTGAGTGTAGAAGCTAACCTGATTGAAAAAAAGCCAGAATGAGGTCTGAGAAAAAGGTAACATATAGGGATGACACATCAGCTTCCACATTCGATCCCAAGTATGGCAGTCTAGCCAAAAATATGGAAAGGCTAGAGAAAATGATGGAGAAAATGGTTGTCACAGTTAGCAATTAGAACAAAAACCAAAATCAGAACCAGAACTTTAGGAGAAACAATCCCCGAAATAGATGGAGAGACTCTGATCAACAAGTCATACCCCCATTTCAAGAGAACTTTCTTGATGAGGATGACTGGATAATAGAAGAGTCCGAGGGAACCACAATAAACATGTTGGAAATAGACAACTCGATCCACAACTGTTCCACAGAAGACAATCAGTCCACATGCTCACATTGGGATGAGGAAAGGCTAGAATCTGAGGATTACAGGCTAGGATTTGAAAATGCCATCATGCAGGTTAGAGAAGAAAAAAGAGCTTAGACACTTCCAAACCAAAAGCTTCTGAGATTACCATTAAGAAAATACCTGAGTAAACTCCTAAGGTGACTGCTGAAGGCAAAAAATCAGCAGCTGAGAGTTCTGGGAAGAACAAAGAAAAAGACAACGAAAATACTGATAAACAAAGTCAACAAACCAGCAGCACTAGCACTGCAGCTAATGCTCCTGATAAAACAACTGCAAACACGGTACATAGTGAGAATCAACACACTGATTCTGCCACTAAACTAGTGGCTAAAAAAACAAAGTCGAGTATTACAAAGGGTCAATCTCCCTTCAATTTGGAGAGTGAGATTGTTAAAATTAAAATCTCTATCCCACTCTCTGAGCTGGCCACTCAGGACGCATATAAAGGCCAAATTTTGAAAGCTTTAAATCTAGGTGAAAAAAGTGACACTGTCAATCTAAGTGATGACCAACCAGCCCTTCTATTTGGTCCAAAGATAGAAGGGAAGTTTCAGGAAGGGGTAGTACCTCCTTTTTATATCAGCCTCAATATCCATGACAAAATCCTTCACAACGCAATGCATGATTCTGGGGCTTCACACAACCTGATGCCTAAGGTAGTTATGGAGAGGTTAGGCCTAGAGATAAGCTGTCCTTATAAAGATTTATATTCATTTGAATCTAGCAAAGTAAAATGCCTCGGCCTAATCAAAGATCTGTGTGTGAACCTGACCCAGATTCCAGCCAAATGTATGGTTATGGATGTGGTGGTGGCAGATGTGCCACCTAAGTATGGCATGTTGCTTTCGAGATCATGGGGAGCCAAGCTACAAGGTACAATGTAGATGGATGGGTCATATGCCAAAATCCCTGTCTTTAGCCAGCTTAGGAGACTGTATAGAGAGGCACCAATGAAGTTCATGGTTAGCAGCCCTGAAAAACCTGAAAATTCACCTTTGTACTCTGTACACACAGATATGGACTCCTTTATCCTTTACAACGATGAATCCATAGATGAGCCAGAGCCAGAAGACAGAGATGCAAATAATAGGGTAGAGCCCATAGATTTTAACATAATGGCCACTCTAAACTTAGAAGAAAATGAACAAGAAACCTTTGGACAATGCACTGAATCTGAAACTCAGAGTAAACAAAACCAAGAATACGAACAACTGACTGGTCATTTTTCGAAACTACATACACATCATGAAGAAAAAAACACTCCACACCACGATGCAGACCCCATATTACAACATAACAATGAAACCAACATTAGGAAGGAAAATGATGATAAACCTGAAAACGATCCCTTATGGAGAATGAATTTCGATGGGTCTTGCACTAGAAAGAATGCAGGAGTGGGAGTGTGGTTACATAACACTGAGAGTGACTATGCTGAGAGTCACGCATTCAATTTGAACTTCAAATGTACAAACAATATCTCAAAGTATGAGGCTCTCATCCTAGGCTTGAATCTATTGAAAAAACTAGGAGCCCGAAGGATATCTGTACATGGAGACTCTGAGTTTATCATAAAACAAGTGAACGGAGAGTACACGGCTAAAAACCATAGATTGAGAGTAGACAGAAATGATGCTATGGATTTATTGAAAACGTTTATAGATTATGAACTGGTGTTTGTTCCTAGGAGTCAAAACATAATTGCAAATGGATTAGCCTGCATTGCTAGTTGATATCATAAAGCACCTAGTGCAAAAAAATCATCATTCAGATGAAATATAGGCTTGCAGTGCCAAATAACAAAAAATATTGGCATGTCTTTCAGGGCGACAAGCAGATAGAGGATTTACTGCTTGGCAAGAATGAGTTTGAATTCTCTGATTCAAACTCAAAATCTGATGAAAACTGCCTGAATGAAGAGCCCCCTGATGAGGAAAAATCACCACATAACGTAGAAATAAAAACTTTAACTGAACAACTTGGAAATTAAACCGAAGAATATAAGAACGCGGAAAAGGAGGAAATAGGGCACTTCATTCTCATCTATCAGGATGACATAATAGTCTATTCCAAGACTGATGAGGAGCACCTAAAACATCTGAGAAGAATTTTTGAAAAATGTAGAAGGTTCGGTCTGTCTTTAAATCCCAAGAAGAATGTGTTCGAGCTTCAAGAAGGTAAGCTTCTTGGCCATATTATATTAGAGAAAGGAATTAAAATAGACCCGCAAAGAGTTGAGGGAATACTTCAGATCAATCACCCGAGAAACATAAAAGAGTTGTGCTTTATTGTGAAAATTAAATTCTTAAGGAGGTTTATTCCCAACTTAGCGGAGAACCTCAGGGATATGAAAAACATGCTGAAAAAAGGTGTAGGGGTTAAGTGGACTATAGAGGCTAAAAAATATTTTGAATTAGTTAAACTTGCACTCACCCGGGCACCTGTCCTAATTAGCCCAGATTTCTCAAAAGATTTCCTAATATTTTCCTTTGCCTCTGAGCATACAGTGGCTGTAGTTCTACTGCAGAAAAATATAGAGGGAATGGAACAGCCTATTGCTTTCTTCAGCAAGGCTCTGAGGGATGCATCCTTGAAATAAAACATAATGGAAAAATAGGCCTATGCCTTGGTAAAGGCCTTGAAATACTTTAGGGTTTATATATTGCATTCTCACATCATTGCCTACGTGCCTAACATAGTGGTAAAAGAAATTTTGTCCCAGGATCCTGATGGAAAGAGGGGAAAATGGATTGTTGTAATATTAGATTATGACCTGGAAATAAAACCCACAAAACTGATCAAAGGTCAGGGCTTAGCTCAACTAATGGCTGAATCTAACATGCAAGCCCTTGACATAAACATGGTAGATGCCCTGGATGAACATGAAGGATTGCCTAATCCTACAGTTGAAGAACAATTTCAAAATTCTCCTTGGTATTCTGATATCCTATATGTACTCACAAACCTCAATGCCCCTCCTGAATTATCAAAGACTAAGGCTATATTCCTAAAGTTAAAAGCCAGAAACTATTGCATATTGAATGGATGTTTATACTGGAAAAATGAAAATGGTGTATTGCTTAAATTTTTGCCTAAAACTGAAGCAGAGAGGATCAAACAAGAGTTCCATGCAGGAGAGTGTGAAGGCCATTTAAATTGGAAAGCCACTGCTAAAAAAATACTCAGAGCTGGCTATTACTAGCCTACACTTTTCAATGACATCCACACAATGATAATTACCTGCCATAAGTGCTATATTTTCGAGGGCAAAAGGAAGCTCCTCCCTTTACCATTAAAACCTATAACTACTGAAGCTCCCTTTCAATAGTGGGGCCTTGATTTCATAGGAGAAATACACCCTGCTTCTTCTGCACAACACAAGTGGATCCTTACAGCCACATACTACTTCACAAAATGGATAGAGGCTATACCTTCTAGGAATGCCACAGATTCTGTTATCATTAAGTTCCTAGAAGACCACATCCTCTCTAGATTTGGCTGCCCTAGAAAGATAATCACTAATAACACTGCTGCTTTTGGATCCAAGAAAATGATTGATTTTTGTCACGGGTATCAGATAGCACTCGGTAATTCAGCTGCTTATTACCCGTAAGGTCATGGGTTAGCTGAATCATCAAACAAGAGCTTGGTGAGCATCATCAAAAAACTGCTTGAAGAGAATAAGAAATCATGGCATAACAAGTTAGTGCATGCTTTGTGGGCTGACAGACTAACAACGAAGAAATCCATTGGATGTCACCATATCAGCTTGTTTCTGGAATAGAGGCAGTGTTTCCTACCAGCCTAGGGGTACTACTGATTAAACTAGTCCAAGATATTCAGAAAGAAGAGGACAGTATTGTAAGGAGGATAAATCAAACAATCCATCTCCAAGAAACAAGAGAAGAGGTCTATAACAGAGCTCTGAAAGTGCAAGAAAACATAAAGAAGTTGTTTGACAAAAGAAAAAAAGCCTATGACTTCAAAATTGGAGATAAAGTTTTAAAGTGGGACTCTAGGAGAGAAGACAAAGGAAAGCATGGAAAATTTGACAGTTTGAGGCAGGGTCCTTACATCATCCAATCCACCATTGGTCCAAATGCCTTTTTTTTGCAAGAGCTAGATGGTACAGATCTGTTTGGGGGTCCTGTCAATGGCAGGATGCTCAAGCATTACTACTGTTGATTCCCAATTTACAGTTTTCATTTCCATTGTAAATACCATTGTTGTGTTTTGTTTTCAAAGAAAAAGACAAAATGTTTCAAAAAAGAGAGAAAGAGAGGTTCAGACATGCTCAAAACTTGAACCTATGAAGTGCAAAAGATTGGCTCTAACATGATCAAAACCTAAGCCAAAGGAAGTAAATAAGAGGTTCTAATATGCCCAAAATCTAAACCAGCAAAGAAGAAAGAAGGATAAGCTCTAACAAGCCCAAAACCAGAGCTGAAGTGAAGAAGAAAGTGACCCTAACAAGTTCAAAACTTGAGTCACAAAGAAAAGAAGGATGCTTCAAATTTCCAAAGATTCCAAGCCTTCAAAAATTTTGTTGTCAAGTTGCTGTGATTTCAGTTCATGTGCAGTTGTCTTTATGCCATGGATCTATAGCAAACCAGACTGTCTACTCCTCGTTTGACCATTTTTAAATTTCTGTTGTAGAATGTAGAGAAGAAATCTACTAGACAGTTTAATCCTAGCAGATATTAGATTAGGTAGAGAAGCTATGAGACCAACTTTTTAATCTGGTCTCATGGAGGAATAAGCGTAGAATTAGACTAGTTTGTTTTCTGCTTTCAATAAAAAATGACGATGAAGGTCTGCAAATTCAAATGCACCTTGAAGAAAAAATGTTTGGATTGTAGGATGGGTAGGTAGATTGTCTGGGAATGTTTTCTGCTGAATTAATATCCATCATGTTTGTAACAGCTGAATCAAAGAATAAATATGGTTGAAATATCAGGCATCTGGCCTACTTCCCAAAGAATATTTCTGAAGTTCTTGACACCTTCAAGAATATGCCATCCCCATGTGGAGCCACTGTTAGCCACCTATAAAGTTTTTGTCAAGAAAACAGGTGGCTAAATATTTTTTTGAGCCTTCAAGAAATACATTTCCTCTGAAAACATATCATTCTTGAAGCCTTTGTGTGCCCTTTTCCTTAGAAAATATCTTCACTGTTGTTTCCATCAAGAAATCCTCACTGTCCATGAAAAAATTATGCTCAGAAAAGCCTCCTTTTGCCCCCTTGTATCCCTACAAATTTCCCCATTTTAAGCTTTTTTCCCCTTCCCAAATTTCCCCTTTGACCCCCAAAAAATCCCTTCCTAAGCCTACTAAATCATCCCATCACCCCTTTAAACCTTACAAACACCTTTTGTTTGGCTTAAAAATCCCTTTTTCCTTCTACCAAAAACCCTTTTAAGCCTCAAAAACCCTCTTTTTGGCTTAAAAATCATCCATTTTACATATAACAGGCTTAGCCCCTTTCGGCCCAGCCCCTAACCACTTCGCCTCCATGCAACCAGGCGCTGTGACCAAGCGCTGAACCGTACAGTGCTTGTCGCATCAGAAGTTTGTTGTGGAGCATTATTTCTTTGTTAAATGAAATTCCCAATGCGAGAAAGCGTTTTGTTCTGTTGAGTGCGGGTGCAATACCTACCGTCGATCTATAAAGATCTGACGGTCCGCACAAGTCTTATCATGCCCCATAACATTCCTTTGTAAACCCTCTGATTATGATCTCCACTGTTGATTCACATTTAAATCCAATAGTCATTGCATCACCGCCCCAATTGCAAATCAGAAATTTTGAAATGTGCCACTTTCTGTCTCCCCGATTGGCTGATCCCCGATTGGATCCCAGCCGTTGAATCCACAAGAACCAACAGACAAGATTTGATCTCACTTTTCCCCGTGCTTCCTGATTGGCCATTCCCGACCCAATCACAACCATCAATCTTCTGCCGATCCGATGGTCCAGATGCAATCGCAACATCGCCCCATCAGAGTTTTGGCCCCTGCCTCCTCCGATTCTGATTGAATCGCAGCCTTCCATCCTGTTTGATTCGACAGCTCATATTACTCCTGCCCACTAACTTACCCCTCTGCCTTTTTTTTCCCTCTGTAGATCTCAGCCGTTCATTCTGATGATTAGACGACTCGCATTCAAACCGCCTTTGGCCTGTCCCCACATTACCGACTGTGCATCTCCTCGCATCGTGCTCCATCCATCACCGTCAGATCTCATGGTCCCAGATCTGATGGCCAGCATCCATATCGCGTAACTTTGGCGTCCGAGGTTTAACAGTTTAAATTCTCACGATATGGGTGGTTTTATTTCGCCATGTGTCAGGCGGCGAACCATATCGCGTGATTTTGGGAAAATTTTGAAACCACCCTTTTGCTACGTGAAAACTGCTATTTTCTTCCTTAAAACCACTTCCCCACTTCCTCTCCCAAAATACCATCTAAATATCTTGACTGTTGATCTGTTCAGATCAACAGCCTACACTTCGTCGCGTTCTCCATTCACATTTTTTCATCGCGCTACCATGAAGTTTCATTAGATCATCTCAACCATTAATCTCCTCCTCAGATCTAACTGTCTATGTTAAATTTCCCTCTGCCCACGCCAGGTCCCACCATTCATGCCAATTTCATTGCATTTTGATACATTCCCTATGTATTTTGTTCAAAGGTCGAAACTACATGTTTTGCATTAAACATCATTTCTTCCGCCCAAGCATTAGACTTTGGTGTTATAACATTAAGGTTTAGTATCTTCGTCTGACCTTCCAAAGTCACTCCATCAGTTAATCACCACTATCGATCACCACCACCAGATCTGATCGGACGGTCCACAACCATTCCTCCATCAGACCTTCATCAGATCAGTTTTTCACCACTTTGCTGCATTTCTCAGCCATTTTTCACTGCATCCACCGCATACACCACTGCTGCGCTGCCATTCCCATGATCCTCCATAGCATCCATCCTCCCTCCCACATGGATTTTTTAACATTGTTTGTGTCTTTGTGTAGGGTTACAGATAGTGAAAGCTGTTCTTTTCTTCACAGTCACTGTTAATGACACAGTAGTGCCGATGAAGTTTTATTAGAGGCAGAGATTGTAGGAAGACTCCTCAGAGTGTTTTAAATGCATATTTTATCTGCTCCAAAGGCTGAGTGTCAGACGGTTGTTTTCTTCCTTAAAACAACTTCCCTAGTTTCGCTCCTGAAAGACCATCTAAAGATCTCTACCGTTGATATGTTCAGATCAACGACCCACACTGCATCGCGTTCTCCATTCACATTTTTTCATCATGCTACCATGGAGTTTCATCGGATCATCTCAGCCGTTGATCTCCTCCTGAGATATAATGGTCTATGTTAAATCACCCTCCGCCCATGCCAAGTCCCACCATTCAAGCCCATTTCATTGCATTTTCATACATTCCCTATGTATTTCGTTCAAAGGTCGAAACTGAATGTTTTGCGTTAAACATCATTTCTTCTGCCCAAGCATTATACTTTGGTGTTATAACATTAAGGTTTAGTATCTCCATCTGACCTTCTAAATTCACTCCGTCAGTTAATCACCACCGTCGATCACCACCACCATATCTGATCGGATGATCCACAACCATTGCTCCATCAGACCTTCATCAGATCAGTTTTTCACCACTTCGTTGCATTTCTCAGCCGTTTTTCACTGCATCCACCGGATACACCATTGCTGTGATGCCATTCCCATGATCCTCCACCACATCCATCCTCCCTCCTGCATGGATATTTTAACATTGTTTGTGTCTTTATGCAGGGTTACAGATGGTGAAAGCCATTCTTTTATGCATAATCACTGTTAGTAACATAGTAGTACCGATGAAGTTTTATCATAGCCAAAGATTGCAGGAAGACTCCTAAGAGTGTTTTAAACGCATATTTTATCCAAATCAGGTGTATTAACTCTGTTTAAAACCTCCAACACCATAAGCCCTGCAAATTCACAGACAGAGACAGTCAATGAAGCGAAAAAGAGTAACAATGAAGAATTAAGAGGTTTAAAGCATGTTATTGAAGATCTTAAGCTCTAATTCAATGATCAAAAGGAAAATGTACCATATTGAAGACCTTGTGATTAACACAGAAGGCCTAATGAGGCCTAAAGCACAGAAAAAAATATTATCAGTGATCACATCAGCAAAAGGTTTCTTCTCGTGAAAAGACAAGTTCCCATACTGTTTTGTAGTCTACATCGAGCCCTGGAGAAGATCTACACCCTGACAGAAAGTCCTACTGCTACCAGAGCATTTGTTATGCAATATGGCAGACCTGAAAGTCATTTATCTACCTTTTCTTATACCAGAGTACTACAGCCTAAAGTACATCAAAGAACATACCCAGAGTTACTATCAACCTGTCGAAGACCACTCTTTCACCCAAAGAGTACTGAAAATCAATGCATGGATATTAAGACAGAATGGGCTTCAAGCCCTCTCCTTCTAATTCTATTTTAATGTTTCATTTAGTGTTTCATCTACCTCCTCTGCCTCTCTTTCAACTATAAGAACTCAAGAAAAACAAATTGTAAAGGTTTTTGGTTGTTGATTAGATATTTGTGAATTGTAAGTTGTTTCTCTTGAGATATTGGTTTTGTGTGTAAAATTGTAAAATAGGCCGAGGAGATGATTTTAGACTGAATATCAAGTTGTTGGACAATGTTGTACATGACTGGTGTTTCTCTTTAATATGACAAGCACATTTCTTTGGATCTTGATTTAAAGCAGCGGTGATGTGTTCTACCCTTGTCTCTATTTTCCTTCTGTAATTCATTACATTCCATTTATCTGGTAAGAATCAGAAATATGGCTTAGGATATACCCTTGCATGGTACCCTAATGCTCCTGCTCTTCTTATCTTTAATTTTTTCTATTAATTGTGCTATTTGATAACTAATTCAAGATAATTTAACCAATGTAGTAGCTGTTATTCACTGCTAACTGATGTATGAATTTATGAACTTATTCTTAGATGTTCTTGTTGGGTTTTAATTGAAATAATTGGGATACTGGGAGTTTAGAATGTTGATTCTGTCTCACTAGGGTATTTTTCAATCAATTGAAACTTTCTAAGTTCCCTTAAGTTGAATGTCGAAGAATTAAAATTTCAAAGCCTTTCTCTGATCTCAGGCTTTACCTTTGTGTTTAAATCTTAAATGTTTCTTGTTGTATGAAGAGTTAACCTTTTAGGGGAAGGATCATAGGTGTTTAATGGCATGTCCTATCCGTAGATCTGATTCCTAAGTGGTCACCTTGGAGTTTTCCTTGTCATTCACCTTCATTCATTATCATTTCATACCACACTATCATCTTTAAAGATCCTTTGTTTTAGATGTCTAGCCCAATTGAAAGCCTTGGATACTGAATAGCATGTAAACCCTTTTATGACTCCATTTCCCAATGGTCTCGAGTGTTCCCTAAAATACCTCTCCTTTGCCTAAAATCCTCTTTGCTCACCCTTTGTCTTATATTGAACCCTTCCTTCATGTTTCCCAACAACCAAACAAACAAACAAAACAAAACAAACCTTGTGCCTTATAACTAGCCTAATACCTTCAAATCAAGCTTCAAAGACATATACCTTTGCCTTTATAGAGAAATCCCTCTCTGGACCCAGGAGGGCTAGATCCTGAGGTCCCAAAGTGGTTTTGATGTTGTCTTATCTTTTGGTATTACCAAACTTGCCAAAACATAGGAACCCCAACACTAGGCGCTGCTCCAAAGGCTAAGTGTCATTAAGGAGTTCGATGGTAGCATGAAAATTGGGGATCTTGTGGAAATCGACACAAAGGCGCAAGGAACATTGGTTTTTTGTGATAGGAATATGATGGAAATCCTGGGATGAGGGTGAGGCAGTAATCCTATCGCCAATATGAGTGGATACAAATCGTATATGCTGAATTGTATCATCGGCATTTGGTGGGGGGAGAATCTCCGTAATGGGATTCTATATGGGCTCAAAGTTAGCTTCCACACTAGGATAGTCGATTTATGGTAGGTGGAAATTGTGCTTGCCACAGAGGTGCCTAAATTTTTCCATTAGCGAGCATGCCTCTGGTGCATGATTTAGGTCAGTGCAGATGGTGCATGGTGTTACTGAGCCAACAGAGTAGATAGTGTGTGATTCTATGCTACTTGTTGTTCTTGATGTGGATGCTTGGAAGGGGTCAGACGTAGATGAGGTTGTCTTCTATCTCCATTTTTGTATCATTGGCTTAGAATTGTCTTCCTCTTTAGTGGAGTGTAGACTTAACGTAGCTCGTGCCACTCTCAGCTTGGGGATATGTATACACTTAAATGTATGATGAAAGTGTGAGAAAATTCGGCAATAAGTGTGTGTGATCTTCTCTTTATTGGAGAGAAGTTTCTGAGGGAGAGAAGAGACTATGTAGAGACTATTTGCAAGGGGCTTGAGTTCTCTGCAATGGTTGACTTGGTGATCGTTCCGATCACATAGGCCGCATGTTATCCTAGGCTTGGCCGAGGCTACTCATTGGTGGGGTGTTGTCTTGTCAGGATTGACACACAACTGCGGAGGTGGAGACATTGATCCGGCGATGTACTTTTTATGCCATTCCTGGAGATAGTCCTGTCTCTTCTCTATGGCATTAATCATGTCGATAGTGGAAAGAATTTGCGAGGCATAAGTAAAATTTCTATTTTAATGATTACCTTGACATATCATGAAAAATGTCCTTGATATGAAGGTTTCGTCTAGTTCAGTTCGAGGTCTGATGGGGAACCAGCACCGGAAGGCTGCTAAATCAGGGCAAAGGATGACTGCATGCTCTATCCTTTTGCATAATGTACACATTGGTCATTGTTGCGAAGTGTCGTTGGAGGTAACTAGGGGTTCCCTACTAGTTCGTTCTTCGGCTGTTAAGAACATGATGGACACGCTCATCTCATCTTCCTAGGTCATGGAGCTGGCGATGGACTCGGCATCCATATCATCTTTTTGGGAAAGGCGAACTATGGCTGAGAGAAGGCTAGAAAGGACTAGCCAGAAGTGAGGTATGTAGTGACAATCCTCCAAAAGGTGATTGTCGGTGCATAATGGGCATGTTAATTGCACTATTCGTAGCCCCACGTAGTAAACCCTTTCGATTGGATACCATCTATGAATGAACTCCAAGGCTGCACACTCTTCAAGGTAGTGGCCACATTCATCGCATACTGTGCAACGTATAATGGGCATTACTAGGGTCCTTTCTACATTCCTATGTTCCTCTTATAAGTATAGGATGATACGAGGATCACTGTTGACATACTGGATGGAGGGATCCTCCTGATAGGATCCTCAATCGCATGTAAGGCATCCCTATATCATGGTATCTCTGGGAAATGTTGGGTATAGTTCCCATAGCTTCCACAGAGAGAGCATGCATTATTGGTACACAATGTTTTTCCTTTACCTTTGGTGGTAGGTTCCGTTTTATGGGAACGCGGTGTCGAGGTGTCTGCTTCGGAGCTGAGGAGTGGTTTTAACTCATCCAACTCCAAACATATGTGGTTAGGGTGGCCTATAACATCGCATATGGTGCATACTGGTGAATCCCTTTGAATGGAGGGGGTCACCATCTGATTTCCTCTGTTTGTGGTTTTCTTGGCCGTGATAACCAGTTTCGTAATGGGAACTTCCTTTGCGGGGGCGGTCTCGACCATTTCTTGGGTTGGTTGGGGCTCCTCAAGGCTGAGGGGCTTTAACCCTGTGGCAGTAACTTTGGTGGCCAATGTTCTGGAAGGGAGTGCGAGGTGCCAAACTGGGAACGCCAATGATATGTTGGGTAACACCAGTGTTTCCAAAACCTACTGGGAGAAGAAGCCAGTTGGGGGGTATAGGGAAGGGGTTTGGGAGGTGGTGTAGGCTAGAGAGGTTGTCGTGGCTGATGCTTCAGTGTCATTACTAATTGATTCCATGTCCAGACTAACCTCGGTGCTTAATGTGGACATCATGCACACCGGGGCCCCCGTGGCATCGGGCAATGCCTCAGGGATAATGGGAGGATCTCCTAGGAATGACCCTAAGAAGGACGACGGTTTGAATTGTCCCGGGCCATATTATTGGTACCATGAAAGACCATCTGCGGCTATATCTACATAGGGTAGAATTACATCCGTGTTGGTTAGGTGACGCTTCTCTCTATGTGCTAGCTGGTCTACAGTAATGATGCGATCCTTGTGGGAGAACATCATAATGCGAAAGATGGAGGAGGCTATGGTGGACATGGCGTACATATAACTCCGTCTGAGGAGTATGTTGTAATCCAGGTGAGCGTCCAAGACTTCAACGTCTATGTGGACCGTCTTGTTAGCTAAACAGACCGGGACATTTTGGTAGAGGCCAATGGTGGTTGAGGGACGATCGTCGTAGGCTCGGAGCATTATGACCGAGGGTTTTAGTTCAATAGAACCCAACTTCTGCCAAACATTTTTTAAGATGATGCATGTCGATGCACCCTCGTCAATGACACATCAGTGAATAGTGATATTCTGGACCGATACCGGTATTTGGAAGACGACCATGGAAGGAAGCCTATTGGTGGCTTTGTCTAAGTCAAAATCCATCATGTGCACATCGGTAGGGTCGATAGCGCCTAATGCGGAAAGTAGGGCTTTCTGTTGCTTAGGGCACGACTGTAGTACTTCCAAAACGGACATAGTAGCAGGTGATTGAGCTAAATCATCCACAATGCTATAATTATGGGCCGATTTAGAGTAGTTACTTGCTCGCCTATTAGGTCCCTTTTCCATCTTTGGCAATGGTTCTATAGGCATATTTGAAATGGTCAAAGGTGCAGTCGGTGCACTAGTACTAGCCCCTGATGTAGTGGAGTCTGGTGGGGTGTCGTAACTGTGATTTCCTGTTTGGAAATGAATTTCTTCCCCAGTCATGTAAATTTCATGACTATTTTTCTCGGAATCGTCTGGGTTTTTTTGCTGAGTGCTGATTGTCCCTTGGTGGGGGGAAGGTTCTTGCATAACAGGGGGTTGCTGGGAAGATCCTCCTTGTCCTCAGTTACTCTAAATCTTTTTTAGCTCGGGGAGATTGGGACAGTGGTGAGTATAGTGCCCATACTCACCACATATTGAACAAGAATGGTTTGTTCATAGAGGTGGCCTTTTTCCTTGCCGTTGGGCATTTCTTGGCTCTTGGTTTTGATTCCTACTAGAGTTACCTCCAGCCTAGGATCACGGTGGGTGTTTTTGATTGCTTCCCCCCTGTCTAGGGTTCCTTTTTGGCTTGTTTTTTTATTTTTTTCTTAACCACGTTATGAGGGTAGTTCTCCTAGTTGTACTAGTGTGATTGATTTTGGGATAGGTGCACAAATTTCACCTGTGCATTAGTTTGCGTAGGTGTGTCGTGTGATTCAGACTGATCATAACGTTGTCCCTTGTTTGCACCTGGTCGTTATGGGGGAGCTCTTCCGTCAGTGTTTCTTTGTGTACTGGATCCCCTCAGCCAGAGGATAGGGTCCTCCTTGGTGATACACTTGCACCCTACTAGTCAAATCTTGCTGAGGCATGTGATGACTTTGAAATCTGGGTTGAGACATGTCTTGGATAGAATTATGTGCGTAACTAGGATTGTGAATACTGCTGCGTAGGTAACCTTGGTCATTGACCCAATTAATATGTCTGCAGAATTCGATGTGCCTGACAATTCTTTATAAGTTTGCAGGTGTGGGGTGTTATGCAAGATATTGTAAATGTATCCTGACTGCATATAAATCAGTTCAAGCTTCTGGGCTTTACTGATTGCGTCCTCTTTGGATGTGGGGTATTGCTGCATCGCATCCTTTGAAATCTCTGCAATCAGAGTTTTCAAGAATAAATATAAGAGGACTCGATCGTTGATTTTAGCTTTGCATAAACTGCAACACCGCCTCCATTCATGAAGATGGTCAAAGATATGGACAACGGGGGTTTGTCTAAAATAAGTTAGTAACTCCATTCCTGAATCATGGTGAATAGGTAACTGAAAATAAGTGAGGAACGCAATAGCGAGAGCAATAAAGGTTCCATGTGAAGCAGGAGGTTTCTCCATGTACCACTTCGAAGCTACTCCCCTAAGAGTATGTTGACATAGCCTCAATCGAATAATGTCGTTGATGATACTATTCGATGAGCACCACAGATGAAAGGTCATTACATGATTACCTGTGTCTTCTGCTCGCTTGCCTTCGAACTTTGGTATATCTGAAGGGAGCTTCATGGGCATGGGAGGCCATGAAGGATCGTGTGCGATGGGGTCATTTGTGAGCTTGGTTAAATTAGGTAGATTCAACGCAGATAGGAAGGGTGACTAGGAGGTTGATGCCATGGAAACATGTGAAGACAAAAAGTTATGGTTAGAACAAGGGTTAATCTATGACATACCCTGATGTGTGTTCAGCTGGCTTCCTGAATGGGACGCGCTCCTCTGCCCCCTAGGGCTAGAGGGGGGAGTGGTGTGCGGTGTGGTGTTGGGAGACCGACTAGGGTTCCATAACTATGGTTGCTCCAATGAAGGATGAACCAGTGATGGTGGAAATGTTCTATTTTTGACACCTGAATGGCGAAAGACCTGGAACCCCTCCCTGTAATGGGGGGAGGTCCAAAAGACATGTCGATCGACAAGGTTCCATTGGGACTATTTGGGTGTCGACCAGGTTAGGTTTTGGAAAAATTTGAGAGGATAGAGTCTATGATCACGAAAAATTTATGGTCACATACATAAAACAAAGTGAAAATGAAATGAATTTTTCCTTTACCTTAATCTATGTGATCAATCAATAAAATAAATAAATAAATAAATGTTTTGTTTGTTTGTTTGCGTGTGATACTCAAAATACTAAAAGACCTATGCGTCCTCACACACTCAAAAGTAACTGGGCCTTCATAATATATCTTGCGAGTTCTAGCACAATGTCCCATAAGAGCTAGCGACGCTTCTAGTCAGCCGAAGAGAATCCACGAAGGTAAGGGTAGAGGGTTTGGCGCTTTCCTACACTGTCCCCTATAGGGTAAAGGATGCCCTAGTTTTTGGCCACTAAGAAATATCGTCCCATGTGAGCATTCAAGTCTTCGGCTTCTTAGTAGTTAGCTAACAATACCGAGTATCAGCCGGGTCAGGTAGCCCCAACTGATAACGCACGCAGTATGCCTAAGCCTAACCCCTTCTGAATCGGGTCTTTGATGCACTCGAGTTTTTTTTTTCGTGGGATGATAGATGGATTTTAAGCTCCTTAAATACACAACTTGTATGTTTCAATATGAATTATGATCAAGGTAGCTTATTGGATGCCTACCCCCTTGATCCTAACTTAAACTATAGATTCTTTTGTGACCCCTGTGGGGAGAATTTAGTGAGTTTTGTTAAGTTAGTTTTAGGTGTCTTCCTTTGCTTAGTGGGTGAGTGTGTGTGAGAATATGATGAAAAATATCATAGTTTTAACATATGGATATCGGTGATATTTTACAAAATTCCCCTAGTTAAACTATGTGATGTTCTTTCTGGCTCAAATGGAAAACATTTGCGGATAAGGGGCCGCTTTCAAATTTTCCTAGTTAATCTATGTGACTAACTAAAGGGAGATGGAAAATTGTAAATACAGAGCATTGATATGCTTACTTAGGATCACCGAATGGTGAAAAGGTAGTAGAGATTACTTGCTCTAATCGACAAATTGATCATATCCCCGCAATCCCTAATGCATAAATTGAACTAAACTAAACAATTCGTACACTAGAAAATAAAAGTAGCTTACTTGGACTAGTTAATCTAAGTGTGCATACCAAAATTTGAAAAACATAAATTTTTTGGAAAGCAATGGTTAATTCGCCCCCTACTTAAGCTATGTGAAATATTTTTTCAAAAAACCAACTTAAATGAAAACTAACTCTAAGCCTACAGAAGGCAGCTAAAAGTAAGTTCTCAGAAGTTCTTGGGTATCAATACAAGTGCTGGCAGATACATTAGGGATTTCCCAGCACACTTATAAGCATAAAAATGTAGAATATAGAAAATAAAATCTCATCCTATGATTTGCGCGGAAAAGGCTCTGACAGGTGCGCTTTCCTGCATGCAGGTCAGTCCTGAACGCGGGCACTGCACATCTGTGAGAAAAAATTGCTCGCAAAAATCCTGCAAGTAAAAATATTAGGAGCTACCTTCTTTAGTGTGTCACTCCAAGTGAATCTAGGGACTGTAAGATGGATCAGAGGATTGTCATCTCCAATCTCCAGCGTAGATAAAGTTATCCTACAAGAGATGGCACAACCACATAAAATTGTAAACCGTTAGTGGAGTCGCCAATCCTGTGGTGGTGGATTAGACGCACAGGTGTACGAAATTGCACTAGTTTAAGGGGTGTGGTCTACACCTATAAAATATTGGTCATAGGAAGAAAGTGGTGGAGCTCAAAAGAATATAATCTAGAGGAAAAAATATGCGAATGTATGCTCAAATTAAACTAAAAACTAAAACACAAATATAAGAAGCTATTGAAGAGATTCAAAATGATAATAATGCAAACGGTGGCTCAAAGACCACTTATTATTAAATGTTTGAAATGGAGAAGAAATTTTACCCACTTGCCAAAGGGCCCCTAGGCAAAGGCTCTAGGTCCCGATGCAAGGATGTTGGTTTCCAAGCTCTGCCTCTGATGCAGTCTCCCTATCTCTCCACTGTGATGGACTAGGATTTTTGGGTGGCCAACAATCAAGTCCCCTCTATCTCCAGCTCTGGGTCACACACTACTGGTATTTCTTGGGCAATTCTAGCCAGCATAATAATGTGATCACCATTTCTTCATCTCTTGGTGGCTTCATATAGGGGATTTCAAATCCTCCTTCCCTCCCTTGGTACATGATGGATAGTGACCCAAGGGAGAGGTATCATTCCATTGTGTGCTCCAAATATTCCTTTGTGTGCTCACATATTCTCTAAGGAGGTGTTGGTGGCTATCCTTAGGCGGCTTCATATAAGGAGTAACTTTCCTTTGCTTTGTGTGGTCCTGGAAAGTGACATTTTTCCATTTCTAAGAATGCGCGCTTATCGGGCAAAAAGGCACGTAGAAGGCGCTCTTCCCAAAGGATTAAGCGCACAATTTAGCATTTAAGACTAGTTCAAATCTAATTTTCTAAAAACCTTAGAGATTTTAAATACTTCTTGATTCCATAATGTGTTCCTACCCTGTAAATCCTTAGCCTTGACATTAATTAATGCCATCTTTTGATGTACGATTTTCCAGTGTTAACAGTTGCCAAAATGGATTTACCACCTATTGATGATGAAGGCCATCTAGTTTTGCAACCAGAGGCAACCTTGGTTACTTGGGAGAGGCAGCTAAGGAGTAGGGTGATCAAAGAAAATCTGATTCAATGGAGGAATCTTCCTGATGAGGATGCAACTTGGGAAGGAGAGAAAATTTTGCAGCATCCTTCTTTACTTTTCTTGAGGAAAAGAAAATTTTGGGAGGGGAGGACTATAATATTCCGAATTATCTTATTTCTATTTGGAATATTATATGTTTCTCTATTTTTCATTCTAGAAGAATAAATGGGGTAGGGATACCCTTAAATCTCTTTAGTAGGAACAAAAAACTTCCAATGTGAAGGGGGATTAATTTAGGTAGGAAAAATAAAGCCACCTTGGGTGTGAAAGGTGGCAATGCATGTGGACTAGATCCATGTTGACCAAATCAACAACGCTACCAAAATAGAACATAGAGCTAGTGGGAACAATGCCGTTTTGGAGGAGGAATCTTTGCAAGGAAGTAACATCCTGAATTAGTGGGGCCAAGGATGATAAGGTTCACCAAGAATAAAATGAAAGGGATGGAAGCCATGAGAAGCATTTAGAATATTTTTTATGATTGATTCTGATGACTTCTTGCATACTTCAGTTCTTTAGCTGGGTTTGCTACACTGTTTAGTGCAAGGTATTCTCATGCGAGAATTCCACACTCTTTCTTGGAGAGCTTGGTGAAGGATCTAAGAGAATTATTCTGGGCTATCTTTCCACTATCAGACATTGGTTCAAGCAGCCACCTACAGCTGCAGCACAGTCCCTTGGATAAATTGCATTATTTTTCATGGTGTTGCAGTGGTAGGGTTAAAACCCTTGTTTGTGAGCTAGTTTCCTAGGGAAACGGTAAATCTTTCTCCCGAAAAGCTAGCAAGGAGTACTTTCAGCCATTTCTTGTATTTTCCAGCCATATGTATGTAGTGCTGCAGTCAGAAAACATAGTTTAAAGTCATGTATTTGGAGATCTACTTTTTCTACTTCATGCTTTCAAGAAAACCTTATTGGGTTATCTCAAGATTGTATAAAAGAGACTAGATCTCCATTTTCTCAGCTCTTTGAGTAATATATCATCTGATCCATTGATTTCCATTTTTCTGTAGTAGAAACCCTCATGAAACTACGTCGTCTTATGCTTCATAAATTCTGTGTTGTTAAAGTCATGGGGTTTGGGTGTTTTTAGCCTATGTTGGGCTTGGGAGATCTGTTTAACATAGATAGAATGATTTTTTTCTAATGCCCTTATGTATTTGAGGGATATACTACATAAAATAATGAATCCAAGTAATTTTTCTTACTGTTATAGTGTGATTTTCTGAAAACTGCATTTTTGGTGTCAATATTGCTAATTTTCCTGAAAAGGGATACTACAGTAAACCATGCTCTGATACTACTATGTAGCACCCTCCTCCCATAGTTACCTAGCCTAAATATTCCACCGAGGCAAACATGTGATGAACAGTTACTATGATATGATTCAACTTACCAAGAATAGTTAATGATGTGGAGCCGAGAAGACAAGACCAATCAAACCTTCCTCAAATCCTACATGACCTTGAAGATCCAGCCAACCATTCCAAGTGCTCTACCCTTAAGATAAATTAATTTTTTTATAAACTAAAGCCCCATACACGCTAATGACAAAACCTCCATGTGACTGAAACCCTCGAGTCACATGCACAACTAGGCATGCATGTGACCGCAACCTTCTTTAGGTAGTTTTGTGCTAGTGACCTCAGATTCTAAACCACTTATTCAGGTACAGGGCTCAGGCCACTTCGTATAACTTCATGAAACTTATATAAATAATAAATAACATGATGACAAGACCTCTAATGGAAAATTTGAACAAGTAATTGATCTGACAAGGCCTAGCCATGGCATGCATTCTGTCAAATACATCATGAACAACTAATCTACAGGTCATATAAACACATCAGAGCATAGGAACTTAATTATTATCTAAGAATCATCAAGAAGGTTTTATTCCCTCTCATAATAAATACATTACCAACTATTAGGTCATACATTCATTGTTCATTAATTTATTAAACATAAAATAATGAGAGACATGTCTAATATTTGTAATAAAAGAATGCTTATAACAAACATAAAATAAACAAAATAACAATGATAAAACAACCATTAATATCACATAAAAACAAACAAATTTAAGAATAATACACAAGAGAAAAAGATCTCTTATTAACATATGCAAAATGCAACCAGGTTAGGGACTTCCAAGTACAACCCGACCATAGATTAGGCTGAACAAAAAAATTTCCTTCAGCTAATCACCCCCGTGCCATGTTTCAAGCATGAATGTGGGAATCACAAAAAAACAAATCAAGGCTTCCTCATGCTTTATCGCAATCACACCACGAGATTCCTAGGCCCAAACAAGAAACATACACTACAAGGCTTTACTCCAATCCCACCATATACCGGTCTAGGAATCACTAGGCATATACAAACATGGATGTCTCTAGACCTATCCACCTAAATCGTGAGGAATTTTTCTATCTCCAGTATATAAGATTTACTATATATCACACCATTCACTGGTCGAGTATTCACAGGCCTAATCAAGACTCCACCGTCTCGGCATTACCGCATATCCCTCCATTCACTAGTCGAGGATTCCTAGGCCTAATAGAGATTCCACCCTCTAAGCTTGACCATATATCCCTCGATTCACTGGTCGAGGATTCCTAAGCCTAAACAAGGGAACACACCTCTATGCTTTACCTTATATCCCACCATTCACCTATCAAGGATTCATAGGCCCACAAAGGTACACACAAGCCAAATTTACCGCAATCCCACCTTCACCGATGCACAGATTCCTAGGCATTTTGTTCTTCTCCTGATACCACCCCACTAAGTTTCGAAAACATTCGACAATGCATCTCAACCAAGTAAAATAGAACCCCATCACACCATCATTATCTAGAAATGGAAAGGCAAGGATGAAATCACTAGCACACTTAGAAAAACCCATGCCAATGACAATAACAGAACCAAATACACACATGCATGTAGCATGCATTCCAAATATAGAAAAAATATCACATGCGCGAATCGACACCTACAAGTGATCTCATTGTAGCTTATTGATACTTCTCTTCCTTACTTGGTATTTCCTTCCATTTTTCTTATTTTTCATTTCTTTTATTTCCTTGACCTAATCCTAGAGTGCTCCAAAAAAAATATTAAGTGTGCAAGAGTATGTGAGAGTAGAGAGAATAGAGAGAGAGCTCAAGTTGAACTGACAAAATCTAACACTGAAAAAGTTGCGAACTGATCCTCAGAAGCCTTTTAATCAATGAGGCCTCTAATTTCTTCAATTTTCCATTATTTTCCTCCTCACATGCAACCTGTGACCTTTCACCTTCCTTTTCTCCCAATTTCCATTATTTTCATAAATAAAATGCCAAATAATGTCTCTTGCCTTTCCAAAGCCTTTTCCATTGTCTTTTCCAATTTACCTTAGCCATAATAAACCATATTAACACCCACACTAGGATGTTTTTCCCAACATTCAACTTAGGATACGTTTCCCATGACCATAATCTTATTTTTCCTTTATTAACTTTATTACATGAATTTTTTAATCCGAGGATGTTACACTTGGCGTTGAATTTTTATTTTCTATTTAGATTATGTTAAATAAATATCTATTTTTTGTATTTATAATTAAATTATTTAAAGTAGACATGCCTTTATCATAGTAAACATTATGTAATATTAGCTAGGAGAAATGTGAGAACATGAATTTTAGTGACGATCCCATGATAAGTATATGGAAAAATCAATATTCTTTGAGGTGTTCATTAAGAAATAATAATAATATATATATATATATGATTTTTTCTATTATTTAACCCATATTCATTATTAAAAAAATATAAATTTAAACAACAATAGCAAATAAAGAACCAAAATAGCACCAAAATTCTATATCTTTATTACTAAAAGAACTTCACTTGCCTCTTTAAGGGAGAACTTTTTACATTTCTTGATCCTCATCTTTAGAGAGAGAAAATTTTAATTTAAATTATTAAGAGTTTTAATAAATATTAAATTCAAATTGCTTGAAACTCTCATAACTTTAGTGAAAAATTAAATTTTATGAAAATAGAAATTTTTGAACTTATATTAAAATCTAAATTAATTATAAAAAAAACTTAAGCTTTTTAAATTTAAAAATAAATTTAATTTTATAAATCAATATAGATCCATCTTAACAACGGATCTACCAAGAGCCAAGAGGGATCGAATCTTATTATAAGAAAATATCTTTTTAGAATGTAAAACTTCAAAAAAATTGTTCTTGTCAAAAGATGTAATCTCTTCTAGTGCTTCATAAATATGTGATTAAGATGGATCTATAGTGGTTTTCTATCTCTACATAAAGATAGACCATTGTGTAATTTTTCACTGCTTAAATTGTACTTTTGAATAATTTATTATTACTATTATTATTTTATATTAAAAATTGCATGAGTTACACATTTTTATCCTATTAAGAACTGACTAAATTATTTTGTAAGTATTGAAATATTTTACTAATTAAGTTAGAATGAATATGTATTAATTGTCTAAGAAATAAATAAATATTTATGGTAATTGTATAATTATATTTTTAACCATATTAGACTTTGTAAGCTATAAAAATATCTTTGCATTTTTTGTAAGTAAGTCGTTTTGCATGTAACTTCATATATAAAATTTTGATATAACTTCACCAATACATAATCTATAATATATATTATTTCATAAAAATAAACATCATCTAATTATATACACCTCTGTCACATATAAACACCATTAGCTAGACATAAATCTAATAATATAATAGGGCGCCATCATTCTGATCACATGTAACAAAACACATACACATGCATTCTAAGCTAACATCATCACTAGACACATCCTCAAATACATCCCATGTGAACTAACTCCTATCACATACACATGTATCTAAAATCACATTAAATGAACATGTATAACATGACCTAAAAGTATACACATCAACACCAACATATAAATTAAGTAATCAACAAGAACATATATATATATATATATATATATATATATATATATATATATATATATATATATATATATATATATATATATATATATATATATATATATATATATATATATACATATACAAAAACACACACAAACACAAACAAGTCAAATAACTTTGATAAAACATCTTATACAACATACATAATAGTGGTAGCTCGGCCTGTAGCAAAAGACAATGGACGGTTGAGTACTCCCTCAACAGAAAAACCATGAGGCAGAGAAGAAGGTAGTTGGTCTTCTCTCTTAGGAGAAACACAAGGCATTGCGGCTAGTACCGGGTGATCATGAAGTTAATTATAAGGAGTTGGAGTATTGCTAGAAGTATCACCAACACCCTGAATATGATCTGAGGGGGTGGTACTACTAGAAGTGCCAACACCACCCTCATCATCATGATTCGGTGGGATAGCATTGTGTGAAGACCCATGTCATGCATCTAGTGCATGTACACACCTCCTCGCTACCAATAGATTGGTAGCTCTGACGATATGATGCATAGGAGTCATCATATCATGTGGGAAGTCTCTCAAGAGGTTCACGGGCCTATGATATACCTTAATTTCTTGATCCCTCTTAGGGAAGACTCCCTCCTCAACTTAAATTCTAAAGAGCCGCTCACAATAATCAATAATGAATCTGACACCAATCCTACGCACCCACATGCTAATGTTTCTATGCATTTAAGGATGTGCCTCACCCTCCAGGACCCCACCCATATCTGCATATCCCTCCAGTGGGGGAGACATGTCGCTAGAAAAACTTCCAATATCTACAAAATATATAGTACACAACAATAATTAGACAATTTAATTAAACAATTTAATAAATCAAGTTAAACAACGTGCTAAGATAAATTTTATTCTAACTAATTAAGACAATAAAATGGAACTAGATTAATTTGAATAAAAAACTAATATTACCTTCATCGTCTGGAGGATCATCTTATGTGAAGAGGAAGTTGGGACACTATCTCCAATCCATCCCCGCATATAGACATGACACCGAGACAAAAATGTGGTCATCCTCACTGGCCATTATCCCTAGTGCCTCGGTAGAAATCCTAGTCAGATACTTTGGCAAACCCCTCTTGGGGATCATCTTGCCTAACATGCGCATTTTCACCTCAGTTATCAGCCTAAGACGTTGACGGTCAAAAGCAGGCCTCATCTCCATAAACCTCTCAAAAAAGAAATAAAAAATATTTGAAGTGAAATAGCATTTCCCCCTCCCATGTATCATAGCATGACATCTTTCTAAAGCCCTACAAAAATTTCACATAAAAATGGTAGACCATCTCATACGTCATCGGCTCTGCCTCAAATAATTGACATAAAACAAAGGATGTAAATTAAGGCACTTACCATCACTAATATAATGTGCAATGGTGCTCACTAATACTGAGAGGAACCTAACCTCAATGTGTGCACCAAAAGAATAGATTCATAGCTCTCCACCAATCCCCGAAGAGTATATTGCATGCACTACATGATCTCCAACATATCTCTAAGAGTAGACAAGTTGACTCTCTAGTGAAACGCCATGGGGGACGTAAGGGAACTCAGGAAAATCTTCCCCTATCTTGTATAGGCTAGAGATAACTCTTTCAGTTTTTTAGTTTTGGCATAACTTACTATTTTTAGCAGTTTTTCGGGTCCTGAACTTCCGGAGCCGTTTTGAGGCCCTAAATGACGTTTTTTGGGTATGAAATTTGTTGCGATTTGATCATCAAATCATCACAAAAGTTGTAGTCCTCGGATAGAGATTTCTAATGATGTATCATGTGCGTCAAACGGAGATAGTATGCCAAAGTTACGTCCCTGGGAAGTTGAAACACCAATTTACCCAAACGGGGCCCATAGTTTTGGCGCTTCATCTCCTAGGGTTAGGTTTTGGGATGTTTAGGGTTCTCCATTGTTTCTCAATAATAAGTAGGCCCTCGAGCCTCATTGTAACACAGTTCAGAGGCCTGCAGCCGCCACATCTCTTCTCAGAGATAGCTACCAGTGCCCTAGCTAGTTTTATTTCCATTCTGTCTGTAAGCAAATTTCAGTTCTTTGATATTAATGAAATGAAGTGTTATTTCCGCTGCATCTCTGTATTTATGGTTATGTGTTTATTATGTTGCGTTCCTGCATAAATCCGGATCAGTGGTATCAGAGGGGTCTGCTTTTTCTCGATCCTTCTTTGCATGTCCCCAACGAGGTCGGGGTATAAGGAGCTAGGGCTTGATCTGGTGGAACCTTTGCAAGATCAGCCTCGCAAACCTCGACGGACGCCCATGGGGGACGAAAAGAAAGATGATGGAGTAGGAGATCCTATCAAAATATTGCTCGAGGAGGCCCTTGAAAAACAAAGGAACGCGATGATGGATAACTTTGTTCAAATCCTTCAACGGCTGCCCACCGGCGGAGCATCTGCATCCAGTAGCCACTCTGGAGTTGCGACTCCCTTTAAGGTATAAGTAAATTTTTACATTCCCATATTTGAGGGTCAAATAGACGTAGATTCCATAGATAGATGGTTGAATCTATTAGAAGGATATTTCTCTGTTCATGACTTTTCAGACCGGGAGAAGATTATTTTTGCACTCCTCAAAGCTACCCCCCATGTTAAGGACTGGTGGGAAACCTACTGTGAGAACAAGGACCAGACAGAACCCTCTCTGTTCTCGGTTGTACCAACTTGGAATTCTTTCTGAGACGCCGTCAAGGAACAGTACTATCCCGTGGGGAGCTATGAGGACAAGTACATACAATGGACCACGCTGCGACAACAAAGGGATCAAGATGTGCACGAGCTGACGAATCTGTTCCATACACTGCGCACAAAGTTGGGTATCAAAGATTCAGAGAAACATTTGGTGCTAAAGTATCGCAGTTGTCTGCACAGATACATTTAGGAGGAAATGGAGTTCCTCGACTTCTCCTCGCTTGGTACGGCATACCGGTATGCTGCCAAGATTGAGCAGAAATTCAAACAGAAGAAGCGAGACTTTGGATCTGCGAATCAAAAGCAAGGAAAAGGTGCTTCCAAACCGCAGAACAAAGGACAGAGCCAAGGCATGGCGGCTAAAGACAACCCGTCAAAGCCACAAGAAAAGAACAACACAGTAAAGCCAAAGAAGGACACGGGAAAGTGGTGTGAGTTCCATAAGAGCTCCACTCACAACACAAGTGAGTGTCGGGCCAAGCAGTCGCTAGTGGCCGAGATGAGGGCTTCTGAGTCAGATGCATGCTCCGACTCCGAATCAGAACCTGAAAATGGGAATGAAAAAGGGAAACGGATTATTGATGCGGAGCCCAACGCCATTTTTGCCACTACAAAGGTCCAAAAGGAGGAACCGGAAGATCCAGAGGAGGAGGAACATCTCTTCCACTCCCAGATGTGGGTAAAGGGCTCCCCTGTACAGTTCATTGTCGACAATGGGAGCCAAAAGAACCTCATTTCAGCAGACGCCGTGAAGCGGTTGGGCTTGCCGACCACAGCTCACCCACATCCATACACCATCGGGTGGCTTCACCGAGGACGAGATCTCCGCGTCAGCCAGCAGTGCCGCCTTCCCTATAGCATCAAGCCCTTCACGGATGAGGTATTATGTGACGTTGCTCCTATTGATGTTTCTGATGTATTATTAGGACAACCATACTTGTGGAAGCGTCATGATGTGTATGAGTCTCGACCTCGTGATGTTATTATTACTTTGGGAAGTAAGTTGTACAGGATACCAGAGGTACCACCTCCTACGACTGTCTCTTTGGTTACTGCAAAACAATGTAGTAAGCTCATTTCCCAAACTAGGAAATTCGTTTTCCTGATGATTCGCCCCCAGGGCAAGAAGAAGACTGTGGCCACGACCTCCAGACAGGGCCCCTCTACATGACAACAAAAAATGGATAAGGTCATGGAGGAGTACGGGGACATCTTTACCTCACCCACAGGGGTTCCTCTGCACTGCCAGGTCAAGCACCCGATTGATCTGACCCCAAGTGCGCCGCTACCCAATGGACCGATCTATCGACGCTCTGTTCTCGAAAATGATGAAATCAAGAGGCAGATTCAGGAGTTGTTGCAGAAAGGTCACATCAGACCAAGTTCATCGCCCTGTGGGAGCCCGATCGTGTTGGTACAGAAGAAGGATGGGACGTGGAGACTCTGTATTGACTATCGGGCGCTGAACAAGATCACTGTCCGAAATAGGTACCCAATCCCACGGATTGATGACCTTCTGGACCAACTCCAAGGTGCAAAATATTTCAGTAAGATCGACCTGAAGTCTGGGTATCACCCGGTACCAATTGAACCCTCTGATGTGTGGAAGACTGCCTTCAAAGCTAAGGAAGGCCTTTTTGAATGGCTGGTCATGCCTTTCGGGTTGACGAATTCTCCCGCAACCTTCATGAGGATGATGGACGACATCTTGCGGCCATTCACCAACTCATTCGTAGTGGTGTACTTGGATGACATTCTGATCTTCAGCAAGACTTGGGAAGAGCACCTTCATCACATCCAACAAGTCCTCCAAACACTGCGGCAACACAAGTTGTGTGCCAATTTGGAGAAGTGCACGTTTGGCATGACCCAGGGTCAATATCTGGGATACATTATTGATGAAAGGGGGGTGCATGTGGATCCAGCCAAGATCCAAGTCATTCGGGATTGGCCAGCCCCGACTACTATAACAGAGCTTCGCAGCTTTCTGGGTCTTGCTAATTTCTACCGTAGATTCGTGTTGGGATTCTCTCATATCACTTGGCCCTTGAGTCCAGTCACCAAAGGAGGAGCGAGAGCAAAATTCTTTTGGTCGGAACCTCAACAGAAGGCGTTCAAAGAATTGAAAAATCGCCTCTGTTCTGCCCCAGTGCTCACCTTACCAAACTTGCAGCAGCCATTTGAGATCGAGACAGATGCCTCTGACTATGCTATTGGGGCAGTTCTTACTCAACAGGGACATCCAGTGGCATATCACAGTGAGACATTGTCTGAGACGGTTCGCAAGTATCCCACCTATGACAAAGAAATGTATTCCATTGTGCAAGCCTGTCGACAATGGAAGCATTACATTTTGGGGAAGGAAACAATCATCCACACGGACCACCGGCCCCTGCAGTTCATACAGACACAAGGGAAGTTGCAGAATGATCGCCATCAGAAGTGGTCCACATATCTGCAACAGTTTCATTTGAACATCAAGCACAAGAAGGGTAGCACCAATAATGTTGCAGACTGCCTCAGCCGACCACCGATCGTGGCGCTCACCACCGTGCTCAACTCTTGTGGGCACGAGACTTCTGATTGGCCGCTTCTCTATGAGAGTGACCCAGAATTTGGCCACACTTACAAGGCACTCTTAGGGGGCACACGAGTTCCAAATTTTCACCTCCAAGATGCACTTTTATGTCACCTGGGACACCTTTGTGTTCCTTCAAGCGAGCGTGCCAAGATGATATGGGAAGCACACTACAGTCGAGTCGCTGGGCATTTCGGGGTCGAGAAAACGGTAGCAATACTACAGAAGTATTTCTATTGGCCGAACCTTCGAAAGGATGTCGAGAAGCACATCAGATCCTGCACTGCTTGTGCCATTGCCAAACCGACCATCAAGAAGCAAGGCCTATATACTCCACTACCTACCCTTAGTCGACCTTGGGAATCCATCTCCATGGATTACATGTCGGGCCTGCCCTCTACTAAGAATGGCAATGACTGTGTTTTCGTGGTCGTTGACAGATTCTCGAAGATGGCCATTATGGCGGCTTGTAAGAAGAATATCACAGCAGAAGCTACTGCTAAACTCTTCTTTGAACGAGTATGGGTGCACTTTGGGATCCCACAGTCTATCATATCAGATCGAGATAGCGGGTTCCTCAGCACATTTTGGTCCAGCCTCTGGTCAATGATGGACACAAAGCTCACCAAGTCCACAGCTTTCCATCCCCAAACAGATGGCCAGACAGAGGTCGTCAACAGAATGATTGTACACATTCTGCGCATGTACAATTCAAAGCATCCACACACATGGGATGAGAGCCTCCCTTATGTACAACATAGTTATAACCGGGCTCTCCACAGTTCAATTGGCCATAGCCCCTTTCAGGTGGGCTTGGGATTCCATCCACTATGTCCCATTGACGTAGCCATGCCATTTGCAGCTGCTCAGGCCGATTCAGCGCACGTCCAGTCTGAAGTTGACAAAGCAAGTAGCTTCATCGAGCGCATTCAACACATCCGCCAACAGGTTCATGATATATTGGACAGAGCCAATGCGAAGTACAAGCAGCGCCATGATCAACATCGGGTGCCACACCACTTCCAGGTGGGCGACAAAGTATGGCTACATTTGCAGAAGGAGCGCCTCACTGGACCTCACCGCAAGCTTCGCCCACTCCGATACGGGCCGTACACCATCACCAAGGCTGTAGGTAACCATGCCTTCGAGCTTAGTATTCCACCATTCCTTGGTCTGCACCCAGTCTTCAATGTGGATCGCCTTCGTCCTTACTTTCCCGAACTCTCTCACCCGGACACAGGACATTAGACAACTCCCTGTGATTAAGCAAGGCACGCCAGAACGGTGCCACAGATTTTATCATGGACATGCAAATTAAGAACACTCGCCAAAAGAGGATCCAACTGTATCGGGTTGTCAAAGCTGGCCAACTCCTGCACCAAGGAAAGTGGTTCACCGGGGACCAAGTTCAGCGGAAATTTCCTCATCTCATGGAGGAACTTAACGCAATGGGGACCATTGCTTCCTAAGGGGGGAGGAATGATCCAGGTGGATATTGGTGGCCACCCGCCTATTCCACTTAGGCCCCCACCATTGTCTCTTTCAGTTTTTCAGTTTTGGCATAACTTACTATTTTTAGCAGTTTTTCGGGTCCTGAACTTCCGGAGCCGTTTTGAGGCCCTAAACGACGTTTTTTGGTATGAAAATTTGTTGCGATTTTGATCATCAAAATTGTCACAAAAGTTGTAGTCCTCGGATAGAGCTTTCTAATGGTGTATCATGTGCGTCAAACGGAGATAGTATGCCAAAGTTACGTCCCTGGGAAGTTGAAACACCAATTTACCCAAACGGGGCCCATAGTTTTGGCGCTTCATCTCCTAGGGTTAGGTTTTTGGATGTTTAGGATTCTCCATTGTTTTCTCAATAATAAATAGTCCCTCGAGCCTCATTTGCTGAGTTTAGGGCACCGTAGCCACCACATCTCTTCTCGAGAGATAGCTACCGGTGCCTAGCTAGTTTTATTTCCATTCTGTCTGTAAGCAAATTTTAGTTCTTTGATATTAATGAAATGAAGTGTTATTTCCGCTGCATCTCTGTATTTATGGTTATGTGTTTATTCTGTTGCGTTCCTGCATAAATCCGGATCAAT